>CM021110.1:297573575-297662768 GCA_007115665.2 Sequoiadendron giganteum | reverse complement strand
CCCTCCCTTCCTCTCTAACTCTCTCTATACATATCCCTCCTATCCTACCTCTCTCTATCTCCCTTGTTCCCTCTTTTTGTCTCTCCCTCCCACCCTACCACTCCCTTTCTCCCTCCCCTCTTTATCTTCCTTTGTGCCTATCCCTCCTTTCTCTCTCCCTCCTAGCTTACCAATCCACATCTCATTCTCTATGTCTACCTCACACCTTACCAATCTATATCTCCATCCTTCCCTCTTTATCTCCCTCCCTCTATCCATCCCACCCTACCACTACCTATTTCCCTATATACATACCTATTCTTACCTACCCTTCTTCCAATTTCACCCTCCTATCTGTCTCTCATTCCTTTCATTCCTATTCCTCCTCTCCACCCTACCAATCCTTTCTCTCCTTTCTTTCCCATTCCTTCCTACCTTACTACCATATCTCCCTACTAATGTTTCTCTTATCACACTTCAAATTGCATTCTCTCTCTCCTCCACCTACCACAATCCATATAGTTTCCTCCCTTTTCTCTCCCTCCTCATTAGTCCCATGACCTTTACCACTCTATCTCTTATACATACCTCTCCTCCTAGCCTACTTTTACACTCTACCCTCCTTTTCTCTCCTAACTTCTAAAACTAATTCTACTTCATTCTAGTTTCTCTCATCCCACCATACCATCCCTATATCCTCCTTCCCTCTCTTCTCTCCTTCCACTCCCATTCTGACACAGTATTTTTTTTGTCTCTCCCTCTCTCCCTCCTTCCCTACCAATCCCTACCTCCTTCTCTCTCTCCCTCTAACCTTACTAGTCCATATCTCTATCCTTCCATCTTTCTCTCCCTCCCTCTATCCCTCCCACCATATGACTCCCTATCTCTCTCTATACATACCCCTCCTACCCTACCACTCTTGACCTACCCATCCCTTACTCCCTAAATCTCTCTATACCTATCCCTCCTATCTTACCTCTCTCCCTCCCACCCTACCAATCCCTATCTCCCTCCTTCCCTCTCTCTCCCTCCACCTATCCCTCTCGCTTCCCCTCCCACCTTACCAATCCCTATCTCCCTCTATCTATTCCTCCCACCCTACCATTCCATATCTCCCTCCTTCCCTCTTTCTCTCCCCCCACCTATCTCTACCTCTCTCTCCCTATGTCCATTTCTCTATCTACATTTTTAAATAATAATACAATATTTAATATATATTTAAATGTATTAATATTAATAAATATAGTATATAATCTATAATCTATATATAAAAAAATAATATGTAATATTATACAATGTATCATATATAATACATAATAGATTTTTTTAGTTTGATATAACAAATATCAATCTTATTAAAAAATGGATATCTATTTTGTGCAACACGGGTACCTATTTTGTTCTAGGTGTAAAGTCCACTTTATATTATACTTATATAATATGCCATATGTATATTAATATTGTAGAAATGTAAAAATGACCTAACACTTATCACACATCCTAAATGACATTTTCTCAACATCGGTATCATCATCACCTAATATCACTGCATTTCATATGAATTACACCTAAAACCCTAATTTCCTCTATTAATTGAATAATATTACATTATTTAATTAATTCACTTTTTCATCATTTTTAACCAATCAAATAAATTGTATTTATTTTGTAAAGTCCGAGTCTAACTTTATTCCTCCTAATTAATTAAATAACATTGATTATTTAATTATGTCACTAATTCACTTTATTCCCCTAAATTAATTGAATTATTAATACTTACTTGTTTAATTAAATCACTTTCCCTAAATTTTAATAATTAAATAAATTATTCAAAACATCATCATAAAGGTCAAACAAACAAATACAACTTTTCTTGCAAAAGTCAAGCATGACTTACACGTTCAACTCAAAAGGATTAATTAATTAATTGTCCTAACCCACTTTTATAAATGAGAAAATTATGATCCCTCAATTGCTCACTCTGTTCCTCACTAATTCATCAATTCTTCAATCCTACTAAAGGTTCAAATTTGTTTCTTCAATTCCACAGATTATTCAATCTATTTCCTCAATCCAACTTAACACTCAACATAATTTCTTCAATCACACTGATTACATAATTAAAATACACTATTTATTCCCATTTAAATCCTCTCAATGACCTTTTGAACCATTGATCAAAATATTCTACTATGTGATCTCGATCATTTAGTTTGAAACACAAAATCTATATAACAATCATCTTCTTCCTCAAAAATGATCTAAGAATCAACATATTTTACACAACGAAGTAATGGTGAAATCATAATCAATATTTTAAAAAAGCTTTACAACGCATCTTTAATCAACACACGCACAACTTTGAATATTTTTCAATGCACAAATGGGGGCTTCACATTGATTCAACAAATAAAACAACATCATTGCGAATACACTTCGACACAATATGGTAACACTATGTTTGTGAATTCATTTATGCTTTTCTCTTTTGATTTCATTGATTGAATTCATTTCTTCATAGTTTCATTTCGTGAGTAATGGGCATGAATCATGATCTTTTTTAGAATTAGATTAGTTTGAATTCATACATTTGATTATTACGCTTATTTGATTTCCCCTTACACATTTTGGCATGCTTGGTGGGACCTTGGTCCTTAACAATAATATTTTGTATGAGTTTTTGAGTAGTTGTAGGTTTCAAAAACGCACTTGGAAAAGTTTCACATGGAAGCTACAAAGGATTCACGTAGTCGTTATGTTGTTTCTGCCACAGTTGACTTTGTTCTAACCAGTTTTGTCATTTCAACCTCATTTTCTAACATGACAAGGGTGTAGTCACTTTTTCCAACCGCTTTTGCTTGATAAACCAAGGCCTATTTTGATTTTTTTAGCCGCAATCGATTCTAATAGAATCTCTTTTGCTTGAAATTTTCACTTTTTCTCTCTTAAATTTTTTTCTGAAAGCTACAAGTCACTTTTTGATTTCTAACTCTAATGGTCATTTGGTTTGGATGTTGAGTGGTGCTAACATTGTTTATTGTAGGATTTGCAGAAGCATGGCATAGGTTTCTCTAAGAATTTACTAACATGTTTATTTCTAGAGAAGGTGAATGGTAGAAGTTTTAAATTTTTTTAGAAGCTTTCATAGTTAGAATTTTTTTTTAATTTGGTGCATAAAATGAATCCCACAAATCACGTGCTTTGAATTGGTGCATAAAAAGAACTTTTAGAATATTTCTCGCTTAGGAAAACTTCTCAATTGGTGCTTAAAAAGAACTTTCAAAAGCTTTCTAGCTTAGGAAAACTTCTTAATTGGTGATTAAAAATAATTTTTAGAAGCTTTATTTATTAGGAAAAAATTTGATTTAGGTGCATAAAATGAACCCCACAAATCCGCATTCCATCAATTGGTGCTCTGAAAAGGAACTTTTCAAAGTTTTCTAGATTTAGAACAAACAATTCTTTTTGGTGCTCTAAAAAATGCTTTCCTTTGACACATGATTTCAATATGTTGATGAAACGAGCGATTTCCTTTTGTTCATCAATTAAGAAATTTTTTTACAAACACTTCAATTGGTGATTAAAATTGGACAAATCAATTTTTTGACTTTCACATTACCATCTACATTTCTTGATATCTCATACACTTCAACTTTGTTGCAATATAAAAATTGATTTTCTAGTATTTTTTGCATTTCATTTGATTGGATAGCTCTGATCTTGGGGCTTAAAATAACATTGCAATGAATTGTACATTGTGTATTCCGTGTTTGGAAAATTAGGTGTTTATCCTCCCCCCTCTTACCTTTTGGGCGATCTTGGGTGATGAAAAGAATCTTGAGTTTCACACATTATTTTCATTTAAAAGAATTACCTTTAGAAGTCCTACCTCCTGATTTGTGAGAGGGAAGGACCCAAGTGGTACTTTTATTTTGGTTTGGTATACAAATAGTTGTGTGTGTGATGAAATTCATCAACCACCTGGTGCAGATTTTTATACCAAGGAAAGTCTACCTCAGTATCGATGATATGTGTAGTAAAAATTTCTAAGGGTTGGGAGACCTATTAAAGGAGTGAATCACCCCATATATAAACACGAGATTATTCAAAAATATTGACTAAGAACCAAAGTTGTAAAATCTACCCCTTTTAGCCAAAAACATTCTTTCAAGTGGTGCATCAAAACTTTGATTATGAGAAGTTACTTACCAAGTCTGACTTATGGTTGAGCTTAAAACACTCTCCATTCATTGCATTTAAAATCATCCCTTTGGGGCATGAGCTAAGCCAATGCAGAAGGATGTTTCTATCCCTAGGGTGTAAATTTTTTTCATGAAATTGCCAAGATCTTCTGAGTTACTTTGAAACATCAAATGTTTTCTTCAATTAAAAATAAAAACATTGAAAGAATCATTGAACATGATTATCAAACATCAAACCCTTTGGACTTAGTGTGAATACTTTGAAAAGAGCCTTATGTTTTCACTCCCTAGAATATATCTTAAAGAAATATCTTTGAAGGTTTCCAAATATTTAGGCTCGCATTTCAAGTTGCATTAACGATAAAGTAAATATTAGAAACTATGACTTTAGCATTTCAACTTTCTCAAAATTTGAGCTTTTGGGATAGGAAAATTGCTTAAGTTGTAAAAATTTAGGGTCCAATATTTTTGATTGTTGTGTTGCATTTTATCACTTGCCAAAATCTCAAATTAGATCAATTAAACTCATCCAAAACTTTAAAAAATATCCAAACTACTTCCAACACAGAAACTGGAAAGCAAAACTAAATAGAGGCTGCTTCTACTTCTATTTTTGTCATAGTCAACTAAAAACTTGTCGCAATTGGCTAAAATTGTAAATTTTTCTCTCTTCTTTACAATCACTCGTGAGAACATATCACTTTTCACTTTTGCTAAAACTAAATGCACCTAATCTAAAAATTATCGTAGTTGATCCTTTTGTGCCACATTTGAAAAAATTTAATGACCATAGTCAACTAAAATCAGCCCACACTTGACAAAAATAACCGCTTCTTCTTGCACAAATTCACCTATCAAAAAATATACAAAAAGAAGTCACTTTTGAGAAAACTGGTCGTAGTTGATTTCTAGATTTTGCCACAGTCGACCAAAATCTGGCCGCTTTTGAGAGAAATTTCTGCTTTTTCTTTAAAATTGCCACTTTTTCTCTTTGTTTTGGTATAACTCAAAAAAATCATCTGAAATTGGTTGTAAGACTTGTGAGGACAAAAATAGTTAGACTCCCAAAACATGTCATAAATCCAAATCAGTCCATCATCCATTTATGAAATCAAAACATGCCAATCTAGATTTAAAGATTCAATATCTAAACAACAAACTTTGGATTAATCCTTCACTCAAAATTCTAAGATATCAACATTTCCTTGAACCTCAAGGCTAGTTCAAGTAGATTTTCTACAAAATATCCTCTAAAATAGGAAGTGAAATATCAATCCAAGTTTTCAACATTTTTGAAATCCCAAAAGTTAGCATTATTTCCAAAACATCACACAAATCTTAGGATCTTGAGCATCATGACAACCATAGCGAAACAAAAAAAACCTTTTTTCCAAAAGGCTATCTTTCACATCATCATTAATATTTCACCCATATCACTCACTTTATGACCATTTTGAATCTAATTGCTCCAGTTCAAAAACCAAATCCTAACGTCACACAAATTCAAGGTGAACAAATGGACATCATTGGTAGTTTGAGAATCTTTGTATTCGATAAAAATGAAACACCAACCCAGTGGAGAAACGCAACAAACATCCTAGACAAAGCGGAATGAAAATCAAATCTTGCGGTCAGAAGGCCCATATTACCACCTCCCACATGGAAATAGCTGTCATTCTTTTAGAAACAAAAAATCCCAAAACACACAAAAAAATAGAAAATTCCTAAAACAAAGCATCCTTTTATTCCATACTTATAAATCACCAAACTTTGCAAAAAATTTTGATGCTTGTTTAAGACAACCACACGTTCACAATATAGAAAAAATATGAAAGCAAAAAAAAGTAGTGCTAGCATGCCCCCAGCAAAAACCTCAAATGGTAGAGGTGACTCATGGGGCTATAGGCCAAGTGGCCTTATAACTCCTCAAAAAGAACCCACATTTAAGGAAACATCAAACCAATCACCTATTGAGGAAGAAGTAATCCATAGACAACAAGAATCAATGGATAGATCAAACCAAAACCCAAAGAATGTGGTCATAGAAGAAGTGGATAGTGAGGAAGAGCTAGATGAGGAAGAATTCTTTCAACACTCTAACAATCCCAAGGTGCTTAAATTGATGAACAAAATCCTAAGAAAGGATCCAAATACCTACTTCAAAATAGCACAAAGTGGTGCTAGGTTATCTATAAAATTTAATGTGGGAGGTCTTAAGGAACCTCATCTCATTCCCTTAGGGGATAAATTAGTTTTAATGGAAATACCCAAACCATTGGAGATTCCAAACATGCCACCAATTTTTTGACAAAGCAATGATCAACCATTAGACAATCCTTTATTTAGGAAACCATGCCAAATCGAACAAGCGACAGTGGCCCAATAATATCAAGGAGGTCCATATAAATACATTCCACAAGGGAACAACCCACCACCAAAACAATACATACCCCAAAACACTTGATATATTGACCCTTCCCAAAATGTACAAAATCAACAAGTGCAATTTCCACAATAGTGCCAACAATAAAGTTGGTCATATGGTCCCCTTCCCAATAAACATCAACAACAAGGTGGGTCACATGGTCCCCTTCCCAATCAACATCAACAAAAAGGTGTACCACATGGTACCCTTCCCAATAACCAATACCAACAACAAGCTTGGTCACATGGTCCCCTTCCCAATCAATAGTACCAACAACAAGTTGGATCACATGGTCCCCTTCCCAATCAACATCAACAACAAGGTGCATCACATGGTCCCCTTCCCAATCAACATCAACAACAAGGTGGACCATATGGTCCCCTTCCCAATCAACATTACCAACAACAAGGTGGGCCACATGGTCCCCTTCCCAATCAACATCAACAAGGTGTGCCACATGGTACCATTTCCAATCAACAATATTATCAATAAGGTGTACTGCCAATTTACTATTAGGGTAGCCTTTAAAACAATTCAAACCAAAAACAAGGTGTACCACATGGTAACCTTTCCAATCAACAGTCCCATCAATAAGGTGTACCACCAATACACTATCAGGGTAACCTTCAATACAATTTGTCCCAACAACAAGGTGTACTTCCAATGCACTACAAAGGTAACCTTCAAAGTAATTTTTCCCAACAACAAGAGGTACCACCAACGAACTACTAGGGTACCCTTTAGTAGAATCAACCACAGCAAGGAGTACCACCAATGCACTATCAAGGTACCACTCTTAAAAAAAATCAATAAGGACCTAACCCTCCTTCCACACAATAAAGACGTAACCTTCCTTACAATTGGAAAGGACTTAACCCTCCTTACAATAAACAAAGACCTAACCCTCCTTTCATTGAGCAAGGACTTAATCCTCATTTCCTAAAACAAGGACTTACCCTCCTTCCACCCAACATGGTTACTAAGGTCCTATAACTCCACAATACCCAACCCAAGACCAAACAAACATGGTAGGACAACAAGGTTACTATTCAAAAGATCCAAAAACAAATATACCAAACACAAAGGTAGGCATGCAACTACAATCCCTAAATCAAAAGATATTGGACATCCAAATTGGGAAACCCAAGAATACCTACACTTTATAGGATATATTTCCATTCCCTTTTGATTGCTCTATTCCAATTCTCCCCTTCCCTAAAAATTTGAAATTCTTAAGTTTGAAAAGTACAAGGGAAAGTGTGATCCAGTCAAACATGTATGAGATTTCTCAGTATCTTGCATGGAAGTGAAAAACAATGATTCCTACCTAATGATACCTTTTCCACGTAGCCATTTTTCTCATGCTATGGAATGGCTCTCCCATCTACCACCAGGTATTAAAATTTTTGAAAAACTAACTACTAAATTTGTAAACCACTTTTCATTCAACATAGAATAGGATGTCACCATCACTAACCTCTACAAAATTAAATAGATTCAAGGAGAATCCTTTACATCCTACTTACAAAGATGGAGACATAAAGATAGTAGATGCAAGTGGCCTATTCCCAACAAAGAACTAGTGGATATCTTTGTCTAAAATATCCAAGAAGAGATCAATTATCAACTAACCATGTTGTGCCCTGCTAACTTCGAAGAGATTATTGAAAAGGGACTACTCATTGAAATATCTCTCATAGCAAGGGGAATGATTAAGCTAGAAACCCCAAGAGACAATTCTTCTAGTTCAAATAAGAAACCTAAGATTTGGGCCAAGAACAAAAATGTTATTAACGATGGATTAGTTGATGCTAGAGTAATATGGAATGTAGAAAATCCCAATGGACCACAAAAAAAACCTCACGTTACACAAACAAGTTATGCTCCCAACAATCTAAAAATAATTCAACTTAGCTATCCCCAAAACAATCAAGTAGTTAACCAACATAAAAATCAAGGAGAACAAAAAAGGTAATATGATCAACCAAGGAGGAAATTTACTACCTTAGGAGAACCACTTGAGATAATCATGCACAAATTGGTTCAACAAAACCTCATCAAAGTCAATGATCTCCCAAACAATGAAGAGCCAAGTTTCAAAACACTATGGTATAATGAAAAGGACTTATGTCAGTTCTACAAAATCAAATGACATATGACGAATAATTGCATGAGACTCAAACATATAATACAAGAATTAATCAAAAAATTAGAAGTGTATATCAAACACTATCCTATAAAAAAAGACCTCCAAATCTACACAAATCCAATTCCAAACCATGCCAAGAAGAATGAAAAAGAGAAAGAAAAAGACTATGACAGTGCTACCTAAACCTATGGTGACACCATCCTAGGTACCCTCTCCCAACCAAATGACACTAGGGTCAATGTGTTAACCATACGAGGAAGGGGCCCCAAATGTAATGTAACTACCCATCGAGGGAAATTCATAATACAAGGAGCCCCACATAAACCCTCAACTAAGTCATCAAATGGCTATAGTACTGTGGAACAATTGAAGAAGACTCCCTCTTTTATCTCCATCCGAGAGCTACTAAAATTATCACTCGCTCTTAGGGAAATATTAGAGAAAGCTATGGAAATAGTAGTCCCCAATGACCTTAATCCTAATCACTTTCAAGCCATAGTTGGAAAAATCATGACCAATCATCGTTTAGTCTTTTCTAAGAAAGACCTTTTGCAAAATTCATTCCACAACCAAGCCCTCTATATAGAGGTTGGTGTCCACAAACATATATTTTAAAGAGTATTTATAGATAACGGTGCAGGTTTAAACATCTATACCTTGAAATTTGTTAAACAAATAGGGTATTCTAATGATGCCTTTGACAAGGGAAAAATCATCACTATAAGAGCTTATGATGACCTAGAAATAAAAATTCAGAAGGGATATTTAGGCTACCTATATAGATAGGATGAATAAAAATAGCAACAAACTGTCAAGTACTGAACCTTGAGCTACCATATAATATTCTTCTAGGAAACTGATGGATTCATGCACTCCAAGAGGTTCCTTCAACATTCCACCAATGTCTAAAGTTTCCTCATGAAGGAAAGGAGGACACATTATATGCCGATCTTGAACCCTTCCACTACTGTACAAAATGGGAGGATAAATAGAACAAAATCTAATGTATACCTAGTAATGATATATCAATTCTCTCCTTTTCATATGTCAACCCATCAAAACTACCATAAACCTTAGCTAAACCCCTATCAAGCTAGAAAATATAATATGAGTCCAAGATTCAAGTACTTGACAAAGGTAATGGGAACTGTTATTTCAATCAAGCATTTTGCATTAGAATGCTTCCCTCAACACTAAAATTTTATGGATGGCGTAAGGAGATCAAACATGTTCAAGCAGTAAAAATGGTATCCAAACCCACAATCTTTATTGGAAGTGGGGAGATATAAAGTATGAGGAGATATTCAAAGAGAACCTTTCGTCAACGATCGACAAAGAATACTAAAAAGAACTAGAACAACTACAACCCTTCTGATTCATCCTAGTAGTAAAGGGTATCATCTAGCTAAATAAATGGAATACATTGCAAAAGGTGGCCTTGGGTGACATAAACAAGGTAGACAAGAACCTATTATAGTGGAACAAATAAATAAGAACACGAGACTAGGCTATGGTTCGATAGACGTGGTTAATCCAAACACTAGGCACACCTCCTTTAAGAAAGGAGCTCCTTCTACTAGTCTTAAGACATCAGATATATACCACCTTATAGACATCGATTTACCCATTAAGGACTTATTTGAAAGCTTTAGCATAAGTATATTCCCTATTCAAAGTAGCAAACCTACATTCAAAGACTATACTTATGAAACGGACTCTAATGACTATGAATTGGATTCTCCTTCCTTTGTCACCTCTATTGATGATGACCTAGATACCCAATGGGTGAATGATGCCAAAGCCATATTGATCATTTTGACAACTTCCATAAGCTTTGCAGATAATGATGGCATTCTACCCCTTTTCTAACCACAGCTAATAGATTGGGAACAACAACACCATACGTCATTTTTGGATCAATTCCAAAACAATGAAGCTATTGCAGAGTTTATGGGGATTCTAACCAATGTACCATTATGATATCATAAAGAAGGTTTTTTCATGGAACTTGAGTAGAAAGAATATTTCAAAGGGGATATTGAGTCCTCTAGTGACAAAATTTAAAAAGATAATGTAAAAATCAACATGACATCCCCTAGGGAAAACCACGATATGGATCTATCCTGAAAAAGAGAAAAATAAAGGATGAATCTAAGACTGAAATCCTCTCTGAGGGACCTAAATATGGAGGGTTCAATCTCCCTATTTTTGAATATCAATAAAATTCAACACTCCTAGTTGAGGAAACAAAATCTATCAATGTTGGCATAGGGGAAGCACCCAAGATCACATACCATGCAATGTCACTTGATCCTGAAGAGAAAGTGAACTTCTCAGCATTCATCAATGAAAGGAAGATAAAATTCACATGGACATATGTGGATATGCTAGGGATAGATCCAATATTGGTAGTACACCATCTAGTCATGTTCCCAAGAGCTAAACCCATCAAGCAGAAACTACAAAAAATGCATCCCCAAATAACATTGTTGGTGAAAGTAGAACTAAAGAAATTACTAGATGTGGGCTCCATCAGACCAATTTATTATCTTGAATGGATATCAAATCTAGTGCCGATATCAAAGCCCATTGGGGGCATCAGAATTTGCACGAAATTTTGAGATCTAAACAAATCTTGTCCAAAAACTGACTTCCCTCTTCCAAGTATAGACATGATTGTAGATCTAACTGCAGGACATGAAATGCAATCACTAATGGATAGCTTCTCTGGGTATAATCATATAAAAATATCCCCTGATTATCATCATAAAACAATCTTCACATGTGTATGGGGGACCTTCTACTGGAGTGCCATGTCTTTCGGTCTAAATAATGCAAGAGTGACCTATAAATGAGTGACGACTACAATATTTCATGATATGCTACATATAGTTATGGAAGATTATGTGGATAACATACTAGCAATGTTTATCAAAAGAGAGGAACATTTGACCATCCTTGCAAAGGTGTTTGATAGGGTCGAACAGTATAACTTGAGACTCAATCTGAAAATTTTTGTATTCAGAGTAACATCTAGGAAGCTAATAGGGTAAATAGTATCAAGAAGAGGCATCAAAGTAGATCCTGCAAATGTAAAATATATACAAGAGATTCCCCCTCCAAATATGTTGAAGCAACTAAGAATTCTACAGGGAAAAGTACAGTCCATCAAGTGATTCATTGCACAACTGGTAGAAGAGTGTCATTCATTCACCCATATCCTACACAAAGACATCACATTCAAGTGGGATGGTAGATGTGATCAAGCATTCCAACAATTCAAGGATTATCTACTCACTCCTCCTGTACTAAAGCCACATATTCTAGATTACGCTATGTTTCTACAACACAAGCAACATTAGGATCTCTCTTAGAACAACTAGATGATAATAACAAAGCAAGAGCAGTCTACTACATTAGTCAAACACTAGTTGGATACAAATTTAACTATTCACCCATAAAAGAGCATGTCTCTCTATTTTATTTGTGATGCAAAAGTTGAGAAACTATATCTTGAATAGAAAAGAAAAGATAATCTCAAACGTAGATCCACTAAAATACCTATTAGCAAAAGCAGCTCTAATAGGTAGGATTGCTAAATGGGTGATGATATTGAGAGAGTTTGACATCAAAGGACAAATCATAGTAGACCAACTAGCAGAATCACCAATAGAAGATCACTAGGCTCTCACAATAGACTTTCTAGATGAAAGAATATTGCTAACAAAATAGAAAAGTTGTTGGACCTTGTATTTTGATGGGTCCCACACTAAACACGGCTCTAGAGCGGGTATATTATTTCTCACACCACAAGGAGATAACATACCTAAGGCTTACAAAATTATTTTCCCATGCACAAATAACATCTCATAGTATGAAACACTAATCACAGGACTGAAAATGGACATCAATGGAGGATAAAAGAACTGTAGGTTTATGGAAATTCTCAACTACTAATTAGGCAAGTAAATGATGGTTATCACACAAAATATAAAAAGTTGATACCATGTAAAATAATGGTGGATAGTTTCAAGCAATATTTTTTCACCATCAATGTTGAATAGATTCCTAAGTTCAACAACAAAGCAGTCGATACAATGGAAATAATAGGTTCACTTCTTGATATTCCTTAGAACATTTCTAAGTATGAATTCCTGGTAGAGAAACTACTTGTACCAACATTCAATATCTTGAAATCAAAACTAGTGTGTGTGGTTATTGGTCCTAAATCACCATGGTACCATGATACATATAATTATATCCAACATGGTATCATACCCTCTCATCTAACAACCACCCAAAAGAAAACCTTTTCCCATAGGACTTCCCAATTCACAATCATAGGAGACACCTTATATCGTCAAATTTTAGAGGGTACTTTACTCTAATGTCTTGATGTAGAAGAAGGGAAAACTTCTCTACAAGAGGTACACAAAGGAATTTGTGGGGTCTCACTCTAGTGGACCTAACCTAGCATAATATCTATTAAGAACAAGATATTATTGTCCCCCTATGGAATGAGAAGCTATTTCCTACACCAGAAAATGTTGTCAATGTCAGCAACAAAATGACCTCATTCATGTACAAGCACAGGAGCTAAGACCTATCATGAAACCATGGCCTTTTCATAGTGGGGATTAGACTTGGTAGGTAAAATATCTCCCCCTTCCTCAAATGGACATAAGCTAATTATTACCACAACTGAATACTTCATGAAGTGGATAGAAGCAATTCCATTAACCTACATCACTGGTAAACAAATATCAAATTTCATCTTGAATTATCTGATATGTCAATATGGAGCTCCTCAAACCATCATAATAGACAATGGTACCCCATTCAAGAACCAATATGTCAAAGAGATTTGTTCCAAGTTCTCTATACACCACAGATTCTCCATACCCTACTATCCTTAAGGAAATGGTCAGGCTGAAGCATCCAACAAAACCATCCTGAAGATAGTAAAAAATATTGTTAATGACATTGGCCATGATTTAAATCTACAACTAAACCCATCTCTATGTTCCTATCGAACTAGTATATGTACACCTACAGGTGCCACACCATTTTCCTTGGTCTACGGATCTAGAGTTGTCTTACCTATTGAAGTCAAAATCCCCTCACTACAAATATCACTAAAATGAATGGTTAGTAATGAAGAGTATTAGATGTCCAAATTAAGTGTGTTGGAACTCCTAGATGAAATGTGTTTGAGCATGTTAAACCATCTACAGGTTTATCAAAATTGGTTTAAACATAGCTATAATAAAAGGATAAAAAAAATAAACTTTCATATTGGTGACTTGGTACTCAAAGAGAATCAGAAAGTATAGTTGAATCAAGATGGAAAATGTAAGTTTGAACCCAACTGGTTAGGTTCGTTCATCATCACACCAACCTATGGCTCTAGAGCTTATCAATTAGCTACTCCTAAAGCATAATATTTAGCCGAACTATTGAATAGTAGCCACATCAAAAATTTCTATACTTGAGGCATGTCAGAATACCTTAGGAAAAAGGGTAAAAATCCAAAAGAAAATTTTAAAAAAGCAAGAAAAATAGTAAAGACAAATAAATGATATCTAAGTGAAAACCACTTTGTGGTGCTTCTAGAATAGGTACCATAGTGAAAACCTAGAAAATAGGCACTATGTTTAAATAAGACTTGCATTGTTATCTATCAAGGCTATTTGAAGTATCCACCCATTTCGTCGCATAATAAAATATGTGTCCAACGATGGATTGATGACTGATTAAGTAATGAACCTTGTTGCACCATCAACATTCATCTCCCCTAGACAAAGTAGTATTTCCTCGAACTGGGGGAAACTTCTCAAAATAGGTAGTGCATGGTATCCTTGTATATCCTATCATGGTCGAAAACATTAAAAAACATCTAGAAAATAAATAAAATCCAAAACAATGTCAAAAACATCAAAATCCCCAAAACATGTTATTCTTTGAGTAACAACCATCAAACTACATGGTCCTTGCATGTATAATGTAGGCAAGGCTTATCAACCCTTGAGTCCTTAGATCAGTCCCCTTACGTTTCTATCATGCTTTATTTTAACTTAGTCAAAAAATCAAAATCCAAAAACATTTACAAAATAGAAATCCAAAAACATTTGAAAAGTAGAAAAGTCAAAAACATGATCTTATCAAACCAAGTGAACTACGAGCCTCCGCATGTAAAATTTAGGCACTTGGCTTATCTTTTGATGAGCCCCCAAGGCCCTAGGTTAGTCCCCTGAAAATTAAAAAAATGGCATCATATAAACTAAAAAAGTCATAAAGGTCCTACCTCCATCATCACCAACCATGATAAAATTTTCATCCATAGTAAACAAATAATCACACTCACCCTTTGACATCACAAACAAAAAAAAAGAAAACATCGAAATCAAAATTTCCAAAGACAGGGACGAAACTATTAGACAACTATCAAGTGAAAAGAATTCCAAAACGTTAACTACCTATATATTGGCAATTCACCAACAAAATCCTAAGATATTTCTTAACAGATTTGTTCCTACGATAGACATCATCAACAATGGATAGTATCCTAAAACCTCAAAATAGATATGGCAAGTGATACTGCAACATTTTTAATCTTTTTTATAGTCTTATCTTTTTGGTTGATCGTAATATCACATTATTGGGATCTCTCGAGGATGTTCATAGGGATTTAGAGAATAAGGAATGATGGTATTAATTGTTGATTTTTGTTAGTTTTGTTTCTAAGATTCTTTTTTGATACTACCACGAAAAATACTTGTGCTTGGTGTATGGAAGTTGTTTGAGAAAATTTGTGTAGCAGTTGCATGTTATGTATTCCATACCTTTTTGTGTAACAAGTCTGATTTTTTTTAACACAACTCACCCCTATATCCTAAAAACGTTTTTCTATGTTTGGTATGAGCAATAATATTCTTTGTATGCTGAGTCAAAGTCCATGCAAATGATAGAAATCCACCTTTCTTATTAATACCTTGGTGCATTTTGTTTGTTTGCTACATCAAAAAGGATTGTAAAAGATACAAAAGCTCAATGCAAATAAAAAGGAACTCATCAGTAACTAACAACATCAAATTTCTATCCATCATCCAAAAAAAATTCTAACTAATATCCATCTTGCATCACAATATCATTAGTACCACATGCATCCTACATCCACAATTGTGTCAATACATATCATAATGATAATAAATAAATAAAAACATCATGTATCATGTATGAAGAATACATCACATATATAAGATATCAAAATCCATCATATACATAATAAAACATCATATAAAATAAAATACGATCATCCATCCATCCATATTATATGGATACATCAGAAAAGTACAAAAAATAAACATAAGCATATATACATCATCATCCATAATCATCAAAGAACACATAATGAAGTTAAACTGAAACATATATATCTCATATATATCATCATCAAAAATGAGAAATGTCAAGTACATCATCATAGAAATATGTGTGATATCATAATAAAAAAAATATATACATATAGGAGGCCTCAGTTGGGCGAATGAATATATATACAAAATCATGTCTACAACAATGTCTATGAAACAATAAAACATCATAAAGATCATTTGTAAAAATGTCCTACTACCCAGCTGGAGGGGGATACCTCTGAGGACCCTAGCTATGGTGTGGAGAAGGACATGGTTGATTAGGCTTTCTGACTAAGTGCCCACATGAATTGGCACCTGTAGTCGTGTTAGGCTCTCCAAAACGTGGTCGTCGATGAGGTCTAGGTACAAAGGCATCATATAGAGTCTAATAATATGTGGCCTATCTCATTACCAATGTCACTCTACTCAAAGGGTATCCCTCTCAACTATAATCACCTATACATGGGCCTCTGCAACATGACATCACCTACTCTTGGTGTCTCGCTCTACCCTTAATTTTTCACTCTTCATTGTCAATGTAATAATCTAAGCCTCTTCCACCCATCACTGCATAATCTCTACATCTCTAGCATCTGTCAACTACACTATCTGAGCGATCGCCACTACATCACTAGGTGACGAAGTAGGACTCAAAACCTATCCTTGATCCGGTTGCATCGGATCATCATGTCCATCATGTTGTCTATCTTGTTAGGCTTTGTCCTACTACTTAACAACAATCTAAATGTGTTCACTCACCATGAAGACCAATAATATCTTCTCTCCCTATTATGGGTGCAGCGCCAATAAGATTTTTGAAACTCGAGGGAATAAGCTTGGCCCACCATTGATCATAGTTCGGTGTGGTCCCAAGATCCTCCTGTCCAACTGGCCATCCCAACCTGAATGGGACAAGTTCTTTGAACTCTGGAATGGTTGCATCTTGATCTACCTACATCCCCCATACACGGACCTCTCTAGTAGTCCTATCGAAATGAGCCTCATAAGCATCCAAAAAATGGCCCTATCTCTCACCAAAATTTTGAAAAACATGATTAGGAAGATATATCTCTAACAAGGAATAAATGCGACCAATAAGCCACCAAGTCTATCTACAAAATGGTATTTTCTCTTGATCATCAGGACATTCCTCACAATCCAAGTATGGCCTCCAAAAAAACCCTAGCATATCATCTAAAACATGACGCCAGTAAGGAAGATGCCCAGGCCAAGTGTAATGAAAAAGGTCACCATGCCTGTATGAATACAGATTGTTAGGATCCCGATCCAAAATGCCATCAAGCTTGGTAACTAGGATATTATCCCAGGCCCATACATGGATTAATGACATACCAACATAAATAGAAGTACCTCCATTGTAGGAAACCTTATGCATATCTGAATATAGGTGAGAAAGGAGACATGGGCCCCACACATATCCAGTACTAATCTCAAACATCTTCCCAATACAAATACCCCAACCAACTGTAAATTGTCTATCCCATCAATTAGGAATGGCGATCCCCGAGACCAAACTAAATAGAACCAAGGAAACTAGATCCACATTGCCAAAAAAATCAGAAAGGTCTATCTCTACCTCATGAACATGTAGATTCCTCACACCAAGTACTTGGTATATAGCGCATGTACCCTGTTGCACGGAATATGTCACAAGCTCTCCATGAATAGGTACATAGAGGATCCTCCACACATCTTCTAGGGTGATGGTGACCTCCCTAGTAGGTAAATGAAAGGATGAGGTCTCCGAGTGCCACCTCTCCATAATATAAATCATCATAGCTCTATGACATCTAATCATGGGGTATCTGTAGGATCATCATGGAAAAAATAGGCCCTTAAGTGATGATAAAAATTAGAAAATCAGAGTTAGACAACTTGACGTAAAATTTTGAATAAGTTATCTATATTGTTTCAAAAATATGTAAGAATAAAATCTCTGGAAAATTGAATGTAGTTTCTGAACTACTAGGTTTATTTAAAAAAATAATCTATTTTGTAAAAATTTGAAATTTCAATGTAGTAGTACTTAAGTTTCAGGGAAATATAAGAAGTAGGTGTTTGTCTGACCACCCTAACCACAATAAAAATGATTAAAAAAAAATTCTAAGATTTTAGATATAAATAGAGGACTCATGTCTCGATGTGATCATAGTTTTTTGTAATTTTTTTCCAAGTAAATAATTAATTATGATTTTTTTATTACAAGATTTAAAAAATATAAAAACTTGTATGTCTGACCACTTAACTTGGTCAAAACTTCATGAAATTAAATTTATTTTTTAATCCTATAGTATTGGAAGCATAGAATGTGACGCATGTTTCGGATTCAAAAAATCTGATACTATTTGAAAGTTATAGATATTTTTCAATCAGCCTATCAATCAGGACTTTAGTCGTAATTCAAATAGAAAATGAATAATAATTATTTATTAAATTCAAAGTAAAGCATAATTTACATTGGTGGAAAGCTGAGAATATCCTTTAAAAACCCTTTTCGTTTCATCAATTTTGGGTAAAAAAAAGTCATCAGCCACATGGGCCATAATATCACTTACATATCACCACTTTTTGGCCCATCATGATCCTGCACATACCCCACGGGCATATAAAAAATGTGTCATAGCCCCACAACATCTAACACATCTCACTCCAATTAATGAAAACCATTTATCAGATCGAACAAATCGTGTGGTTGTCGCTCCCTTGATAGAAGCAGTTTGAGAACCTCCTGCAACCATTCAACCCATGACGTTAACAATTCATTATCAAAACACGAAACAAACCTATGACAAAAAACAAACTGGCTTAAAATTCAAAAAAATGGAAAAAGTGAAAACCTTATAGCAAAAGTGGAAATATTTATTGCAAATGTGAATAAAATATCCAAAAGTGAACACTATTTTGGTGAATGTGAAAAATAATCTCAGAAGTGGTAAAAAAATCAAATGTGAACATATAGCACAAAAGTGAAGATTTTTGACAAGGGCAGTCTAAAAATTGATAAAAGTCAAAAGAAAAACTTTCAAGCATTTGTGAAAATAGATATGAACATCCATGACAAGTGCGACCGAAAAACATAAGTGTGGTTCAATTACAAAGTGTAAAAGTGGTAAAACAAAATCAAAAGTGAACAAAACATAAAATTACCACTATCGGCAACTTTGACTTCATGCATTTATCACACAAAAATGATAAGTCAAAAATAAGAAAGGAAATGGTACATACCGGGGAATCAATGCCAACAAGTTGTCCAAACATGTGAACTACATTAGCACAGTGTGGGGCTCCTCGAATCCTCACCATAGCTCCTCAATAATCAACAAATCATGAAATCCAAAGGCAAGAGTTTTCTATAGGCTCAAACTGCAAATAAGGAGAATTAAACCCTAATTACCTATTTTAGCCCTCGAAACCCTAAATTTTTACCTAAGAAACCTTCCTAAGTTAAAATTAGGAGCTCCTAGGAACATATGAACTATCAACGAGAGTCCTATAGGCTTAATTTTTTGTCCTCTAGCATCTGAACTAAAATATAACATTATAGCGAGTCTAACCTGAAAATTGACATTTCCGGCCAACCTCTCGAGGGGGTAGCCCAAATTCTTACCATCATTCTGGTAACCACCGAGGCATAGTGGGGTATATAAAAAATTTCAAATCTTGATCTTAACATTGAAATCTTTGAAATAAAGCAACCAATACTTTGTCTCTAAGAGGGGCAAAATGTAGACATGTAAAAATGACCTAACACTTATCACAAATCCTAAATGACATTTTCTCATCATCAGTATCATCATCATCTAATATCACTTCATTTCATATCAAATACACCCAAAAACCTAATTTCCTCTATTAATTGAATAATATTACATTATTTAATTAATTCACTTTTTCATCGTTTTTGACCTATAAATAAATTTCATTTATTTAATAAAGTCCTAATCTAACTTTATTTCTCTTGATTAATTAAATAACATCAATTATTTAATTATGTTGCTAATTCACTTTATTCCCCTAAATCAATTGAATTATTAATACTTAATAGTTTAATTAAATCACTTTCCCTAAATTTGAATAATTAAAATAAATTATTCAAAACATCATCAAAAAGGTCAAACAAACAAATATAACTTTGCTTGCAAAAGTCAAACATGACTTGCATGTTCAATTCAAAAAGGCTTAATTAATTAATTATCCTCACCCACTTTTCTAATTGATAAAATTATGATCCTCTAATTTCTCACTCTATTCCTAATTGATTCATCAATTATTCAATCCCACTGAAGGCTCAAATTGATTTATTCAATTCCACAAATTATTCAATCTATTTCCTAAATCCTAATGAACACTCAATATAATTTCTTCAATCACACCAATTACGTCATCAAACTACACTGATTATTCCCATCTAAATCGTCTCAATGATTTTGAACCGTTGATCAGGATATTCTACTATGTGATCTCGAGCATTCATTTCAAAACGCAAAATCTATATAACAATCATCTTCTTCCTCAAAAATGATCAGAGAATCAACATAGTTTACACAACGAAGTAATTATGAAATCATAATCAATCTTTTGACAAAGCTTTACAACACATCTTCGATCAACACACACACAACTTTGAATCCTTTTCTACACACAAATGGAGGCTTCACATTGATACAACAAATGATCCAACATCATTCTGAATACACTTTGACATGATATGGTAATGCTATGTTTGTGAATTCATTTATCCTTTTCTCTTTTGATTTGATTGATTGAATTCATTTCTTCATAGTTTCATTTCGTGAGTAATGGGCATCAATCATGATCTTTGTTTGAATTAGATTAGTTTCAATTCAAACATTTAATTATTACGCTTATTTGATTTTCCCCTTACACAAAGATATGTATAAACAATATAATATTGTATATATTATATTATATAAATAAATTAATATTATAATATTATATAATAGATTAATATAAATATTATAAATTTTAATATTGTATAAATTATATATTAATATTGTATGTTATATGTTAATATATAAATTTAAATATATAAATAAATTAATATTAATATTATATATTCAAACCTTTTTTCCCATACCCTACACGTACTTTTTTAAATGGCTATAATAAACAAAATGGATTTTTATTTTTTTGAGTGGAGTAAATAGATTAAAGTCAATTTTTTCCATTCCAAGAGTCCCCACACTCTCTTCCTTTTTCAGAAATACTGTGATTTTTGTTAGATTAATCGGTTATTTACTTTATTAATTAAACAATATTTGTTTAATTATGTAAAGTTCCCTTTTACCTCTTTTTCACTTAAGCTAACATTAGGTGCATAATAATTAATTACTTTATTAATTATTATTGTGCAAGCCTAGGGTTTTCCTTTTTAGGGTTTTCATCTATATGTAGTTGAAAACTATCTTTTGTATCATTAATTCATTTTCATTTTGTGTGAATTCATGGCTCCACATTCTTGAGCATTTCCTTCATTACTTCTCTTTGCTTCTCCTTGTAACAGGTTATTTACTTGCAAAGATCTTTTGGGTTTCTGTGGTGTTGTATCTTCTCAACTCCAACATGGTATCAGAGCTTCAGATTTGCAACTGCTTGTTCTTGTTTTGAGATTTTTGCATTGGAAGCAAATCTAGGGTTCTAAGGTTTCTTCTTGTGGATTCAGCATACTCTGAATTTTAGGTTCATTTTGGGCTCAAATGGACAGTGCCATTGGATTCGTAGTGCCCAAAAACCCCTAAAACGATTGTCAAATCATCAATTTTGGCCACAGTCAACCAGGGTTGCAAAAAAAAATTTAGGGTTTGGTCGTACGGCCCCCTCAGAAAAAAAAGGCAAGAAAAATAATAAAAAATCAGAAAACAAAGGTTTTTTATTTTTTATTTTGCGCGGCCAGTGCAAATTATTTCTGCCGCCTGGCAGCCACCACCGCACCGCCCGTCGGTCGCTGCACCGTCCGTAGCCACCGGCTCTACCGCGCTTAGCTCGCCCGGCTCCGCTAAGCTCCCCGGCTCCGCCACCCGTTCGGCCTCTGCCCTGCTCTGTGCACCGATCACTACTGTCGACCCTGCGCCACTCACTCCGCCGAGCTCCACCCGCCCCGCCGAGCTCACTGCTCCGTCTGCACTCAGCCCGCCCCGGCTCCCTACCGACTCTGCCGACACCGAGCCCGCCAAGCCGAGTCCTCCGATGAGCTCGCTGACCCAAGTCGGCCCTGCCAGCCCCCGCGGGCTTCTAACCCCTGCCGCTTGGTCACATGGGTGACCATGGGCTCCGCCGCAACTCCAACCCCCTGGTCCGCCCTGGCGACCAGGGGCCTTTTTTTTCAACTCCCAGGTGTTAAATGGGTGTTATAGGGCAACTTATGCCTCCTTCATTCAAACAGGCATAACTCGGGCAATATTGCTTCGTTTTTCGAATGGAAATAGGCATTGGAAAGCTAGTTTTGGCATCAATCTGATGGTGTAGGAATTTTTTCCAAATTTTACTAGTCTGGATATTGTTTTTCCATTCAAAGTGAGGTCTTCTTTCTTCACTCCCGGGGGCATATCTTTTGCATCCGAACTCCATTTTGCGCAAACGAATAAGCATTGGAAAGGTATTATAGTGCTCTTTCCAGATTAGAAGTCTATTTTACCAGAATATTTACTAGGTATTTTTTATTCATTTTTGTGTGTTTTTACACTTTTCTCGATTACTTGGTCATCTTGGCTCCTACATGGGGTTTGTTTGCCTTGGATGGGTTATCTTGATATGATTTATCATTGCTGAGATCATTAGTTTATGAATTTTTCATTTGAAGAGTTATCATGGGTTTTTCTACTCACCCTTCAGTTGTTCTTCTGGAACGGGGTAATTATGAGTCATGGGCAAAGGGTATACTTACACATTGTAGGTGGCTTAATATTTTGCCTTATTTGTATGATCTCATACCTAAACCAACAACTTTAGAGGGCAGATTAGCATGGGATATTATTAGAAATCACATTGCAGGAGTTATATTGTCTAGTGTTGATCATGACAATGTGTTGGTTATATCGAACATTGATTGTCCTCACCCACTTTGGACACGTCTTTGGGAGATCTATGGAGACCCTATTCTATCTCCATTCCTAGAGGATCCTGCTTCAGATTGTCTCATACCCATTGCTTGGCGAGAGAATACACCATTTGATCATGATACTTTAGAGGAGCTTGAGTATTTAGACACCCTTACTTATTCCGATGGATAAGAGGTTTGTCTCATAGTTCCTACTCTTCAGACTGAGACTTCATCAGCATCTCTTGTTTTTCTTGATTCGGTGCAGCAGGGAATCATACATCTTCCAGACATAGCTACTTTAGACTCTTATGTTGCAGACATATCTTTCTTGTTTGTTGAGTCCTATAATGCAGATTTGGAGGATTATTTTGAGGACATTCATCTCCTCTACCTTGACAGTCAGGTTATCACTATTCGCCCACCATTATCCGTGCATTCAGAGGTTGCATTTCAGTATTCTCCACATCAGTTTGGATTTGGCATTATTTGTTTCAGTTCAGACAGTGAGACTCTTCAGCATCCTATCATGGCACACATCTTGAGACAGATTGGTTCATCATTCTTCACAGGGTTTCTTCGACATCGTCCTTTGGATCCGTTTCTTCCCAAGGGGAGGAATATCATTTGTCACTTCAGGATCTCCTTTTGGATTCTACATCAGGCATCTACCATTGTGATAGGAGTTTCTTCATTGTGGGGGGGCCTTCTTCTCTCTTTCTATCTCTCCTATGGAGACCATTGTACATGTACTTATATGATAGAAGTTGTCTATGGGGGGTATCATGTTATCCACCTCCTATCCTTCTTTCATTAGTGCATTGCATTCCTTCCTTGCATTCTATTTTGGGGAGGAGTTTTGTTCCCACTGGGTTTTCTCCTTTACCCCATTTCATTTAGTTTGCATTGATTTTTTACATGGGTACCTGATCTGGCCTTGTTGCCAGGACCCATTGATTTTGCTTTCAGTAGCTTCTTCTAGGTTTTAGCTTCTCCCTATGTCTATCTTAAGGGGGGGTGTTAGATTAATCGGTTATTTACTTTATTAATTAAACAATATTTGTTTAATTACATAAAGTTCCCTTTTACCTCTTTTTCACTTAAGCTAACATTAGGTGCATAATAATTAATTACTTTATTAATTATTATTGTGCAAGCCTAGGGTTTTCCTTTTTAGGGTTTTCATCTATATGTAGTTGAAAACTATCTTTTGTATCATTAATTCATTTTACATTTTATGTGAATTCATGGCTCCGCATTCTTGAGCATTTCCTTTGTTACTTCTCTTTGCTTCTCCTTGTAACAGGTTATTTGCTTGCAAAGATCTTTTGGGCTTTTGTGGTGTTGTATCTTCTCAACTCCAACAATTTTTGTGCATTACAAATAGGAATTCTCTTTTGGAGCACTCTTTTTCAAAAAAATTTACTTTCAATCATTTTGGTACTTGTTTGGGTTGGGATAATGGGAAGCAAAGTCATCGTAAAGCGAAAAGGAAGAGGAATTTTCCAACAGAGGAAATTAAGGCAAGTATGTTGAATGCACACAAGACAATTGAGAGGGAGGTGAATCAATTGTACACTAAAACATCCAAAACCCTCACATTTTCTTCCTTTTCAGGAATATCATTTTGTGCATTACAGATAGTAAATCTCTTTTGGAGCACTCTTTTTCCCAAAATTTTACTCTTTCAATCCTTTTGGTACTTGTTTGGGTTGGGATAATAGGAAGCAACAGTCATCATAAAGTGAAAAGGAAGAGGAATTGTCCAACAGAGGCAATTGAGGCAAGTATGCTTAATCCACACAAGACAACTGAGATGGGGTGAATCAGTTGTACACTAAAACATCCAAAACCCTCATAAACATTTAGATTTACATCAACTTAATTAAACCTTAAACTATTAGAATGATTTGATGTGAAAATAAATAACAAAAAAATGAAAGACAACAACATTGTGCACAATAGAACACCAGATTTATGTGGAAAGCCCAAGGGAAAAAACACAGTGAGTATTAGCTCACAATATAAATTAATTACAACACCAATACAAAGGGCTCACTACCAGAGGACTCACTTCCTACAACAAAGAAGGGCTCACTGCTAGATGACAAAAAATAAGAAAGAAGAGTGTTACAGTGAGAAATCCATCTCAATGCAACAGAAAATATCCACCACAATATCACCAAAAAATTCATAGTATCTCTGAAGATTGTAGATACCTTCTACTCACTACTTCCAGTAATCTAACTCATTAAGCTTTCATTGCACTTCACAACTCCGCAATTTGCATCGTATACTTCACTACATAATTCTTCATTAACTCAACACTTATTTATACCTTCTTCAATCTTGAAAATTTTCTCCAAGGTTGGCTATGCACTTCAACCATGCAAATTCAAATTAGGTCAACACTAAGAATTACCTTGGTGGAAAGGAATGAAAGTGGACCACACCACTTCTTAAATCAGACCCAAATCAAACATATACGCCACACCATGCTTCCATTAACATCGAAGAAAAACCATAATTAGTGTAAACACCCAAGGTCAGTCTAACCAATGTAAACACCATTAAATTTTAAGTACATGCTTCCTCAAATCCAAAGACAAATCACAAACCACACACAACACTTGAATACAATCTAGAATATTCCACAAACACCATAATATTCAACAATTTCCTTTGCAACAAATTTCACTTGAATAATGTACACACCCAATACACTCAGGCAACCTTCCATATACTATAACTCAAGAAATCAACTTTCTGAGCTCTGAACCAATAACAAATTTGACTGTAGGTACATATGAACCTTATCAACAAAAAACCAAAACAACAAGACTAGAAACCAAACTACAGAGAAATGTGGAGAAAAAACATTTCTCTTGGATACCACTGCAACATACAGTACACACACTGGTGAACACAAGTCTCTATGCATGATGAAGCAAACTAAGAAATTTTGGATATAGAATCTCTAAACACATCTAACCAACATATCCAAACTACACAATTAGATCTTCAACCATGAAGAAATTCATACCAAAACCAAAACACCACACTTAACACAAAAACACCTCTACGACACACTATTTCCTCTTTTATTCAAATTTTCTCAAAAGCACTTGGAAACCAAGCACTAGAGATATATACTCATCATCTTCAACACTTCCTCCTCAACACTAAACCAAAAACATCCACCAACAGAAGCTTATCAAAGAAACACTAGAGGTTGACACCAGTATAACTTACTAATGACAACATAATGAAACTAATCAAAGCATAAACACAACTAGTCATCAATGACAACACAAAAATAAGCTCAAAAAAATCTCCCCCAAGCTTGTTTGTATCAATGACAACACCAAACACTTATAAAAATATCCATACTTGCAACAATATCCCCCTTTGTCATTGATGACAACACATGATGTTAAAAACAATCAACAAAAAACATAATAGCTCGGATCACTAACATGCTACTCCATATCAATTCTTTCTATTTCTCTACTCCTTACATCATACTCTTCTTATTCACATTTTTTCTCTCCATTTTACAATTGAATATTTTTTCACATTTACTCTTCTCTCCCTCTTTAACATCAATGGAAAAGGGCATAATATATGCATCTCCTTCCCCCTTTGACATCAAACATGCATAATTTCTCTCTAGTTCTCTACATACTCCCCCTTAGGAGCACACACAGAATTGTACCAAACAACAACCACTTCACATATCATTTGACACAATTGAAAAAGGACAACACCAACCCACACCAACATTGACTCCCATTGACTACAATAACCAACAAACCCACTACCTACTCCCCCTAAGAGGTAGCCTCCAACATCAATCCAAAACAAAGAATGAATCTTGAAATCCACTAGACTAATGCATATCCTTATGTATCTACTTCAAAGAAGGAGGGATAATAACCCATAACTTCTCCTAGAGATACTAAAAAGTATCCTTAGGAAGAGACTTAGTGAATATACTAGCAACCCGAGCCTTTGTAGGCACATACTCAAGCTTCACTTCATTCTTTGCAACCTTCTTTCTCAAAAAGTTATACCGGATTAAGATTTTTTTTTTTCTTAAGTGCATCATCAGATTATTTGAAATGTTAATATCACTTGTATTGTCACAAAAGATAGAAATTGGTTCATCATATACAA
Organism: Sequoiadendron giganteum; assembly: GCA_007115665.2. Lineage (NCBI taxonomy): Eukaryota > Viridiplantae > Streptophyta > Pinopsida > Cupressales > Cupressaceae > Sequoiadendron > Sequoiadendron giganteum. Next base: position 297,635,344 of record CM021110.1, on the reverse strand, counting down.
CTCTGATATCCTTGAAGTTTTTCCTCATCCACAACACCTGTGTGCAGCAAGATGCTACTGCAATATATTCTACCTCTGTAGTAGATAAAGATAATAAATCTTTCTTCTTTCTCAACCAAGATACCAATCTGCATCCAAGAAAGAATGGACCACCACATTTACTTTTCATATCATCAACGCGTCCTTCCCAATCTACATTTTTATAAGCACTCAAAGAAAAATCAATATCCTTTGGATACCACAAGCCATGTTCCGGAGTGCCCTTCAAGTATCTAAATATCCCCTTCATTGCTGCAACATGTGACTCTTTAGGATCTTCTTGAAATATATCCACAAGAAAAACTACACACATGATATCCAATGTAGTAGCAGTTAGATATAGCAGTCCTCCAATCATTGGTCTATATTTTCCTTGATCAACCTTAGGAGATTCATCATTCTTACTTCGCTTGCAACCCGTAACTATAGGAGTACATATAGATATATAATATTCCATTCCAAAATTCTTCAACATTTCCTTGGCATACTTTGATTGTGAAAAAATAAATTCATCTCCCCAAACATAGACATCTCAAACTCTTTTTGCATCTCTTCTATAAATCTCTTGCACATAGCTTCATTTCCTCCAAAAATTATGTCATCAACATACACAACCACAATAAAGATTTGATATTTTTCAACTTTGAAATAAAGATCACTGTATGTGGTACCTTTACTGAATCCTTGTTGTATTAAGTACCTATCCAACCTTGCATACCATGCTCTAGGATCATGCTACAATCCATATAATATCTTTTTCAATCTATATACCATATCTAATTTTTCCGATAACTGAAATCCTTCTAATTGTTCAATATATGCTTCTTCTTCTAAATCATCATTCAAAAAATTAGACTTCACATCCATCTATTATACTTTGAAATGGGTGATCCCACAATACTGGTTTACAATTTTTGGCCAAATTGGATATTGGACTAAATTTGTTTAACTAAATCTTTACTTTCGAGCACCTATAGCGGCTAAACCATGAGGACTTTGAAGATGATGCAAACTAGTGATTTATGACATTTTGTTTGTAGATTCTAAAAAAAATAAAAAATTGGAATCAGATTGTACTTCTTTTTCCATCTCATTTGAAAACTAGTTTTTAATAGTAAACAACATTTTTAGAGATTGATGTGACTAGCTAACACATTACTTTTTTCTATGCAGGATAAAATTCTATTTTTTTCGAATTTAGATTTGTAACTACAATATCTAGTACATGGAATTGGTTTCATAGCATTTCATTGAATATTTTTTTATTAATTAAGCTTCAAAGTCAAACAAGTTACAATTTAGACATGATTTACTGGCTAAAACATAACTTTTTTTGTATGTACCAAAATTCAAAAAAAAATTGTTGGATCAAGCACATTAATATCTAGTGCACTGATATTTTTTTAATTTTTTTTGATAATCTACTATTTTTACACATGTGTAGAACAAAGAGCTTGATTTTTGGTGAAAAAATTATGTTTAATCAAACTAAAAACAAACATAATAAAACCAAAATATATTAAAATTATATTCGATGGATAGCTCTTTCCAAGGACTACCATAATCTAGTTGATTCTGTGAAGTCTCCTTCATTTTCATCTTCAACCCAAGCTTCGAAAGGAAATTTTTTGTAGAGATTTGGTAGAAAAGGGGGAGAAGGGGGAAAAGGGGGGTTTGATTCAACCAGTGTTCACTCAAACCCCCCTTTCCATTCACTTGAACCCCTTTAAATTAATATTAGAAAATGTCGATCAGGGTGGTTCGAGTGAATCCTTGGATAACGTCCACTCGAACCCTTGGTCGTCCGGCTTAATATTATGTTTATTTATAATTACATATGCATATAACTATGTGTTTATTTTTTTATTTTTTCAATATCAACATTAGAAGATTAATTCACATTTTTATCCTTCAAGGGATATTTTGGAGATTTTGGATTTGTGAAGTCATCTTTTGGTCTAGAGGATTTGTGAAATCAACTTCCATCAAGGGATATTTTCAAGATTTTTAGATATTTTGGATTTGTTAAGTCATCCTTTGGTCTAGAGGATTTGTGAAGTCATCTTCCATCAAGGGAGATTTTGGATATTTTTGGAGATTTTGGATTTGTAAAGTCATCTTTTGGTAGAGGATTTTTGAAGTCATCTTTTGGTCTAGAGGATTTGTGAAGCCATCTTTTGGTCTAGAGGATTTTTGAAGTCATCTTTTGGTAGAGTAAGAAAATGAAAAATAAAATAACAAGAATAAAATAATAATGAATGAAATTATTCATAAGAACAACAACAAAAGAAGCGTGGACAAAATTTGGCAAGATATTATAGAAAGAAAAAAGGTATACATGTATATTTTATTTCCTAACTTATCTATCTTATTTCATTTTCATACACTCATGGGGCTTAAAATTAACCTTGAATTTACATTTCATTGGGCTTAAAATTTACAACTTGAATTTCTTCACTCATTGGTTAAAAATAACTTGCATTTTCACTCATTTAGGACCTAAAATTGAAAAAAATCTTGCATTTCTTCTCTCTTTTGTGTGTGTTTAGGACCTTTATTAACACCTAAGTTTTTTTCCTTATAAATCTATTTCCAATTATGAAAACCATGTTAGATAACTTGGAAGTTAATACTAAGTTGATTTCATTTGTTCACCTCCACTTAAAATCAACCTTGCATTTATATGACATTGGGCTTAAAATTTACAATAATTTGCATCTTTTCACTCATTGGTTAAAAATAGATTGGATATTTTGTTGGTACTCAAAAATGTAGGTTTTCACCCCAAGAGTATGCAAGACTCTTACAACATTCTTGGACAACATACAAGGCCAATTATACAATCGAACCTTCTACTCTTTAGGTTCTACTAGACCTAGGTGGGTGAACCTCTATGAAATATGAAGATTTGGGGATGAATTTCCTGCTAAATAGTCTACCCATAATAGCAATTAGGAATGGATAGACAAAAGAATACAACCATTAATCCTACTATACAAATAAAGGTTTCAAATGGTTTGTTTATAATAAGTTCTTTACTCTGGGATATGGCAGACCAGTGCCTCCTTTCTACTGGGCAATGAAGTCAAAAATGTTACAAATTACTTATAGATATTTATCCATGACATAATTTAAGCTGCTTAAACACTCTACAGGATGAAGTTTTAATGACTGGCATATGACTTCATCAACTCATGACTGGCATGAATAGTGTTAAAATATTTCCTTGTTTAGCTCTACTTCAACTATCCAAAAGGAATCCTACAAACAATATGATTTATTTAAAGGAAATTTTATCTCTGACTTGCAGACACCAAGTAAACAAAATCATATAAAGTTAAAATATGCACCTTGAAGAATTAAAACATACTTCACATTTAAATTCAAATGATTGAAAGACTCCAAATTGGAGAGAACTAATCAAAAATTTATAATTGTAATCCCATCAATAGCAAACCCAAAAGAGAATTCGATCAAAAAAAAAAATCATCTCCATTGCACTGTTTCCAGAAGCTCTATTACATCATTTTTTCAATCCCCAGTCCCAGAAAAAACCTCCCTTGTCTCTAATTTTTTTAAAATATTTATATTGTCCATGCTAAGGGTCGTGACCCTTCATATTTCAGTTTCATCCATATACATTTTCATGTTTATGACCGTTTGTATTTTTTAACAGAGATCAAAATATTTAATTATATTGCCTTTCAGCAAATTAAGTATTATTGCAACAGTCATGCTTTTGATTTTTAATTTATACCTTTCACTAACCCTACCACTCTACCGCGGTCAAACATTTGACCGGTCGTGGTATCGTGATGAGACTGTCATGATCCATCCTTATTGTTACCGCATTACCGCGGTCTTCGCTTGAACCCCCTGCGGTACCGTGGTGAGGTCTTCAACCGTCTGCCCTGTTGCTTACTGCGCTACCATGGGCTTTGACTTTTCTCCCACGGTATGGCGGTACCTAGCCCCATACTGACTGTCATGGTTGTCTCCGTCGTTACCGCAATCACCGCGGTCTATGGTCACACCATGCGTGGTATAGCGGTAACCACTACCTGCTTGCCATCATTAACTACAACATGTTTACTACAGCCACCGAACGCTTCATTGACTATTCCCTTGATCACTTACAAACCGTCCACCATAGTCATCGCGGTCTGTGAAATGACCCACTGCGGTACCATGGTGGGCCTTCCTCACTGGTGACTTACCGCCTCGTCACTGACTGTTTCGCTGACCATCGACTGCTAACGGTTTACCGCGCACAGCAGCACGGTAAACACTTCACGCTCGCTTCCTTAGCCGCTACTGCCATACTGCAGGCCCCTTTATGGGAGGCCGCGGTAAAGCGGTAAATGAGATTTTGAAATAAATGCTAGTCAGCGGTATATGGTGCAAGGTATATATGAATGGAAAAAATGATTTTTAATGGAAAATATAGCAAATGAAAGGGAATTTGAATGGGAGTGAATCGGTATATGAAAAATAGGAAAGTAATAGGTTCCAATGAGAATAAAAACTTAGGATTTTTTATGAAATTTTTGGGTTCTTACAGTGGCTCCTGTTGGGGATGGGTGATTTTGCAAATCACTACAAGAATCCAGAACATCTACTGTGATAGCAGACCAAGCAAATGATGAAAAATGAAAGCCATGGTAAATGGAGGGAATGAACAAATGAACTATATGAAAGATGGAGCAGATGATCCTAAACTACTGTACATGGAAAGGAAAGCAGAGCTTTTAGAAAGGGAACTCCTGAGAATGTCCATGTACTGGAAAACCCAGACCCTTCAAAATTTCCTAAACTATTGTGCATGGAAAAAACATTTAAAGAGGGTTATTAAGAATTGTCCATGCACTGCAATCCTTAACCCTCTGCTAACCCCTAAGAGAAGAAAAACTTCAAGAACTGCCCACGTACAAGCAACTCCTGCTCCTCTCCAGACATGCTCTACAGGAAATACGAATCCTCACCTCCTTTACCAGTTATCACAAAAGGACCTAGCCATAAAGCTTCAAACTTACCATGCTTCTCCTTATCCTGACACCGAGCATTCCACATCAAAACCAAGTCATTTTTTTCAAACTTTCTCTTCTTGGCCTTTTTATCAAAAAGATACTTCATTTGTGACTGCAACTTCACATTTTGCTTTTGAGCAACTCTTCTCACTTCATCAAGCTCTGCAAGTTGTTCCATTCTTTCCTCCATTGGATCAGAAATATCCAAGTCTTCATGCAAAATAAAATTATATACTGGCAAAAGATTCTGCAACAGCATCCTAGCCTGTGTCCCGTATACCAACTCAAATGGAGATTTTCCAGTTGCCCTTTTTACTCTAATTCTATCTGCCCATACAGCCAATCTTAACTTCGAATCCCATGCCCTTTTGTTTGTATCCAGAATCCTCCTTACTATCTTCAAAAGGTTTTTATTACTTGACTCTGCCTGACCATTGGCTTGTGGGTGATATGGAGCAGAATAAGAAATAATAATTCCATACGTTTTGTAGAAACCATTAAACTCATCTGATCTAAAACATATTCCATTATCTTTGATCAATTTGGCTGGAGTGCCAAACCTAGTCATAACATTCTCCATCAGAAAATTCACTACCACCTTGCTCATTGCTTGCCTAGTTGTAACAGCCTCCACCCACTTAGTAATATAATCAGTGGCCACTAGTATCCATCTGTGCCCTCCACTTGATTTATCATGTATTTCTCCAATGAAATCAACTCCCCATTGATGAAAAGGTGCTTCTACCTACAAAGGTCTAAGTGGCAATGCTCCTTGATACTTCAATTTTCTCAAAAATTTCTGGCAAGCCTCACACTTTCTCACATACACAAAGGAATCACTGAATACCCTAGGCCAATAATAACCAGCCCTAAGAATCTTGTGTGTAGTAGTCTTAGTAGAATAATGGCCTCCACACACCCCTCCATGCATTTCTTTCAAAACATATTTCGCCTGGGATTCATCTAAACATAACAACAATATACCATCCCTATTTTTCCAGAATAAATCCCCCTTGACGAAAACATATTTAGAAGCCTGCAATTTTAAAGTCCTCTTTTGGTTACCATTCAACCCTTCAGGGCACTTCATGTGTTTCAAATAATGCATTACATTTTTATACCATGGAGTATGCTCAATACTTGCTATGATTTCACCCGTACCTTCCACATTACAGATCTGGTTTGCTTCAATGTTTGTTTCTGCCATCAGCCTAGCTAGTCCCTGCCCTCTCACCAACTTGGTAATCTGAATCTCCATGTTAAATTCCTAAAAATTTTTAATCCATCTACATCGCTTCCCTGTCACTTATGTTTGTACCAGGATATCCTTCACAGCTGCATGTGGGACATAAGCAATCACCTTAGCTCCAACAAGGTGAGGTCTGAAAGCCTTTACTACTTTGACCAATGCATAAGCCTATTTTTCCACAATGTCATATTTTAATTTTGACCCCTGCAAAGATTTACTAAAAAAGGAAACAGGTTGCTCATGACCTTCATCATTCTTTTGTAACATAACAACAACTATGGTATGGAATGAAGCAAAAGAGAATATCTGAAAGGGCTTATTAAAATCAGGGGATTTTAGGATAGAGGCTTCCTTGATACTTCTTTTTATAGATACAAAAGCATCCAAAGCTTCAACAGCCCAGTCCAATTTCTCTCCTTTTTTCAACATCTTAGATATAGGTTTAACAATCTCAACAAAATTGGACACAAACCTCCTAACAAAGTTAATTTGGCCAAAGAATGAATGGATTACTTTGATAGTTTTAGGAATGAGAATTTTATCAATGGCCTCCACCCTTTCAAGATCTATCCAAATCCCATCTTTTGATACAATATGCCCCAAAATTTTACCTTCTATAACAGCAAAATGACATTTTTTAGGATTAAGACTTATACCATACTCCAAGGCTTTGATGAAGATCTTCTCTAAATCAACAACATGATCCTCTTCCCTTTTGGAATAAGCAGTTAGGTCATCCTGATATACCACCATTATAGCATTTATCATATCTGCAAATGCCACATCCATGGCTCTTTGAAAGGTAGCTCCTACATTACTGAGACCAAAAGGCATTCTTATATAGACATACGTTCCCCATGGTGTAGTGAATGATGTCTTGTATTGTTCAGACTCTTTGACTTTGACCTAGTTATAACCAGAAAATCCATCCATCATTGACAATAGCTCACACCCTATTACTTTGTGCAATATCACCTCCATGTTTGGAAGAGGATAATTATCTTTTAGGGAAGCCACATTCAAATTTCTGAAATCTACACACAGTCTTATGTCCCCATTTTTCTTCCTGAATGGAACCAAATTTGAGACCCACATTGAATGTCTAATGGGTTTTTATGATACCTCCATCTCTAAGCTTTGCTAGCTCCTCTTGCATTTTAGGTTCAAGAGCGGGGTTAATAGGCCTTTGCTTCTATCTGAATGGCTTCGTGTCTAGCTTGAGTGGAATCTCATGCTGAAAAAGATATTCTCTATATGCCTTCAAATCCTCATAAGACCAAGCAAACACATGCTTATATTTTCTCAGCAACGTGATCAGCATTCTCCTGATGGTTGGGCTTATTTTCTTTCCAATATAAACTCTCTTTGGTGCTAATTCAATTCCCAAATTTATTTCTTCAATATCCTCTTTCTTAATAGGTGTCTGCTTTATGAGGGAATGATCATTCCCATCATACACCCTCTCCAAAGCCACAAGCCCTTTGGGAAGCTTGTTAGTTTTAAGCTACAAAACTTCCTTCCCAAATACAGTCTATCTCCCATCCATTTCTTCCACAAAAGCATTGAAATCAATCTCTTGTGCTTCATACTGATCTATACAATGAAGAAACTTCAAAAGGTCAGTATCATTATCAAAAACTTGCCAACTATATATATTGTTAGGGACTACTAGTCTTGTTTTAAATTCAACCTGAGACACTCCTACCAAAGTCATATCATCCTTCTTCAAGGCTACATTAGCCAAACAATCAGCCATCAAATTTTTAGATCTATCTACCCAATCAATTGAAAATGCATCAAATAATTCCACCATATCCCATATAGAGTTCCTATATTGTTTCAACCTCTTGTTATTTGCAGCATACTTTGATCTAACTTGTGACACAACTAACTCAAAATCTCCCAAAATAGACAACAACTTAATCTTGTGTTTGGCAGCCATGTTTAAACCAATCAACAAAGCTTCATACTCAACCACATTATTTGTACATTCAAAAGCCAACAAAAATGAATATTTAAATGTTGTACCTTCAAGTGATATGAAAATTACTCCAGCTCCATTACCTTCTTGACTACATGCCCCATCAAAGTACATTTTCCACACACCTTGCTGATTTCTAGAAATAAGTCTATCAATTGGGTCAGTATTCACTAGTTTTGGCTGAGATAATTCAACTCTGAAACTCCCCAAATCTACATCACAAAAAAAATTAATTTGTTCCTGAGGAACACACTCAATGATCTGATTAACCCTTGGTTCTCTATATAACTTCACCTCTTCACCACCAACTGGTATGGTGGCATATGATAAGTCAAATTGCATGTTACCTCCAACTACTGCAGTCCATTGTCTTGACAAAAGCATTCCAAACTGAGGAGGTGTATCAATCACAGTTATATCAATGTTATATGTTGCTTGTGGGTATGCTGCTAATTTTACCTCTACTTCTTTCATAACCCCTACTATCGGGACATGCCTACTATCCATGGCATAACATTTACCCCCCTCAACATCTATCCACATGCCAAGTTGTTTCATTACCCCCATTGGCATAATATTCATAAAAGCACCTGAATCTATCATGAAATTTCTTACCAACTTACCATTTATGAGTAGAGTAGCGAAAAATGGATCAATTTGTGGTGTGTTCATTAATGCATCATTTAAGCCAATTTCTGAACTTTTTATCTTTCCTTTCTTATCAGCAATTGCAGGATTCTCAATTTGTTCCAAGTTCACAATTTGATTCCTCCCACCAGACATGAATTGAATAGCACTCTCCCTGTATTCTTTAATTTTCATCATTTCAAGTAATGGGACAGATATTTTTACCTGGGATAAAACTTGCACAAAATCAAAAGATGCACTATCAGCTCTAATCAACTTCTTTTGCTCTGCTAGTTCACCTTTGTACTCCTCCTTCTCCTTCTTTGATGTTTGATCCATTTTTTGTTTATCCTTGGGGAATTCTTTATTTTCTTCTTTGGGAACACACTTGTGTTCTATTTTATGAGGGCACTCATCACTTATCTTCTTTGATATTTCATGGGATATCTTTTTATCTTTCAAGAGTATTCCTCTTGGAATATCTTCATTCTCATTCACTGTTTTGTTCCTCAGCTGATACTTGCTTTTAGCCAGCTCAACTGCTGCAATAGTCAATCTTTTAATTTCTTCATCAGTTGGTCTCCTCATATTTCTCCTATTAGGCTGATATGATGTGGTAGGAGGAGCTTGTTCATCATCATTCTCTTCATAATCAGAAAAAATTTGTTGCTCTGCCATGTGAACATTATATTTCTAATGATCAACATCATATTCATATCCTCCCTCTTCTAAAGATGAATATCCCTGCTCTGCCGAGTGAAGAATATGAGAAGTCAAATAAATGTTATTGTCTTCTTCATTATTGTTTTCTGCCATATCTTTTCCTGGCATTGACTGAGCTACAACACAATGTTCTGAAAAATGTGGCAAGTCACAAACTGAACACCAAGGACTATTATCAACCATGTATGTCCCTCTTTTCTTCAAAGGATCAGGTGTCTCTTTATTTTTTGGCCCATCCATCACTGGTTTTCCATTTCTCCAATTTGTATTATAAGGCATATCATGTAACCTCGGCCTCTCATTCCTATATGTGTTCTCTTGTTTATTTGGAGGAGCATATTGGGGAACCCTTGGGTTATCCCTCTTCGAAATCATCCCTGCAGCTTCCCTATTGTTTTCAATGGTGAGTGCTATCCTCTAAGCTTCAGCCAAATTTCTAGGACCCTGTTCCTTAGTTCATAACCTGTCTTAGGATCAAAAGCTTTTAAATAAATACTTAATGCAGCAGGATCAGCCAATTTAGATCCAGGAGGTATCTTATTGTGCAATTTAGAAAACCTTTGGTTGAATTCATAGGCTGACTCATTTTGATGTTTCTGAATGGTGACTAACTCATGCAATGCAAACTCTGGTGCATACTAATTCCCATACTGCTCAAGAAATTTTTCATAAAACACATGAATAGAATTAATAGAAGCTGTTGGCAAACTATTAAACCAATCTCTGGCATCTTCAATTAGTGACATCATAAACAGTCTCATTTGTATGTCTTCATACTGCATATCTAAGTCTTGCATAAATGCATTAAAACTCCTTAAATTCTCTTCAGTTGCAGTAGCATTGCTCCCTATGAATTTTGGGACCAAACTTCTCCAACTGTTATCCATAGGGTAAGGGCATATTTGTAGTCCAGCCAAGTCAAACTGCCTAATCATGGTTGTATATTATGGAGGAGGATTTTGGTAGTACTAACGCTGGTACAATGGATTATTATTTGCCACATATTGTTGTCCTTGTGGGGATATATGCTACTGATAAGGAGGTGGCTGAACACCTTGATTTTGTGGTGGAACATATTGACATTTACCTTGATTCCTTGGCTAATTTTGGTAAGCTTGTGAGGAATTTGATGTGCCTGCATTATTGTTCCCTTACCTATGAGGTGGCACATATTTTTGCAAATTAGCCATTTGAGTACTAATCTACACTTTCCTCAATTTCAATTCTTCAAGCTCTCTAATTGCCTGGAGCCTTTGCTCATATTCTATTCTTGCCCTTTCCACTTCTTGTCTCTCATGTTCCAGTCTTGCATTTATTTCATCCCTGGCCATAAGTTCGTAATTCTCCTCAGGGGCTGCTTCATAGCCAAGTCCATCCTGATTTTATTCAAGAAAAGCCATTTTCTAATCATATTCATGTTGTCTTCTTTCTCTTTCAGCTTCAAATTCAGCCATGAATTCTTCAACCTTCTTAGGATCTGGTTGGTAAAAGGGGTTCCTCTTTTCCTCAGGAGTACAAGGTTCTCTGGAAGGGCTGCTTTCATTCACCAATGTTCCATAGGAATTGTGTATCTCCAGTGATGCTTTTGATGTTTTATTTTTGTCTGATGGTCCTATGTCACCGGTCACCTTTTTACCTTTATCATTATTTTATGTCCATTTATTTTTGGCATTAGGACCATCACCATCTTTGTACAAAGACCTTCTTCCTTGCATTTTGGGGGCAATTATGATAGTCTGAACTCTAGGAAGATTTCTTTTTGATATATATTTCAATTTATCAGTCTCAATGTATAGTTCATTCAGAGTTGCCACTCACTTTCCAAAAGTGAGAAAAATCTGCAATCCTATATTCCCAGCAGAGTCCTCTACAACACACTGACTCTATGACAAGGCTCAAATTCAGATTATTCCCTAGCAGATTCGCCAAACTGTTGGTACTCAAAAATGTAGGTTTTCACCCCAAGAGTATGCAAGACTCTTACAACATTCTTGGACAACATACAAGGCCAATTATACAATCGAACCTTCTTCTCTTTAGGTTCTGCTAGACCTAGGTGGGTGAACCTCTATAAAATATGCAGATTTGGGGATGAATTTCCTATTAAACAGTCTACCCATAATAGCAATTAGGAATGGATAGACAAAATAATACAACCATTAACCCTACTATACAGATAAAGGTTTCAAATGGTTTGTTTATAATAAGTTCTTTACTCTGGGATATGGCAGACCAGTGCCTCCTTTCTATTGGGCAATGGAGTTGAAAATGTTACAAATTACTTATAGATATTTATCCATGACATAATTTAAGCTCCTTAAACACTCTATGGGATGAAGTTTTAATGACTGGCATATGACTTCATCAATTCATGACTGGCATGAATAGTGTTAAAATATTTCCTTGTTCAGTTCTCCTTCAACTATCCAAAAGGAATCCTCCAAACAATATGATTTATTTAAAGGAAATTTTATCTCTGACTTGCAGACACCAAGTAAACGAAATCATATAAAGTTAAGAAATGCACCTTGAAGAATTAAAACATACTTGACATTTAAATTCAAATGATTGAAAGACTCCTAGTTGGAGAGAACTAATCAAAAATTTATAATTGTAATACCATCAATAGCAAAACCAGAAGAGAATTCGATCAAAAGAGAAAAATCATCTCCATTGCACTATTTCCAAAAGGTCTGTTACATCATTTTTTCAATCCCCAGTCCCAAAAAAACCTCCCTTGTCTCTGATTTTTTTTAAATATTTATATTATCCATGCTAAGGGTCACGACCCTTCATATTTCAGTTTCATCCATTTACATTTTCATGTTTATGACCATTTATATTTTTTAACAGAGATCAAAATATTTAATTATATTCCCTTTCGGCAAATTAAGTATTATTGCAATAGTCATGCTTTTGATTTTCAATTTATACCTTTTACTAACCCTACCGCTCTACCGTGGTCAAACATTTGACCGGCCATGGTATCGTGATGAGACTATCATGATCCATCCTTATTGTTACCGCGTTACCGCGGTCTTCGCTTGAACCCCCTGCAGTACCGCGGTGAGGTCTTCAACCGTCTACCTTACTACTTACCGCGCTACCACGGGCTTTGACTTTTCTCCCACGGTATGGCGGTACCTGGCCCCATACTGACTGTCATGGTTATCTCTATCGTTACCACAATCACTGCGGTCTATGTTGAGACCATGCACGTTATCGCGATAACCACTACCTGCTCGCCATCATTAACTACAACCTGTTTACCGTGGCCACCAATTGCTTCATTGACTATTCCCTTGACCACTTACAAACTATCCACCGCAATCACCGCAGTCTGTGAAATGACCCCCTGCGGTATCGCGGTGGGCCTTCCTCGCTGGTGACTTACCGCCTCGTCGCTAACTGTTTCGCTGACCGCCAACTGCTAACGGTTTACTGCACTACTGCGGTCAATGAATTGACCGTGTGCAGTAGCGCGGTAAATGCTTCACGCCCACTTCCTTAGCTGCTACTGCCATACCACATGCCCCTTTATGGGAGGCCGCGGTAAAGCGGTAAATGAGATTTTGAAATAAATGCTAGTCAGCGGTATATGGTGCAAGGTATATATGAATGCAAAAAATGATTTTTAATGGAAAATATAGCAAATGAAAGGGAATTTGAATGGGAGTGAATCGGTATATGAAAAATAGGAAAGTAATAGGTTCCAATGAGAATAAAAACTTAGGATTTTTTATGGAATTTTTGGGTTCTAACATATTCATTCATTGGTATAAAATTAACCTTGGATCAAGTGTATTTTTCACATATTGCTTTGAGGGTTAAAAATAACAGGTGTCTTCATTATCTTGTGGTTTACATTTTTCCTTTAGGTGTGTATGCTCTTCTCTTGCACCATTGTTTGATCTTAAGAATCAAAAAAATCTCTTGGAATTTTTATGATCACCCACATATTTGGTTTTGGATTTGAAATGAACATTATGTGAGTGTGAGAAAAAGGTGTTTTGTATGCTCTCTCCTCGTGCTTCATGTGATATTGGAGATCAAAAATAACATACTTATCTTTCTTTTGTCTACCCTTAGAGGGCCTATCTTAAAAAAGGGAACAACCCAAGTGGTACTTTGTTTCGGTCTGCTATATAAATATTCATGATTATTGGGAAATTCTTTAATCACCTAGTGTGGATGTCCTATACAGATGAGTGTCACCCTCAGTATCTATGAGATACATCAAAATCCTTTCTAACGAAGGGACTAAGAGGCCTCTTTATCGAGTTAATCTCACCTCACGTATAGGCACCATTATCACCCCAAAACACATAGTAAGAACCACTTGTTTTAGAGGCGAAAAACCCTTTTACTTGGTGCAAGAATGATCATTAGGAAGCCACCCTATGTTTCACCATTCATTGTAGCGACAGGAAATCCCTCAAAGTTTTCAGATCTTGCGGGGTAAGAGATTTTGGTGAGCCCATTTCATGTAAGGGGAAGTAAATGCCACCAAGATCTCTATTTGTTTTATTTGTCTAGGTGTTTGGAGAAATCCAAGTAGGGACTCAACAAGTAGTATCTCTTGCAAGCCTAGGTTGTGCATTGTCTACAAGTGTCTTCTTACAAATTTAAACATTTTCACATTCAAACTAGATAAAACAAGTGTCTTCAGACTATTTGATGTGTTTTCCAAAATCAAAATTCATAAAATCACCACAAAATTGGTCAAAATTTAGTCAAAACCAAGCAAGATACATAATGAATCATAATTGACTATCATTCACCATAATTATGACACTGAAAACTGCAACTACCATTTCTAGAACAACGCAAGTGAATGTCATTCACCGCAACTGAGACCTAAATTGACACAGTTTCCTATCATTGAAAATTTAGGGGAAACTAAGATAAAGCCATTTTCTTATAATTCGTGAGCATTACTTGGTCCTTTGATCACAAAATTACAAATTTCCAAAATTTTCCATCCATTCCATCCATCATTGCATACCTTACATTGACCATAGGAAAAACATTAGGACATCCTTTAGCTTGCATCCACCTTGCTATAGACCTTAGCTTTGGAAACTTATCAGACTTGAGACTAGTCCATAGTGACCAAATCAGATTTGTCCTGACTTCAACTTTTTTTCCATCATCTTATTCCTTTATCATTTAGGTTGGCTCCTCAACTCACAAGGCTAGTTTGAGACCACTTTTTTCAAACCTTATCATTTATTCATTACCATCATTGAAGTCTTGATAAACTATATTTTTAACCTTGGATATCTTAGTTTGATTAAGCTACCTTACTTTGGATTTTCCACAAGGTGCTTAGTAGTCATAGATTTAGTCATCATCCTAGGTCATATTACCATCATCCTCCTACACTTGCACTACATTTTGAATACCTTAGACATCATTTTGCATCTATACATTACCATAGCTTTGGACTTCATTGTGGCATTTATCCTATTGACACCTCGACATCTTTCCACTTTGAATCCATAACTTGGTATCATCCTTAGACATATCCTATACTTTGAAAACACCAAAACATAGTCTAGTTGCATACCTCATTTTCATCCTAGTATTTGCATTGTCATTTAGACCTCACCACCATGTCTTCAATTTACCCTAATATGCTTCGTAGTCAAGTTGACTACCAATTAATTTGCACATTTGGTCAAGCCAAAAAATCCTTAGACTTCAAAATAAAATTCATCAATCCTCCATACCAACCATCCATGATCTCTATTCTTCCATCCATATACCCTCACTACCAAAGATTAGTCATACCACCATTGATTCACCTATAAATTCAAGGTTAATTCGTATGTAAATACAAGACCTTAATTCTTAAGTCATTTACTAGCTTGCATACACCTTGATGTAGGTTTTGGCTTTGGAAACTTATATCAAACTTTAGAGAACCCCATAGTTTTAAAATCATATTTATCTTACTTCACTTTTCCATTATCTTAGCCCTTTTTAATTTAGGTTGGCTCCTCAACTCACAAGGCTCTAGTTTGAGACCACCTTTGTCAACTTGTCATTTTAGTCCTTACCGATCAATGAGGTCTTGATAAATCAGATTTTTAACCTTGGCTATCTTAGTTTGATCAATAAACCTTACCCTAGATTTTCCACAAGGTGCTTAGTTGTCATACAGGCTTAGTCATCCTCTTAGGTCACATTACCATTCACACAAATCATTCTTTCACACTTGTATTACATTTGGTGCATACCTTAGACATACTCAAGATATTGGCTTCATTGTGACACTATTGACATTTTGACTATTGTCACTTTGATTCTTCATCTTGGTATTATCCTTACACATCATTTATACCTTGAAAAATCCAAAAAATAGTCATCTTGCATATACATTACCATAACTTGGAACCTCATTTAAATGCCTAAATTCGTTATCATTTATTTCCAATTGCATTTGTTCCATAGAATTATTAAGTTTAAGAATCTTTTATTTCATTTGATTCAAGTTCTACTCCGCTTATAGCAACATCTCTCACTTTTTTGGCTTGCATGTGTAAACTCATATGCAATACTTTTTCTTGACCTAGTGAAGTTTTAAACTCATTTCAAGCCTAAATTTCTTATCATCTATTTCCAATTGCATATGTTCCATGGAATTCTTAAGTTCAAGAATCTTTGATTTCACTTAATTTCATATGTTCAAATCCACTTATATAGCATCATGTCTCACTTTCTTTGCACAATATTTTGTGACATGTAGAAAGGGGTCAACAAGCAGGAAGTTATCAAGTAGAAGTCGAGCCAAATCTAGATATTGGATCAAACAAGGCTAAAAAACACATGGTTGAAGATAGGGAGGAGGCCCAAGTTCAAAAAATGCATGTTGGAGAGGGGTCAGGATCACTTCCTTCTATTGGTATGGATGAGCATATAAAACTAGCTAAAAAGGTGAGGAGACAAATTTATTATAGAAATTTAGATCATTTAATTGAAATAGATATGGAGAAATATAAATTTTATGTCATCCAACCTACAAATACTAGTAGGAGGTCAATGAATAAATATGTAAACAAAATAATCAATGATCATTTCAATCATCTTAAAACACTTGAAAAAACCCAACTGTTATCACATTTACTTCTTCATAATGAGTTGAAAGAGTCGTTACAATTTTTGGGTGTACATTCAACATCGAATAAGAGGAAACACATGAGACTACAAAAATATATTGTTGAAAATGTTAAAAAAAGGTTTAGATTCCATTGGGAAAGGATCTCAATCAGTGGATAAGTCCAACAAGAAGGGTGATGTTGACATCTATTTAAAATCAAGATATATCAAGAAAAAGAAAAATGTATGCACTTTCAGCTGAAATTGGTTATAGTAGAACCACACTAATAAAATATGAGAAAAAGAGAAAGGTTTTGGATGATAGTTCAGAAGGCAATTGGGCAATTATGTGTAGAGATCCCCATTCTAACAAGATTTGGGAACTTGATCTCAAGTTTTTGGAATGATCTGACCCATCCATCATCAAATACTAGAGATATTATGAGACATAGGATTGGGCCCAATATTTATGCAAATTATATTAAATATTGGCTAGACATAACACAACTTGAGATGTATATGAAATTTTGTAATATGTATCCTCATATAAAGATTGGGGAAAAAATGTTTGAAAGTTTAAAGCCATATTATGTGAAGATAAATAAGTTTTTTGAAACTTGTTGTTGTCATTATCATATTAAATATGATCTCTACTATCAGGTGTTTCGAAATATGAGAGAAGAGAGATATGGTTTTCAAAATGCACCTCCTAAAAAAGTAAGTTTGTTCATAAAATCCATGTTATGTGATCATTAAAATGGCTCTCAAATGAACTGCATAAAAGGACTTTGTGAAACATGTGTAAATTTGGCTAAGTTTCCTTCAAGAAACAAAGATACTAACCTAACAAAGACAGTAAATTTCAAGAGTTACAAGTATGTAAAGTTTCAAACAAATTTTGGGAAAGAATCCACAAGGTTAAACAATGTAGAAGAGGAGATACCCATTAGAAAATTTATGGAATATTTTTGAAAATTGATACAACCATACATACAACATTCCTTTTTTGCTAAGTGGCAAACACAAAAATTTCAAAAATTAAGAGATACTTTTCCACTTGGAATAGTTCTATCAGTAGTTGACTTTGCAGGAAATTACTCTTTTGTACATAAAAAGGGGATTCAATCAGAGTATTACTTTTCAAAGCGGATCCCTATTATGGTTCGTGTGTGTTATCGACATGTACAATCATAATTGGATGGTATTGAGAGTATAGATGAACAATGATTCATTAAGAAAGAATAACACTTTTAAATTAGTGATGATAAAGAGCATGACACAATTTTTGTACAACATTTCTTTACAATTTTTTTTGAGAATTTGAGAAGCAGGGGTGTAAAATTTGAAAAGAATTTTGTATGGTCAGATGGATGTGCAACAAAATTAAAATCATCATGGCCATTTTATGCACTATCTAGATATCATAAAATTTACAAAATACCACATGTTTGGAGTTTCTTTAAGAGTGGGCATGGAAAGGGTGATTATGATCGCGCAGGAGATTGCATCAAATGGGCTCTAAGAAAGCATCAAATGAGTTATTCGGGAGATCGTATTGAGTCTATTTCAAATTATGTATATTTTTTCCATGGAATTCTTAAGTTGAAAAATCTTTGATTTCATTTGAAAGTTAAACTTCACTTAGAGCATCATCTCTCATTTTATTTTATTTGCATGTAAACTCATATGCAATACTTGTTTGAAACCTAGTGAATTTTTCTAAAATCATTTTTCCTACATTCCTTATCATCTTTTTCCAATTGTATAAGTTTGTTTCATGGAAGTTTACAAATTAATGATTTAAACTCGCACAAAATTTATTTAAATTAACTTGAATGATGCTTAATTTTATATACATATAATGTGTGTGCTATGTCAATAATTGAAAAGAACTTGTAGATCTATTTAATACAAAATTTGAAAATTTATTTTTCCATTTCCTCAAATTGAGTCTATTTCCAATTATGTATATTTGTTCCATGGAATTCTTAAGTTCAAGAATCTTTGATTTCAAATTTGAAAGATCCGTGTATAATTTTGAACCGTAGATCCCATTCTTACATGAACTTAAATTGAGCATTACATATTTAATTTCCTTGTGGATTTAAAGGTACATA
This sequence comes from Sequoiadendron giganteum, assembly GCA_007115665.2. Classification (NCBI taxonomy): domain Eukaryota; kingdom Viridiplantae; phylum Streptophyta; class Pinopsida; order Cupressales; family Cupressaceae; genus Sequoiadendron; species Sequoiadendron giganteum. The sequence continues at coordinate 297,616,480 of CM021110.1, read as the reverse complement.
TATAGATAGAAAATTTATTATAAATTGATTCAAGAATTCAATGCTTAATTTTATGTTATGTATATAATGTGAAAGTTACAACAATTGAAATTTTTATATCTATTTAATATGACTATCTATTTAAAGGTGAAAAGATGACTACTATCCTTTATATAGAAATTAAATAGAACCTTTAGAATCTAGTTCTTTTAGTTGTATTACTTTTGATGGGGTACATATTAGGGCTTGTAAGTTACTTGTACTTTTGATGGGGTGCCTTTAGAATCTATTTTTATGATTGTGATTCATATAAACTATAAACCACTTTTAAATCATTATTCATATTATTTTACCGAATAATTATTCTCTTGTATGATTAGGGCCTCATTTTACTAAAACTCTTATCTCATCCATGTTTTATTATGTTAAGAGAATATTTTAATTTACTACATTCTGATGATATTCCACTTGACAAATACATTAAATCATTTGAATCCTTAGTGTACATTTACCAAACATATAGGGAGTGTATTCCCATTTGTAACCATCATTGTAGGGTTTAAGTGTGATCTATTTGTTTTATTTATTTACTTTCTCGAGATTATCCTTGGAAACCTAATGTGATTACTTTATTGGATCTCTTTATCTTGTCCTTAACTATCTTATGCCTTATTTTACATTGTTTTTTTTCTAATCTTTCTCTTCTACAATTATTTCTAGCTAATTGAATTATGAAGTATTGATGCCTAGTATTTTGTATTACATAAAAGTATGAATTATGTTGTTTTCCTAAAAAAATTGTACACTCTCTTAATATTTCCCCTCTTTCTATGCTAAGCAAGGATTCAATACTTAATTTATTCTTTTCAAACTAGATTATTCTTATGTTTAAACTAGATTATTCTTATGCTTAAACTATATTATTCTTAAATGCTTAGTGTTGGTGTACTCGAGTCAGCTTTACACCTGGCTTACTTAAGTCTAGTTAGGTGTCCTAGTTAGGTGTTCGAGTTAGGTGTCCTTGTTGAGTTCACACCTCAGTTCTTTCCACTTCGTGTGGATCTTGATCTTGATTTCCACATCTTGTGGATCTCGATCTTCTTGTTTTCTCCTATTTAAATAGTTCTTTCTATCAATCTATTACGGGGTTTTTGACAGTTCTTTGTGCTTGTTATTTTCATCTTCATCATATCCTAATTTTGACATGGTATCAGAGCCAGTTTGGAGATAAGCAAGCCATCGGTGAACATTACTATATTTTCTTGATGCCAGTGTTGTGTGCAACAATTTGCAAGAAGATGGTTAGACATTTGTGAGGCGTCAATTGGATTCGACTTGTTCATTGATTCACAGCACAAAGGAATCGACGTTTCTCATCTCTCAACCCGTGTGGAAGCGTCATTTTTTTCTCAACCCATGATTTGGGCTTGATCAGAGCATGTTTTTTTTGGTCCCCAAGGCTACGAACGGATTGCATGTGCCATCATTTGGTGTTTGGAACCTCTGTACAATACATTATTGAAGGGTTGTGTTTCTTTTTGGGGGCACGATTTGTGTATTGGCAGGCGCCATCTATCATTGAAGGCTGTGAAATCTCTGCCTAAGATCTACGTCCATAACCTCTGTGGAAGATGTTGGAGGCCCTGACCACCTCTCTAGTTGTTGCGACTGTCATGTTGGAGGGTCGATTTGCCTTCTTGAGGTCGTGGTTTGTTTTTTTGGAGGCTTGATTTATGTTGTTGAGGCCACGATTTGCAAATTTTTGGGATTTTTAAGGTCGAGATTTACATTTTTAGAGGAGGCTCGAATTGTCTGTGACCTACGCTAAGAGGTTCCTCTATCGTCCCTCCTCAACCACTCCACTTGCTTACGCCTCTCCTTCATCTGCCACAACAGCCACTTTCTTGACTCAATCAACCTCTTCTTGGAATAGATTTTATTCCTGCTCAAGGGGTGCTTTAATTCTCTATAGGCATGTTATTTCTTGTTCAGGCCACACCAGTGCATTGTGGTCGTAGGTGATCTGCAGCAGAGAGCTTGGTTTCTTCAACAAAGGCAGCGTGCGACTTTTTGAGGTGACTTTAGTGGATCTGGAGTGGACGTGAACCTGTTGGAGGGCAGATTCACCTCTATGAGGTGGGAATTTGGAGGCTTCACTCTATTTTGAGGTGGGATTTTGTGCTCAAAGGGCCATTTTCATCCTTTGGAGGGCGCAATTCACCTCTATGAGGTGTTTTCTATCCTCTGTTAACGCTTTATACTTCCACGATTTTCTGCTGAGTTTGTGTGATTTGAAGGCAGTTTTTTTTCATATCTTGATAGCTGTCAAGTTAATGCAGGAAGGTTGCACTATTTTATTTATTTATTTATTTTTGCTTATCTTGCATTTTTTTTTGTTTCCTTTGATAGATTGCATTTAACACAATTAATGCAAATCTAATCAATTATCACTACAAACATTAATTGTTTGATCAATTGTGATGAAACATTAAAATTGAGGGGGGGGAAAGGGAAAATCATTGGGAGTTGTTGACACATTTTTTAAATGGGATATAAAAATCAGTCCTCTGTAATCAATCTAAACAAGATAAACTATAAGTCTTGGTGTGAATGCATCCTTGAACATCTTAGGTATCACAATCTTCTACCCCATTTGTATGGACTTATCCTTGAACCTGGTAAACAATCTTAGAAGGATAAATGGTTTAATAACAATGATCATCTTGTTGGATTAATCAGCTTACATATACCATATGACACTTTGATTGTCATCATGGGTATTGAGGGTCCACATGCTTTATGGATCAAACTTTGGGAGATGTATGGAAACTCAAATGATTCTTCATTCCCACATGATCCTGCAATGATCACAAATGATATCCCATGTCATAAAGAATGTCATGTTGACATAGTGGAAGTCATCATTCCACCTCCTCCTATTCATCGGATTTCAGAGTCACTTCTTCGAGAGTTTCCAGCACTTTTTTGCAACAAGATATCAGTCTTCCTAGCATTGTTGATTGGGATGCATATCTACCCAACATTGCATGTCTTTTCGTAGAGTCCTGCATTGCTGACATGGAATCACACATTGAGGACATCAGTCTTCTTTTTGGTGACAACTTCAATGAAGTTCCATCATCCTTGTCTTCTTCAAATATTCTTGCTCATGCCTTGCCTACATTAGCTTCTATAGTGATAGTATCATATTCTTATGGTTCTAGTTATCATCATACATCAATGATCCATGTGGTTCCTACTCTCCAATCTTTGTCACACATCAGCTTTGGCTTGGAGATCATTGAGCATTCTACGAGCACATTATGAGCACCATCAACATATTTGGATCTTGTGCATAACTCAAAGACCTTTATACTTCTTTCTACATGTTCCTATCAGGAATGGGAAGATAATTTGTACACTTTTGTAGTTTTCCTTCTTTCTAAAGGGAGAAACGTGGTTCAGCGTTCATGGATTCTCTTTGGTATACTTCATCAAGCATCTATGTGCAGTACAACATATCTTATGGGGGGCTTGCAAGTTTCTCTCTTTCTCTCCTTTAAGGGTAATATCTCTTGTAATTTCAAGTGATAGAAGTAGTTCTTGGGGGATCTTGAGTGCTCCTTCTATCTTTCTTCTTCTTTCACTTGTACATCTTTTGCTTTCTCTCTTTTTGGAGGATAGTTTTTTCCCACTGGGTTTTCTATCTTTCTCCATTTCTGAGAGTTTATTTTTGTGCATGGGTACCTAAAATGGTCTTGCAGCCAGGACCCATCTTTTTAATTCCCACCTAAGCTATGCTTAAGGGGGGTTGTTGGTGTACTCGAGTCAACTTTACACTTCGCTTACTTAAGCCTAGTTAGGTGTCCTTGTTGAGCTCACACCTCAGTTATTTCCACTTCGTGTGGATCTTGATCCTGATTTCCACATCTTGTGCATCTGGATCTTCTTGTTTTCTCCTATTTAGATAGCTCTTTCTATCAATATATTACGAGGTTTTTTGACAGTTCTTTGTGCTTGTTATTTTCATCTCCATGATCTCCTAATTCAGACACTTATATTAGACAATAACTACTTTCGTATATACCTTAAACTATATTCAAATTTTATAACATTACATGTGTACATGTACATGTGTAGAACTACATATATGTATGTACATTTAATGTATTTAATGTAAATTTAACTTGTTTAATATATATAAATCATAAATACGTGAGCATGAGTTCTCTAAATCTAGATTTAAATTTGTATAAACACTCTTGCTTGTAAACATGTGCATGTACACATGTAGATTAACATAAACATTTAAACACAAGCAAACACATATATGTATGTAGATAGATGAACATAAACATAAACATTATAAGAAAAAAGGTACATGTGCACGTAGATTGAATGAAAATAAACATATAAACATAAGCAAATGAATATTTTTAAGCTCAAACACATGTGTATGTATATCATATAATCAACTGTACTAGAGATCATAAAATTTAGCTCATAATATATCAACAACCTAAAAGATTTACTAGAGATCATCAAATGTACTTGTAATAATGTATCAACAATCTAACAAATGTACTATCTAGATCATCAAATGTAAGTAATAATGTATCAACAACCTAGCAAATATGTACTAGAGATCATCAAACATGTAACCTATCATATATAATGTTCAACAACTCATAGATCTAGTGCAGCCTAATAGTCATGTCGACTCCTAGTCAAATGATCCTTTGAACGAGAACCCTGCTCTAATGGATTACCGAGCCCTGGAGATAAAATTATACACAATGTGTTAAATAAATATATTATATATAATGAAATTTATTTAAGAATGTACATGTACTCTTAAATATCTATCTAGATCTATATACATGTATGTACACATATATGTATATAAAAAATTTAAACTCACATATCCACTAGCAGCGGTGTCATCCACAAAATCATGTCGATGTACACAATCTGAACTCAGGCTAGGAGTAACATGAGGTATTTCCATCTACAATATATACATATATATTACATGAGTATATTTAAAACAAATTTAAATATTTAAAAAATAAAATGAATTGAACATGGACATGCACACATACATGCACATCAGGTGGTATTAGATGATCTAAGCCCTCTATAATGGCCACCTCCACCAAATCAACCAAACAAGCTATCTACTTATTCGACATGTCAATATCTACATCAGTTTAATCCATCACATGTCATGCCAAAAATGATGAATGAAGGGGACTATGCAACTGAGATGGCATCGACGATGAAAATTTTGGATTGGTCAACATATCCACAAAACCCATAGAAGTCTACATCCTCTCTAGGTCAACTAAAGGATCAGTAGCCTATGCAAAAACCGAATGATTCATAGGTGGATCCTGATGTGCACTGGTACTGGGCTAAGAGTGATGAAAATGATGGGATCCTGGATGTGAATGAACTCCTGAACCTAAAAAAACTCTAACCTGGTCTATAGAGATCCCATAGTCTAATGCAATGAAGGCATATGCCTCCAAGAGGTCCTTAGCCAAATAATGCAAAGTTATGTGTTCCATCTCTCTTGTAAGTCTGTCAAGCTATGTGGGTGTAGGGATGTCCACCGTTGTAAAAGGATCAATGTTGTTGTGTTGTGTTGCAAATGGTATAGATCATGAATGTCTAGACATCAAATAATAACCCACATGATCAGTAGATATCCTATTGGTCATAGCTGCAATATCGCCCACACTGTCAATTGCTTCCTTTTGGGAAGCAATGACAACTTGATCCGCTAAGGGGGCCAAAGTTGGGGTGAGAGCAGGAGACCTCTCACCAACCAATACCGTAAACACCGAGGTTGGTCAACCTGCTCGATGATAGGTGGGCTTATTGGAAATCCTTCCACGCCCCTAACCAACATATAGTGGAATTTCCAGGTAGTTGACTTTGAGGCCCAAATAGAGCTCAACATATAACTGTTGAACAAAATATAACGAAAGTTGGTCATTGTTTGTATATTGACCATGTGCTGCAAGAAATTGTGGGTAGATCAATGCGGCCATAGCAGCATCCACACATCTGGTGACCTGCTATGCCCTCACCTTACGTTTATTTTGATAAAATGGAAAATGTTGGTTTTTACTCATATCTTCGGTCACACATTTTATTTGAGAATAGGGAACCTCAGTACATACTTCTTCCCACATGTGGGAAAGAATAGAAGCTACTCTCTCAGGGGAAAATGCACTAGTATCCCCAATTTTATCTCTTATTTGTTCTAGGCTATGTAATTAATGGGCATGCAAGTTTCTGCATATATGCCAGTGTTTGTACCATCAGTTAATGAATCTCTCAATCTCTTAATCTAACTATTAATATTTGCAAATAGTGTAAGTGGAGGTGGAATAGGTGTGTTTTCCATTATATGTACACCTAAAGGGGCAATGAGACCTTGCTTTAATATATCTAGATCGAGAGAATAGAAATAACATGGAACATGTACATGTGTTCAATTTAAATTTTAAACGTTTCTAAATTTACTAGTGTACATGATATAGAATGAATTGAACATGAACACTAGATATCTAGATAATAGTTCTCAAGTGCATACATATGCAATAAATTTAATGTAATTTCTAGAAATTACTAAACACTTGTGAAACAAGTAAATTAATTTGAAATATTAATGAATCTTTAAATTTACATAATTCAAAGTTATGCACGAACTATAGTTCCCCTCCATGATTCACCCTCTAGCAGTGCCAATTTGGTTGGTCAGTATTCAATGCTTGGTATTTGGTTTATTCGATTGAAATCAATTGATTGATGCATGGAGATTATTTGTTGCATTAATATAAATTTATTTATCAAAATCCATGGTATAAGACAATTTAAGAACTTAACGAAATAATAAAATAAAATAAATTATATATGACACGAATATATAAATAAAATAAATAATTACCCAACTATTTCCCTAGGTATTAAATATTGTAAAAGTAAATAATTGTAACTATGGGAAATATAAACAAACAAGAGCTGCAGGGCAGCAAAGTTCCTGCCAAAAAGTTATAGAATAGTTATGTTTTAATATGTTGTGTTTGATAAGTTTTAGCAACAATGTTGATAGAACAAATAATTAATCATTTAATCAATGAAACTGCATCTGAAGGAGGTGATCAACCAATGCATGAAAAATTCCACACCTAAGGAGAGGCCTAAGCCCACAAAGTGTAGAACAAAAAGCCCCAGAAGGAACCCAATAGGACGAAATTATACAATAAAAGCATCATTGTGTGATTAAAGACATTTCAATCAAACATCTTTTAGCAACAGTTCTGACTATAGGACTATTGGATCAAACCAATTTATGAATATGTAATTGATAATTTTGTTTGATATTGGTACAATGTGTAATTGAGTGCTAATATTAGAGCATCCCCAACCATATCTTGTACTTGTAAATGTTCTACAGGTGTCACTGTAATTGTATTTGTCTGGTCTTCAACCTCGGGTGTTACAGGTTGTGAGGCATCTTGGTTGCCTGTCACACGACTAAGTTCAGGTGCGAGAGTTGTCTTTTTCAACATATATTCATGAATCTATAATGCAAGAAAATAGTTAAGCCATTAGAACAAAGAAGTAGAGGTTGTGCTAAATCAAAGAGAGAGAACACATTTATTTTGAGCAGTGTAGAAAGATAATAAACACAAAAATTCAAATTCTACTTGTCAACTCATTAGAAAAAAAACCTCATTGTAGAATGTTTGAAGCTAAAAATATGCATTGGTTCATATCAAACAAAAACATAGAACATCTTGAACCATCACAGACAAGCAAAATTCAAATTTAAGGCCTACTCAATTCAAAGCATAAAAGTACTAAAATTCACATTGTCCAAATGCTAACAACAATACACTCATTGTACATGTGATGATAAAAAATGCACAACCCATCCATTATAAGAATACTTAAAGTGCTTCATCAGTGGAAAGGGAATGCAAAGGCATATTCTAAACTTATACTACATCTAGCAAAGGAACACAATGAGTATTCCATTACCACATTGGTGGAAGCATTTTTCATTTCAACTAGGGCTGCTCTTTTATACTCAAGTAGTCAATCCAAAGAGAAGCTAAAGAATATGGGTCAAATGATTTCTGGATGCTCTTACATTAAATAAGAAAAATGACAGGTCTATCGTCTCTAAAATCTTACACCTGAGAGGATTAGATTTAACTTCATTATAGTTGTTAGACCAAGACATAACCCACTATTATTTTATACCCCCTAGCCTCTTTTTTTTCATGATATAAAAACGAGCGAACAGAAATAAAAAGAGAGGAACTCACATTAGGTTTAGGGATAATCATTTTTGAACTGATGACTTTCACCACGTCAAGGTGACACTCTACCACTGAGTTATATCCCTTTCCTATCCTCATCTAGAAGGAAAATTGTAAGAAATTCCCAAAGAATCGAGAAACTCCACAAAACTCTATCATTATTCTCCGGAAATTCTATCTTGCTTTCATACTCTTTCAAAACCTCGTCAAAAAAAAAGAAAAAAGAATGGAATCAGAGGAGAAGTATATGCCAGATATGACATGGCATTTCAGATTGACCTTTTATTTAAAGAAAATTTGTAACTAAACTATGTAACCTAGTAGGTAAAGAGTTTTTTATAGTCTGGATAGACTTATTCTATTTGGATCAACATAATGGAATTCAATTGCCTTCATGTTGATTGTCGAGTTTAAACAAGTGGAACCATCTTCTATCATAGTACAATCTTTTTCTTATTGAGTTATCACTTTTCTCTCGATCCAAATAAACAAGACGACTAATACTAGCAATTCAGTCAAAAATAAAAAATTGAGCCAGCAGCATTTAGACCAACCTTGGGTGCTATGAGAGTTTCTGGGAGATATCCTAGAATAATCCAGCCTACCCCCTAATTCTAGGAACTCACCTATTGAGTTCATCAGATTTTGTATTGGGCTTTTTATGGTAATTGATGTATCAAAGATGATAGCCCTTCTATTTCAGACAAGATCCAGCTTAGTAATAATGTTGACCTGGCTTTGCATCCATTTTCTGGTGATGATCTTATGATTGCTTTCCTCTGATCCAAAAATCAGATCTTGTTGCATGACCAAGAGGTCACTATCAGTCAGAAGATGTTGCATAACTCTGAAAATACAGGAAAGAACAATGGTTTGGTAGCAACCAGACATTCCCCAATTCCATAGATGACATTGGGTTGATCCAAAACTTCTCAGGGAAGTCAAGAGTTGCAGGGAATGTTGCTGAAACAGAACATTTTTGTATTGCAGATGAGATTACTGGTTTGTACAGGTGTCTGTTGTGTTTTCACCACTGGCAGTTTTGTTTTCGTCAGAGTGGTTACATTTTTAACCCTTGCAGTTTCGAAACCACCGGTATGCATGTAGTGGTGGTTTCATCTGTTTTGTCTTTATGGAGCAAGTAATAGCCTTGGACAGTATCTCTCCACATTTGTTTTAGTAAAAAAAATTTCTTTGAATGCAAGGGGAAAAATTAAAAGGGATAAAAATGATGTAGCTCATTGTAGAAGGGCTGACTCTTGGGTGTACCTTCCACTATTGTTCAGTGTGCAGGTTGTTAGAACTTAGTTTTCATTGGAGTCGGAGGCATGGTGTTGACCTGAGTTGTTCTTGTGCCAGGAGCTCTTTGTAGTCCTAGTAGCATTCATCTGACTGAGTATAGTGAAATGAGGAGCTGGAAGCTCACTCTTGCTGAAGTGCTTTCTCATTAAGGATTTCTGTAGGTTAAACCTTGTGTTTCATTCCTTTGCCTTGCTTTCTTCCTTTCTGTTGGAGTCATTTCCAGAAGTTCATATGTTTATTGGACTAGGAATTAGTTGTTCTAAGCTCATTTCTTCTATCTAGTGTTTTTCTAACACGGAAGGTTAATTTTAGATTTAGTATCATTGCATCTGTTGTGGAAGGACTGTTAGTGGACTATCCATATTAGTTTACATATCATTCGCTCTTCCATTCAGCTATTTATATAGATGGGTGCTTGGACAATTGCTTGTGGATATATTTACCTTGGGTTGTTATCTTCTACTTTTATTTTGATCCAAGGTTATCTCTTGCACTAAGGAGCTTTTATCCATAACATCTGTCTATCTCTAGTAATTGACTTTGTGAGTTCCTTGACCTATTTTTGTCACTCGTAGATATTAGTATAATCTCTTTTTATTTCTTTTTGAAGTTTAAATCTCTGCACATGTATGCCAATCTTAATAAATAATACCTATTATTGTTGATCACAGACCAATATTTTGTTTTCTTCCCTATCTTTTTGTGAAGAAATTTTCAATTGTAAGAGTGATTATTACATAGTTATCAGAGGCTCTTCATCTGATTGAGTACATGCCAACATAAGAGATCGTTTAACTGGATGGATTTAAATGGTTAACATGCCCAGAAGCTTGAAACATTCCTAGGGTTTTGCATGGTAGGCATCCTCTACTTACCACTCAATTACCATCCCCTGGACCAACTGTAACATTGATGGCCAGATTTTACTAGTTTTCAATATTCTGTTTCACTGCATTATGTCAAGTGATATCAGGATTCTCCAATGTTTTGACCACCTTCTCTGAAGTTCCTTGATCACTAAGGTCATCTAAGAGGAGCTGTAATGTTGATGAACAAACTTTGTACAAATGTTCAAATACTCTTGTTTAGTGCATCATGGTATGTGCTCCTTGTACTCTTTTCCCTTTGTGTATGCCATTCTATGCATGCATTGGTTCTGTTTTTAGGCTCAGGGGAATGGACCTCATCTGATATATTGGGATATTACATTTTCCATAGAAGTATATCCACAAAATTTACTATGCTCAAAGCTATTGGTGTACATAAGTTAAATGGGCAGCACAGATTATGCCATTTATCAGAGTTTATACTGATTGGACGGGACCATTATTTGAAAAAAATTAGTAACCAGTAAAGATAATTATGAGAATTTGTAAGCTATATTTCTTTTAAATGATTAGATCTCTTTAATTTTCTAAAGAAAATTTGTTAAATGGTAAATATAAGCTTGTTAAGCTATATGATCCTTACACAATGTGCAGGCAAATATGGAAGAAGCTTCCCAAGGGTAAAAAGGAACACTGTACTTACCTGGATTGCTTATGGTTCTCAATGTATCTAGAGGAATTGACATCCTGCAAGATCTTGAAATGGATAAAAGCAAAACATATTTTCTCAAAGCGATACGTTTTCATTCCAATTGTTCACTGGTACCTTAGATATATTTCTTTCTTTTCAACGGTTTTCTGCCTTTTAGTATTAGATTCCCTCATTGCAGTTTCCTTGGATTCTGATTTGTCTTGTACATGCTCATGGCCTTGTGCAGAGGTAAAGTTGTCTTTTGTGTAAATTTCATCTGAGTGGCTTCTATATTATTGTGTAGGGGTCATTGGAATTTGTTGATTCTCTGTCATTTTGGAGAGGATTTGAGTTCTAAAGTGAGAACGCCATGCATGTTGTTGTTGGATTCCTTGAAGGAAACTGACCCAAGTCGACTTGAACCTTTAATAAGAAAGTAAGCATGGATTTCCTCAAAGATCTATATTTATCTATTGCTTGCTTGTCTTCTTGATTGATGTCAATTGTTCTGTTCCTTCTCTTTCAGAATTTTCCTTTTCCTTTTGTTGTTTATAGAGGCAAATTATTGACTACTTGGAAACAAAAGAAATTAAAAAATTGGTGACTACTTTCTATGCTTGTTCATCATTTGAAATCTATATGTAAAATTTCCTGGGTTTAGCTTCCCCATAAACCAGTTTAGGGTGAAATTTTTAACTTCTCCAGGTTCCTTGTGGAAGTCCACAAGGGAGAAGGAAGGAAGGACAGTGAAAAAGTTATTTCAAGGTTCCCTCTTTTGGTTCCTGAAGTAAGAAAATCCTAAAACTCAAATACCCATTATTCTTTTGGGTGTGTTAGTATGAACTAGTTATTTTTGTTCTTTTTCCATCAGAGAAGCTGCTTATGCCAAACATTTAGGCTGATATGCATTTCAGGTTCCACAGCAGACAAATGGTAATGACTGTGGTGTATTCCTGCTCCATTTCATTGATCTATTTTTAAAACGAGCTCCAGAGAATTTCAGCACTTCTGAAGATTGTTATCCTTATTTTGTAAGTATTGTTATGTTTCGTATATTTTGCCTCCACTGTCATCTGCGATTGTAACAGAGCAATTACATTAAGCTCAAGGGTGGTGGTTCCCATTTTCTAGCTCACCAAGGACTGGTTTAAGCTTCGTGAAATCAGAAAGCGCCGCAAACAAATTAATGATGTACTTTTGTAAGTTTCTAAATCCTTAAATTATGTTGATCTGAAAAAGACATCATCATTAATGCATTTTTTCACTATCCATCTAATTTTATTGAGTATCTATTTGTGACTCAAAACAACTGTACTTGTATCATGCAGAAGGGAACAAGATGGTACAAACCAGATGGTAACAAGGAGAATTTCAACAAGAAGTAAAAAGCTCAGTGGATTTTTGAGTAGTGGTCGTGTGTCTAATTGGATTGATCTGTCTACTGGTGCTTGAGATGTGGCTGCAAGATTTGTACACAAATTCTATTGAAGTCTTTTACATCTGTACCTAGCTTCTTTATTCTCAATGAAAGATCAGGAGAAATCGCCAAAATTGCAATCCTATGTTTTCAAGCTGATTGTCAAAACATATAGAGGTTATATCCCATAAACTGGATTGCAAACCACAAATCTTGAAAGTATTGTTGCCTTGAGCAATTTGTGAAACGCCAATTTGATGTAAATTTTAACACTGGTGAAGATTCTTGTTCTTATTGAAGATGAAGAAGCAAAGGGGATGGTGTTGGTATCTTCACAAGCATCGGGGGAGTTTAATTTCACTCCATAATTAAATAATATATGTATAACTTTTAGAGTTACACAATAGATATAAAATTAATTTTATAAATATTTCAGGTATCCACAAGTTTCTTGTTTGTTGATGTTTGTTTCTCAGTTTGTTGTCTGAGAATTTATGTTTCTCAATCAACTTCATTAAGAATTATGAGGTATTCAGAATGGTTTAGCGATTTAGTATGGTTAAGACACTGTTTTATTAGGATTATTTTGGGTGTAGAGTTGGCTGGTAAGCATTTATTAATTCATTAACTCTTGGACGTAGAAATTGAAATAGGGGACTCCCTGACCATGTCAAACTGGAGTCATGTCAATATTGGGATTGGCATGCTTAGTTATGAAGAAAGCTTGTACTGAGGAATTTCATTGGAACAACAGGTAGCGCCTTTTATTAGAGGAGAAGTTTAAATATCCCCACTTATGTGCTTCATTTTTCTGTAATGGCATCTTGTATCTATTTTGTAGATGCTTTTACTTGGTGGTCCCATGGAGGGAGCATTTAAACTTTAATCAGCTTGCAGCTATGCAAAGTAAGGAATTGGTGCTTTTTGGAGTTATGAAAAAGCAAGCAAAAAAACTCATAAAAGTAGTACATTTTCTCTGTAAGCGTGGAGTGGCGTCCTTGAGTCCCTATTTTTGAAGATGAGCGGGAATGTTTTTGGGACGATAAGTAAGCGTGGGATTTGGTCTAGGGTTGCAATGACTCTGCTCTATCTTCAATCTCATGGATCCAACTCTCTGCCCATCTAAGGCTGCCAAGGCACGATTTGCATCTCCAGCATCAAAAAATGTTATGAACCTGATCCAATGGTCATTCAGACTGTTCTCCACTTCTTTTACTGCCCCTGCATTACAAACAAAAAAACATTCTTTTAGAAACAATAATGTAATCGACTGTTTGATCAACCAAAATAAATCGAAAAAAAGAAATCTGCATGCCATATTGTTGGAAAATACACAGAAACAAAAAAAATAGAATCATTGCCTACAGTGAGAACACGGGAGAAATGTTGGATGCGGCGGGGCAGAGCAAAATTATAGTTCTGAAGCACAAGTGCAAGCTAAACAAGTAATGCCACGCAACTTGGAGAGGGCCGCGATGACAGTCCGATTATCACGCCAGTCTCATATTTCCATTGGAAATAATCTGTAAGTCCCCAAAATCAAGCAAGCAATTAAAAGTGGTGGAAAAACTGAACTCCAACAAGCTGCAGAATAATCGTGATTCTGATTATGGAACAGGGAAAATTGTTCTTATTGTTCGAAAACTCAGAAAATTAATTTTGAATTTGTTTTGTTAAATATTTTGCATATCTACTTTAACTATATGAAAGTAGATGGAAATGTTTTCACGAGCAAACCAAGCCTCCACTGTTTCATCAAGATTCAAAGAATGCGCTGGAATAAGGAGATACCAACAATATCAAGCTTCTTCTGTTCAGATTTGGGCATAACCGAACCAGTTTTGCCGGTGGCTCCCCTTTCCATCTATCTGCCACTATTTCCAAATTGGAAATAACTGAACCAGTTTTGCGGAGGCTCCCTTTCCATCCGCCACTATTACCGTCAATATGATAATGGATCCGTATAAATCGCCCATATCGATCCAAACTTGAACATTCATTTGCTAAGATCATAATTATTAATAACTAGTTAAACAACAGGAATTGCTTATAGTTCCCTTGTCAGGAACTAATAAATAAACTTTAATTCTTTACATAAGTAATGGCAGGCGTTGCGGTAATGGTCATCAATAGTAAATTATGCTTGCATGTGCCTCCACTCGGATGGACCACTCTCCCTATTCACATGCCATGCAAACTAATTTTGGAAAAATACCCCTGGTAACCGCCTCTTGATTGAGCCTTAGTCATTTTTTTTTCTTTGTTATGGGGCTGGGGAAAAAACGTGGTGAATCAGAGTGTAGGAGAAGGGGAAGAAAAGACACGGATGGCATCAAGAGAAGGGGGAAGTCTACGAAAAAGTCTCCAGGCACAGCGTAGGGATTCCAGGTAAGTAAAAGAAGTAAACCCCAATTATTAGTAGCTTGCATTCATGAATAGTTGATTTAAGTAGAGGTTGATTCCTTAACTTATGCATCCGTTATGTAAAGAACTTTCATGGCTTTTATATATGAGCGAACTCATAATGATCAGATTGGAACCTATGCGGCCCTGGTGAACTCCATCAAAGTAAATTTTTAGATTAATCATTGCTTGAATAGCCCTTATAACCACATTTAGTTCTCCATCAGGTTTTACTAGAATCCAGGCCCTCATATCCCTCTATGAGATTACATCCTGAAACATATGTGTTTCCTTACTGAAGATTTTAAGATGCTTAGATCATGGCTTAAAACCTTCTGCAAATGTTTTCTTAAGATTCTATTATCGGATGTAGTGACCACAAGTTGGAATTCATGAATTTGAAGAAGGCTCCGAATTTCAGTGATGAAAATTTAGACTGGAGTCTTGCCTAATCCTCTGAATTGGATGGATTGTGTTTCAATTACTATTCTATCAGAAGCTATGCCATTATCTCAAAACGTGATATCAAGATTCGATGAATTTGTAATTGAATTGGGATCGATGCTTATATGCGAACTTGGGAACTCGATGCTTGCACTTCGCATCCGTCTCTATGTTTAATAATGGAGGCTCTGTATTTTTACCTCCTAAGCCATACTTTAACTGGGGGAACTTTGATTCCTTTATTTGGATGGTAGAATGTTTAAACCTGACAAATTTATTGAAGACTGAATGCAGCGACCTCGTTTAATCTTATTGGAAGTTTGGAAGACGAGTCTTCCCTGCTCATTGAAATTAGATATTCTTGAATGTGATATTATAACCGATATGCGACATCTTTTATTCGATTTACATATTTTGTGCTTAACTTTCGATTATGTATAAATCGATGTTTATGTTTGTGCTCATAAAATTCACCACCTTTTGTGATTGCTTCATTTAGTGTCACGAGTATTCTCCACAAGAACACTGACCGTTTTTAAAGTGATAGAAATGGTTAACATCTCTCAAAACAATGTCTCTTGAAACAATCTTGTGGATGAATTTAGATGCAGCACAGCAATCAGAGCATACGCACAGGTTCTTAACAACTCTAATAGTTGTCCCAAGGGCCACATTTAACAAACCAAATGATATTGATTACTTTTTGTTGAGTATTAAGGAGCAGATAAAAACATAATTAACAGTAAAATGAATAAATAGAAAAATACACACAGTAAAACAGCATAACACGAGTTTTAACGTGGTTCACCATAAATGACTACATCCACCAGAAAAGCAGGGAATAAACTTATATTAACCAATACCACACAATACATGAACTATACACATATACTTATACACTCATATTCAGCTATGAGCTGAAGAGTTGGGATAAGATGAAGGGTCAAATGACCGTTGGACTTCACATCCCAACACTTTTCACTATGGTGGCGCACAAATGATTTATTTTTCCTCTTTTCTACAGTATTAAGTAAAATTCTTGAATCTGGAAATACCCTACTGTCTTCTTTTGCCAAGCCAATTTCTCTGTCTCTGCATAGATCCCCCGTGTTTTTGGATGCAACCCGTCTCCTTCACGAATAGCATGTATCATTTTAAGGCCTTCGAACCAACTACACCAGGGTATCTTTCCTTACCCCTCTATCTTTCATCAAACTCCTTATTATTTGCACCTCACCGCACTTGTCTGCTTCTGCACAGATGTCTTAGAAAAGAACATCCATTATGATATTGCTATCTGGATTCAACTGTGTAGTTTTCGAGTCAAACTCATTGACCCATGATTCATGAGTAGTAGTTCACAAGAACCCATCTCTCATGATAATGAATGGTCCACTTAGCACTCATTGCATCTAGGTGATGCTCACAGAGGTGAAGCATTGGTCCGTCCCGGGAGGTCACCCATCCCAGTACTGCTCCAGCTCAAGCGTGCTTAACCATGGAGTTTCCCCCAAGGTTAAGCCTACTTAGTTTGCTACCCTATTTGCAAAACCTTCAGCAAGTGTTGTGCTTTATGAACCATTCATTATAGAGCCCCTTTAGCTCATCAATTGATAAGTAGGAGGTTTCTTCCACAGCGTGTCAAATTATGATATTGTTATCAGGATTCAACCGTGTAGTTTTCAAGTCAAAATAAAGAACATCCATGTTAAAATAACGGATTCACACAAGAACCATTCCTTTATTATTATAAGGAACGATAACTATTGGAGATCCATGAAACATTTTAAATATATTTATAGTTGGCTCTTGCACGCAATAGAGGTTCGAGGAAAGTGCCGTTTGAAACAACCGTTGTTATTGAAAACCATATCGAACTCAAGAGCTGAATCTGCCTACATGTTTTGTTAACCAGAAAACTGAAAGTCTATCAAACAGATCTCTGAATCAAGTTGTCAATGAATTTAGAAATTGGGCACAATTTTCTCTAGGCGAAGAGAAAACTATGAAGTGCTTATTATAGTTGAAGATTTAATCATTGTTATTCTAAAACATAGGAACAATGAGGCTTAATTAGGGCACGAATCAAGTTAATATGAAATATTCATCATAAATACATACTTTAAGGATGTAGATGACAATTTGTCAACAGGGCATTAGCAAAGTGCAATACTTATTCAAGAAAGATATCAAATGATAAGAAGTTAATAAGGTATGGTTACAGTAAAAGATAATCCCTTTATAAACAGAGGTGTCTCAGAAGCTACGCCAGAATGGAGGTTGTAAATTAGTTATGGACATCCGTTAATGCAAAATGGATTAAGAAAGATGTCTGGGATACCGTTATTTTGTTGTAGTAGAGGAAATGTAATCGACATTATATAGATGCAACTGTTAGTAATAATCATTATCGGGGTGGTAGTTATTCGACTATATGTTTATATAATTGTTATTAGACTGAAATCAGTGGATAATATATATGTACGTAGTTGTAGATTGGTAAATTAGTAAATTGAAGAAGAGTGTTTTTGAGAGTGGAGGATTGTAGGAAAATGTGTTATTTAATTAAAGAATTTAAATTCAAAAAATTATTTGAGGCTATTGTTTTAAAATAATTTTTAATATTGGTATTGTTTATAAATATGGAGTTGGCTATATAAACATTTTATTGACTGAATGTGTGTAATTCTTTGATTATCAATGAGTATATAGTTATTAGTATTCTGAATGGTAGGTACGCAAAATATGGGAGTCAGGTTTTGTGTGAGCCGTTAGGCGTGTATACTGGTATTTCCATTTACATTACCTATATATATGTATGTATGTGCGTATATAAGAGTGTATAAATATTATTTTATTAAAACTGAAAGTATCTCATTTCAAACAACAGTAGATAGGGTAGTTTATTTTCATAAAAATTTGTATATATATATATATATATATATGTATATTTATAAATGTATCGGTATATATGTGCATGTATTATGTTGGAATAAAAGATTACTACTGTGCTTATAATTGAGTTTAGGAAAATTTGCAATTAGGGAATAATTATATATTGAATATTGATTTATTTATATTAAGCAATGGAATGATTTGATCAAGAAATGAATTGGATTATCTTTGTCTATGGAGTTCATTTTATAAATGTTAAATGGTTAAATTGTAGATAATTTTCTTCTGATTGTCTATGTTTGATAAGAAAGTTGGGAAAGTCAAAGAGGGAACATAAACTTATTTATAAGTTGATAATTAAAGTGATTGCTATTGGTGGAGTTGTTGTTGTAAGTGATGCATATGTCTATGTAATGTTTGATGAGTTGCAATTGTCTTCATGGTCATGTTTGATCAATTGTTTATGTGAAACAAAGTGGATGATTGTTGATTTGGGAGTGAATTGTGGGTTTTGTACCTATGTTTAAGTCATCTTGTAAAGTGAATTTTAGGAGTCTTCGAGAGGCTAGGGGAAATTTTCTTCTTGGTTGAATTTCTTTGGTAATCCTTCATGATGGTTGTTTTGTATTGATGAGTATATGAGGGTCATTAGCCTTGCACGGTATTTTTCTCCACTTTGGTTGGGACTTGTGTGCGGGATGAGTTATGCCTCGCCTTATTGTGTATATTTATGAGTTTTTTTGATTGTGCAAGTTGGTTTTTCCCTTGTTGATTTCATTGGGTTCCTAGTTGCTAATAGGGGAGTGGCTCTGAATGGGGGCCTGTGCACAAAGGGGCGCTTGGGTAACCCACGTGGGAGTTTCGTAATTAAGTGATAAACTAAAATTAATTAAGGGGTTGGGTAGTAATTACACTAATCAAGATAAGTGAATGCCTCACTCATGTCTCAAGTTCTTGTATAGTCTTGAGATGAGTTGAGAAGGCTTGGAATGGCAAGATCAATTGCCTCATCCCCAAGAGAGGTATGTTGATTCCGCATAGGTTTGCATGAGGGGTCGAAGATCGGTATAGGCTACCAGGGTAACCCAGGATGGGGGTCGAGGCCTAGAAAGATCTTCTTGGGTAAACCATGGAAAACTATGTGATGACACTCCTCCTATGGCAACCTAGTATTCGCTTGTCTCTTGTTTCCCTTGATGTTGAGTGCCTCTGGAAGTGGTGTTTTAGTCATTTGATATTGCATTGTACTTATTCTCTGATGTTATGTTAGCCTTTATGTGGTCATTTTTCCCTCATCTATCTTGTGGTGGGACCTTATTGCTATCTCCTAGCACGAGGGGTGGACCTTAGGGTTCCATATGGTCAGGTGGAATGTGCCTTGTACTCCATTGGGTTCCCTCTCTTGGTTCGTGTTTCTAGTGACTTCTCCTGGTTATGAAGACTTCTATATTTGTTCCAATTCTTGTGGATTACATTTCATGGACTGTTATTGTACCATAATCTAATGTATCATGTATTATACTTCTAATGTGCTCTCCTCATATGTGTTTGAGGAGACATTACTATTCTTGATGTAAAGATGTAATGGTGTAATGATGTAATTCAATGATTGAACCTCTCTTGTAATTAGTAAAGTTAATGATGTACCTTACTTATAATGAAATGGATTTGACTGGTATCTATTGATGACTTGTTATGGTTAATGGCATCACATCTGACATTAATATTTAGAGATGTATGTTCTGATTCTGATGAGTACTGTAGCCATAAAACATTGGAGGGGCATTGCTTTGGACTGAGAGGTACCCAAGATTTGATTTCTTGAGGAGTGACTTCCCAAGGTTTAGGTATCTTGAGGAGTCACTTCTAGCATATCATATCTTGAGGAACTTCTCAAGCGTCAAGACACATGAATATGGCTCGAGATGGAAGTTTGCAAAAAAAAATTGTTTAGATATGTTTATCATCTTTTTTATTATCTCTTGGAATACAATGTTATACTCTCTCTTGTAACAGATAATGTAATTGATGATGATTATTGCATGTGGTAGTTAATTAAATCAATCTTTATATTTTTGTAGAGATGACATGATATGAATGATTTATATTAGTTGATCTTTTAAATGTAATAGATTAATTGAAGATTTTTATTGTTAGTTGAATTTGTTTAATATAATGAATTAAATTTCTTGTTAGATCGATTGTGGGATTCTAGTAGCGTAGACATGGACCTTAGAAGACTTAGATTAGAATTTGATTTATTGCTCATTTGTAATCTTTAACATGTTTACACTTTAAAAAAAATATTGTACCATTTTTATGTATTTTTATGTGTTGTCCTCTAGGGTCCTGTGGTGGGGCGTTACATGAACTCATTTCACCAAAATGTAGAAACTTCTAACTATAAATTTAAATATATAAAATGGTCTTAAATATATGATCCACATGAGTAAATCACAAGGTCCAACAAGTGCTAAATTAGCTTGAGATTTGAAAGCACACATAGATTAGAGATAAGGTCTTGTGAACTATTTAATAAAATATGTTTCACATTTCTTATAGAAGTTTCAAGCTAACACATGTAAATTGAAATTATCTATGTTCAACAAAACTATATTTAAACTTCATAAAATCAATAGGCATTTCAAATTTAGATAAGAAATTTATCAAATACAAAACTTTCACGTGTGATGCCATGAGAGAGTTATTGGTCAATCCACACTAGACTTTCAACATAACTTCCTATACTAGGTGACGAGGGGTCCATTTTTTTGGAACTAAATGTGAACTTAAATAAGTGCATGCAAAGTAACATTATTTAATTGTGCCAAATTAAGGAGGTTTGGTGCAATGGAAAGGAATTTGTGATGGTCTAATTATGAGGTGAAGATAGCAAATATTCTTAGATCAAGAGAAGAAAGGTGTATAAAATGATTGATGTATATATACAAAGTTGTATCTTGAAGTACATCAAAATTTGATAACATATTTTGATGGCCACCATCCCACCTCTCTAGAATATATGAAATGTAGATATAATTGAGTAGGACAACTTGATACATGATACCTTAAAGAGGAGGTAATGGATCTTTTGATAGTAGTTGATTCTTAGAAATTTCATATAAAAGATTATGATATGGTTATTAGTAGGAGAAATATGGATAAGATCCTTGATGTAAACCTAAAATATTATCACATTTCTATATTAATAAATTTATAGCCAATACCCCACTTCTCCAAGTATGTAATTTATATCCAAGGTTAAACATGATGAGATGTTATAGATCACATTGAATAAGAGAAGCAACAACTTCTAGCAAAGATCGAATTCTTGGAAACTTAACTTTCTAAATTAAAATGTTCAAAATCCCTCTTAATGAGTGAAAGAAAGAGCGTCCTAATGAGGAAGATTATGCTCAATACTATGAGGATGAGATGAGTAGTATGATGGATCTAGATATGAATTCATGTAAGAAGAGGAATATAATTATTATGATGCATTTAATCTAGTTTTTGGAATCACTCTTTTTAGGTAATTTATTAAGTGTTCTAAAACTACCAAATATAAAAGAAAACATATTCTTGTTGGTTTGCAACTAGAAATCCTTAATCATTGATTTTATTACACTATTTACTTTGGTAAGAGGAATCACCAAGTTATAAGATACTAAATACTTTCAATATGATCCTACAAGAGTGTGTATTCCCCTAACATGATAAGTTAAGAAAAGAGACATAAATATAGGTCATAAATAATAAGGGTATAAAAAATATCCTTTTCTATTTGTATGAAAAGGTAAGGAATATTTAAACTAATTTGGAAAGAAACTATTGTTCTTTAAGGATATAAATCTATTTGATTTATAAATAGATGTGAGATGGTATATAATTGAAGTTCCATGTGTTCTCATGCTATTAAAAAATGTTATCCAAAACATTGTTTTTTGTTTAATAGGTTCAATGAATTGAACAATAATAAGAATGTATGTAGTGAAGCACATAAACTTAAAAATTATATATTTTGATAGAGATGCATACAATAGCTTTTTATTAACTAGTTTAAAATTATTGTACCTTAGGTGCTTACATGCACATCCTTATTACTCTTCTCTCTAGGTGTTACTAAAAAATAAGTATTTGTTGAAACAAAGTGTAGGGATTCATTAATTTCTAATCAATTTCATTCTATATGAATGCATTAGTAACAATTCTCTTTTGTTTTCTATTCCCCTCTTTATTGTACAAGAAATTTTAGCTTCACTTGCATTTGCTTCTTATTATTTTCAAATCATCTCCACAACTAAAAATTAGAACCTTCATTTAATCCACACATTTATACTACTAAACTTAAAATTTAGCATTTGATATTTACCACGCTACGGGTTCTATTTGTCAATGTCTAGTAAAAATCCCAAATATTATTTTTTTAAATGAAAACCATGAGACTTCACTTGGAATGGATGCTACAGAAATATGTTCATGAATCTACATCCCATTCTAGTCCTACTCCTACTAACCTTCCTTCCATTTATAAAAAGTCATAAACAACAAAGTGTGGTAGTACAAAGATAATCATTACTCATCTTATCTCAAGCATGGCACAAAATTTTCAAACACCATGTAGGTATTGTAAATGGATACATCAGAGATCAGAAAAATAAGAGACAACAAAAAGCATTCTAGGGTTTATGATATAATTTTTTTGTGTTGTACCGTGAGGGTTGTAATGCATTCTTCAAGGTTTATTTTGTGTGCTCTAAGTTTCTTAAATTCTTTCAAATATCACACATCACACTCGGTTTCTTAACTAAATGTGTGCTCTATTTTTTGGGAAAATATACAGTGAACGTCGCCATGATTGAAAGATGCAAAAAATGGATTTGTTGAAAATGGTTTAGAAACTTTCAAGAAAATGCAATTCACCAACCTAGAAGTTGACGTAGTGGAGGGTGATGCTCGTCACTGAGCATGGTGAGGTCATCATTGAAGATTGCCTGGAGGAGGTTCGGATTTGGGTTTGTCACTGATAAAATTATGGTTGAAAGTGAACGACAAAGAATTTTTTTTTTTTAAAAAAAAAACCCTATTTCATGGGTTTTAGCGAACCCATATTCGCTCAAACCCTATTTTTTTATTAAAAAATAATCTATGTTCAAGAGTTCTTTCGAACTAGTGGTTCATTCAAAATTCAGGGTTTGAGCGAACCCTAAAATATGTTTGCTTGAACTTATTATTTCAAGCGAACCCCTTAAAATTTCTCAAACTTTGAAAATGCCTTTTCCCTTCCTCAACGAAATTGTAAACCATTTTTGTGGGTTTACCCAAATCTTTGTGTGCTACAAAAGCCAAAAACATCTTGATAGCTTCCATTCTTTCCACTGGAGCAAAATTCCATCCTTGTCTTCAAGAAACCATAGTCTAGTCCATCAAACAGATCTTAGCAGATGTATCATCACCAAACTTAACTAGACCTCCTTCATATTTTTCAATTTTAACAATCCATTAGTTCTTCTCCTTTCTAGTATGAAGATAAGTCACCATAGCATTGTGACCTATTTTAAGAGCAATTTCCTTCACACATCTCTTAGAGTTAGAAGAATTAGTTTCATCTTTGATAGCCATGAAAAAGCATTCACAATCTTCATCATCCCCATAGTCAGATTCATCATCAGATATACATGCATCTTCTCTAACATAATAACTTTTTCTTAATTGCTTTATCTCTATTTTTCATATTCTTGTCATTCAAAACTCTATTTGGACACCTTGAAGAATAATGACCTATTTTACCACAAATAAAACATTTGAAAGGCATCTTAGCTCTATATATACTAGTAATCTTTTTTATTTTCCTCACAAAGTTTTCTTTTGCATCATCAAGATCCTCCTAATCTGATTCCTTGGTATTTTCTGATTTTTCAACCTTAAAAGTAGTCTTGACTTTTGCATTACTTGTACAAAATTCTCTTATTTCAAAAGAATATAAAGCACCATATAACTCATCTCTAGAGTATTTTATTAAATCTTGAACTTCCTCAATAGCATGAAATTTATGACTATAATATTTAGGAAGAGTTCTCAATACCTTCTTTACCACTTCTTCTTCTTCAAGATTTCCACCAAGGCCTTCGATGGAATTGACAAATTTGTCCACCTTATGCATGTAGCTTGTAATATTTTCATCTTTAGACATCTGCAGGTTATTAAATGTGATCTTTAGATTTTGCATCTTAGCTTACTTGACCTTATCATCTCCTTCATAAATACTTCCCAACTTTTTCCTGATCTCCCTAACATATTTCAAACTCATAACTCTCATAAGTTTAGAATTATAAAGACCACTTAAAATAGCATACCTTTATTTACCATTGTTCTCATAGGCCTTGATCTCATCATCAATTTTCAGACCTCCAACAGATTTACTATATCCAATCTCAATAGACTTCTTAACTCCAAATCTAAGAGATATCAAGAAACCTTCCATCCTTGTCTTCAAGAAACCATAGTCTAGTCCATCAAACAAAGGAGCATCCCTCTTTTGTTTCATCCTAGATCTACCTCAAGTGGTTAATCTTTCTTCAAAGGAACCTTGCTCTGATACCAATTATTGAATGCACACAAGACAAATGAGAGGGAGTTTAAATCATTTTTACATTAAAACATCCAAAACCCTCATAAACATTCAAATCTATATCAACTTAATTAACCCTTAATTTTTAGAATGATTTAGCATGAAATTAGATAATAGGAAACTAAAACACAACACCATATATAATAGAACACCAAATTTATGTGGAAACCCCAAAAAGGGAAAAACCATGGTGAGGATTAAATCACAATATAAAGTAATTGCAACACTTAATACAAAGGGCTCACTATGGAGGGTTCACTACCCACAAGAAAGAAGGGCTCACTATCAAAAGCTCACTGCTAGATTATAGAAAAGAAAAAATAAGAGTGTTACAATGAGAAATCCATCTCAATGCAATAGAAAAGATCCACCAGAATATCACCAAAACATTCGCAATCTCTTTGAAGATTATAGACACCTTATGCTCACTACTTCCATTAGTTGAACACATTAAGCTTGTGCCACACTTTATAGATTCAAACTTCACAACTCTGCAATTCACATCATACACTTCACTACATAATTCTCCATCAACTCAACGCTCATTTATACCTTCTTCAACCTTGAAAACTTTCTCCAAGGTTGGCTATGCACTTCAACCATGCAAATTCAAATTAGGTCAACACTAAGCATTCTCATGGTGGAAAGGAATGAAAGCGGGCCATACTACTTCTTAACTTGGACCCAAATCAAAAATGTATGCTACACCACACTTCCACAGACATTAAATAAAATCCATAATTAGTGTAAACACCCAAGGTCGGTTGAAATAGTGTAAACACCATTAAATTTTAAGTACGCGCTTCCTCAAATCCAAATATGACTCATAGACCACACATAAAACTTGAATACAATCTGGAATATTCCACAAGCACCCTGAAATCCAACAAATTCCTTTGCAGTAACTTTCACTTGAAGAATGTACACACCCAATACACTCAGACAACCTTCCATACACTGTAACTCAAGAAATCTATTTATCAAGATCCAAACCACTATCAACTTCAACTGTAGGTAGATATGAACCTTATCAGCACACATCCAGAATTGTAGGACCATAAACCAAACTATAAAGAAATGTGGAGAAAAACCATTTCTCCTAGATACCACTGCAACATACAATTCACACACTGGTGAACACAACTCTCTCTGCACGATGAACCAAACCAACAAATTCTAGATATAAAACCTCTGAACACCTCTGAACAACATATCTGAACCAAACAAGTAGATCTTCAACCATGAAGAAATGTGTACCAAAACAAGAACACCACACTGAACACAAGAACACCTCTACAACACACTCTTTCCTCTTTTATTAAAATTTTATCAAAATCACTTAGAAACCAAGCACCGGAGACATATACTCACCATATTCAACACTTCCTCATCAATAGTAAACCAACAACATCCACCAACATAAGCTTATCAAATAAACACTAAAGGTTGACACCAGTAGCACTTACTAATGACAACATAATGAAACTAATCAAAGCATCAACACAACTAGTCATCAATGACAACACAAACATAAGCCTAAAATAATTTCCCCCAATCCTGTTGACATCAATGACAACACCAACTACTCATTCAACTATCCATACTTGCAACAAAGTAGAGAGAAAGATAGAATAAGGAAGAGGGTGGAAAGAAGAGCATGCCAAATTATCTTCAAGGAGAAGTCTCCTCTTTACCTTTAAGTGAAATTCAAAGTGACCGTGATATTAAATTTAAAAATATTGAAGAAAAAATTTGAAGTTAAAAACTTTACAACATGAAATTGAGAAGCAAAATGTTGAACATGAAATTGTAAATGTTGAGCATGAAAATGAAAATCAAAATAGTGAACACTCAATTGAAATTGGAATTTTTTTAACATGAACTTGAGAAAGAAAATTTCCAACATGAAATTGTTAATGTTGAGTATGAAACTAGAAATATTAATGTTGAACATGAAATACGTGAAAATGAAACAATGAATGGAAATGTATCTCTAAATTACGCAAGAAGAAAGGATATTTGTGAAGAAGAAAATGAAATCCTAAATCTATCTATTTGTAATGAATCCAATGAAAATGCTCAACATTCAAGAACCCCAAAATGGTTATTTGCAATATATGGGAACATAATAGATAAACTTGATGGAAAAATGTCATCATGAACTATTCATTTGTGGGCTACCAATATGTTCATTCAATATTTTACTGATAAGACATTAACTAAACAATTTCAAATTATTGTACCATTTCTACAGTCTTACAAAATAAGACCATTATTAATAAAAGTGAAGATTTGTGTCACCAAAAAGTAAAAAATAATAGTATTATTGTTAAAAATCCTTTTATTGCTCAAAATTATATTGGAAAGACAAGTAAGGAAAAATATAAGAGAGATTCTCATAGAGTGATTACAACCTCATTAGTAAACCATCATTTGAGAAAGGCTCATTTAATGAGGAAATTTTTTATTGATTTAAAACTAAATCGTAAAACATTGTCTAGAGCACTCTCAAGAAGAGGAAGACTCAATAGTCCTATTGAAAATGATACATTGGATTTTAGTGGGAGACTTCCACATGTTTATAAGAAGCTAATGGATAATGTAAAGAATTAAATTCAACAATTTTGGCACTCTCAATCTAGAGTATCACCAAATACAAAGGATGTTTTAATGTTAAGAATTGGCAATCGGGATCACACACTACATCCTAAATATTTCTTGGAATGTAGCCAATCAATATTATACAAAAAAAAATTTGAAACACATCCAAATTTGAAAATATCACAAAGGGATTTTGAATCTTGTAAGCCATTTTATTGTGTACCTATTAATATTTGTAATACATGTTATAAATACCACGTAGAATTTTCAATATATCATGGACTATTATGCTATATTCTTTCTACTGTGCATACTAATGAAACTTTGTAGGAGTGTCATGCAATGCAACTTTCAAAGTCATCGAGGGACTTGTTAGAATCATTTATATGTCTTAGAGGTGGTGGTTTATTTTTTATAGAAATAATTATTTAAATGAAATGTGCTTGTAATGTGGTGGTTTATCAAATTTTGTAACATGTTTTTATGAGGCTATTGAACATGAATTTACTAACAAAATTATTCAGAAAAAAGGATTTGAGATAGTGAAATACATTTTGAAGAGTGGTGGTGAAGGTTGTAGATGCAAGTTGGTTACAAGAGAGGTAAGTATTGCTGATTTTATTTTTTATTTTAAGAAAAATATTTTCTACAAGTATGCAATGCATATCCATAGGTCCCAATGGTTGGATCAGTAATTTAGGATGTGTAAGGACTTTCTCAATTGGAACTATTATATTTGTGGTTGATTTTGCTGAAAATTACACATTGCAACCAAAAAATGAGGTACAATATTGAAATATTACAATTCTATTCAAATTTCTATTTTTGTCCACATAAAAAAATAGGCATGCCCCTGATAATATAGAAGATGACAGGAACATAATAAGGGAGTGCCATTTTTACATGAGTGATGATAGATTCATTCGTCCAACTTTGTGCACCATTATTTTGAAAAAAAATTGAGTTCTTGCAGGAAAAAGGTATTGTAATAGCTGACATCTCATTTGGTCAGATAAGTGCACAAGGAAATAAAATAATGCTCATATATTTTATTGGTTGAGAAAGATGCATGTATAGAGGGGTGTACCACATATTTGGACTTTTTTTTAGCTAGCCATGGAAAATGTGTGCATGATGGTGCAAGTCCATGTGTGAAGAGAGCTCTAGTTAAGGAAAAGATGAAGATTAGATGTGGTGCAACTTTTATTGATGCACATTCTATTGTTGAGTGGTGGAGTTATGCATTATCATGAGAAGAGACACTTGATTCAGAAAAGTGCAAGTTATTTTGGCTAGTTGAAGAGGGCACAGTGGGAGAGAAATTGGAATTTCAGATAATCAGATAATCTTCAAAGATTAATTCATTTTGAAGCTCAGATACAGTTGCATGGACCATATGAACACAAGATTTGGATTTTTTATTTTATAATTATATTCAATGGGATTGGGGTCAATGTGAGTCAAGTGAGTTGGCAGATACATGGATTCCATAGTATCAAACACCTTTATCTATAGCATAATCCTCTCTAGAAGATGAAATGGAAAGTTCACTTGACTATGACCATCTTTTAGATCTTCTGCATCCAGGACATGTTTATGCAGTTGATACAACACAATGGAATGAATAGTGTTGAATGCACAAGACAACTGAGAGGGGGTGAATCATTTTTACCTAAAACCTTCAAAACCCTCATACACATTCAGATCCACATTAACTTAATTAACCCTTGATTTTTTATAATGATTTAGCATGAAAATAAAATAACATAAACTAAAAAAAATCAATTTCATGCACAAGAGAACACTAAATTTATGTTGAAAACTCAAGATAGGAAAAACCACAGTGAGGATTAGTTGATGTAAGGGCATCCTGATGCACCCTTTTTGAGGAAAATTGTGTCATGTTGATACACTTTTGTTTTAGGTTCTTATGGGGTCAATAAGGTCATTAAATACCATTTTGAATCATTTGGAGTCATTTTAGGATGTTCTATGATGTTTTGGAGTCATATTGTAAAAGTTGTAAAAGTTGCTAAAAGTTGTCAAAATATTGTAAAAAGTTGTAAATGATGTCATTTGACTTAAGAAAAGGTTGTTGGTAATTTTTTTCAGTTTTAAATCATTTTTCCATGTTAAATATGTCTTGTTTCATCAACCTTAAGGGCTGGAGAAAAGTTTTAATGAGAAACCAATTCATTGTGCACGTTTATTTTTGCAATTTCTATCAAAATTGACTGTAAATTCCATTGTACGGATTGGTATGATCTAGTACGCTATTTTTGGTTATTTTATAAGTTTAAGGATCTCTTCCTCTTTCAGATTATTTTTTTCTCATAAATTTTTACTATGTTTTGTAGAAGTTAGAGCAAAAACAATGCAAAAATATGTGAATTTTCTAGAAAAAATAGCAAGTATTTGCTTGGTACGGTTTTGTAAAACTTGTTACGGCTAGGGAAGTAATTTGAGGAGTTAGGAAAATATTATATGGTTCATATTATTTTTCTTTGGTCTCATTTGGAGTTGATTTGAGAAAGTTATGGAAAAAATGCTCTTGATAGTCATGTTCAAAAATTAGGGTTTCCTACTTAAATAATAAATTCATTTATCATTATCTATACGGTGAAAAATTCTAGAAACTTGTAGAAAGTTTTTTTTTCACTTTTTCTTTCATATTTCCAAGCCCTAGGTCAAGATTTTATGGGATGTAAGGTAAAATAGTTGATTGTGTGTCTCATTTTGCAAGAAAATAGTCCTAAAACCCTAGCTCCATGAGGATTTAATGAAATCTATGCACTATTGAATCATGAATGGGTGGTAGATCATTGATACATTTTGTAACAGTTTTGTACAAGATATCAATTCACATGACAAGTATTCTTTACTTTTTTTTAATGTTATGGCCTAATGCACTAGTGGCAACAAGTCCTAATTTGGAGGATTTGTGGTGTCAAACACTTGGTTGGGGCTATGTATGTTTGGAAATATTTAGAATATGTTGAATTAGGTTTGAATACATCAATTTTTCCACATTCCATGTTTCCTTCAATGGTTGAGTGTCACTAGGTTTTTCTCCCATGTTTTCATGTGCATTAGGAATCCTTTGGGCATTGGTTGAGATGAGTCATTATGTGAAGGGTATGAAGGAAGTAAGGTTATGTTAGCTTGAGATTTCCTCTGCATCATTTTGGGTATCAAATATCAAACATATGGGAAAGGGAATTTTTGGATGTTTATGTATTTTTTTTGGCAGGTTGAAGTGAAGAACTTGGATTCCAAAAGAATAGGTGGTGAGGAAAAGGAAAGAAGAGCTAGGTGATGTATCACAAAGACAAGAAGATGCAACAGTAAGATAAGAAAGAAAGCCTCAAAAAGAAGGAAAATATGAAAGACAATAGGATAAGCCAAGTTGCATAGTTTGATAGGGGAATGGACGATTTTGAAAAACATATTAAGCTTGTATTACAACAGTGTATTGAGAAAGCATCTCAAGAAATTTTTTGGCATTGGTCAATGAGAAAGAAGGTGAAATGGCCCATAAGAATGATTATTCAGAAAAGAAGAAAGCAAAGGATGACTTCTTTGAAAATGGAATGTGAACTACAATTTCATTAAGCCTTGGAGAATGCTAAAAAAGAGGAAAAAGATGAAGATAATGAGTCCATTGAGACTCAAAATTTTATTTCTAACAATATTTGTGAGTATGTGTTTATAGGTGTTACAGATGAAGCAGTTGAAGTAATGAACCAGAAGAATGATATTTTGATCGAGGAAATACAAATGATTGAACACGAAGCAAACAAATGAATTACGAAGAAGACAATAATAAAGGATATTTTGCAAAAAACTATGAAGAAGCAACAACAGCATGGGGGGAAGCAAATCCAAACTGTGAATCTTGCAACTAAATAAGGCATGGGTGGAAGAAATATTTTTTCAGCTTTGATTTATGATTGGAAAAAATTGGAAGAAACATTTGATTAGGAGCATCAACTTTTTTTTCTCTCTTGGGAGTATGATGTTGGGGCATCCTGATGCGCCCTTTTTGATGAAAATTGTGTCATGTTAATACACTTTTATTTTTGGTTTGGATGGAGTCAATAAGGTAATTCAATACAATTTTGAGTCATTTGGAGTCATTTTAGGATGTTTTATGATGTTTTGGAGTCATATTGTGAAAGTTGCAAAAGTTGTTGAAAGTTGTCAAAATGTTGTCAAAAGCTGCAAATGATGTCATTTGACTTAACAAAAGTTCTTTGGTCAGTTTTTTCAGTTTTAAATCATTGTAACATGTTAAATATGTCTTGTAACATTGAACTAAAGGGATGGAGATAAGTTTGAATGAGAAACGAATTCATTTTGCACATTCATTATTGCATTTTCTATGAAAATTGACTGTAAATTGCATTGTACGGATTGGTACAATACAATATGACCTTTTTTGTGATTTAATAAGTTGAATTATCTCTTCCTCTTTCATATTATTTTTGTCTCATGAATTTTATTTATGTTTTGTAGAAGTTAGAGAAAAAACAATGCAAACAAAATGTGAATTTTCTAGAGAAAAAGAGAGTATTTGCTTGGTACATTTTTGTACAGCCTGTTATGGTTGGAGAATTCATTTGAGGAGTGAGGCCTATATTATATGGCTCATATTTTTTTATTTGGTCTCATTTGGAGTTGATTTGAGAAAGTTATGGAAAAAATGCTCTTGATAGTCATGTTCAAAAATTAGGGTTTCCTACTTGAATAAAAAAATTATTTCTCATTATCTATACAATGAAAACATTTGGAAACTTGTATAAAGTTATTTTTTCATGTATTCTTTCATATTTCCAAGACCTAGGTCAAGATTTTATGGGCTGCGAGGTTAAATAGTTGACTGTGTGTCTCATTTTGCAAGAAAATGGTCCTAAAACCCTAGCTCCATGAGGATTTAATGAAATCTATGCACTATTGAATCATGAATGGGTGGTAGATCATTGATACATGTTGTAACAGGTCTTCACAAGATATGGATTCATATGGAAAGTGTTTTTTCCTCTTTTTTTAGTGTTATGGCCCAATGAACTAGTGGCAACAAGTCCTAATTTGTAGGATTCAGAGTGTCAAACACTTGGTTGGGGCTATGTATGTTTGAAAACCTTTTGAATATGTTGAAGTGGGTTTGAATACATAAATTTTTCCACATTCCATGTTGTATTCAATGTTTGAGTGTCACTAGGGTGTTCTCTCATGTTTTCATGTACATTAGGAATCCTTTGGGAATTAGTTGAGATGAGTCATTGTGTGAAGGTTATGAAGGAAATAAGGCTGTGTTAGTTTGATTTTTCCTCTGCATTAGATTAGCTCACAATATAAAGTAATATCAACACTAAATTCAATAGGTCTCACTTGATGAACACACAAAATAGTAAGAGGGGGTGAATCAGTATTCTACTAAACCGTCCAATTATCAACCATCCAATTTCCAAAGTATATTTAATGATTATAAAAAAATGTAAGCATAAATAGCCCATAACACATACAACACATGAACACCGCGATTTTTATGTGGAAAAACCATGGTGAGTATCAACTCATAATATGTTATAATTGGTTATAAGATGTTACAGAAAAGTCTCACTAATAGGAGGACTCACTATCCAAGTGAACTCATTGTTCACAGAGAAAAGAAAGATACAAGAGAAGTGGCTTCATAGCTAGAGTTTTAACTAAGAGAAGTGCATCTAACTTATGTTCAATTCAGCTCCTTTGAAGTTCATTAAAAATTCCACAATCAACTCATATTACCAATCTCTACTTTCCTCTATCTTCGCACTTCAATCACTTAATGTCTATCCTATTTGCACAATTCTGCAATATTCGCATCACTGCTTGCATTCAGATCATATCATTCTCTCATATCTCTAAACATAAATAAAACCTTTTATATATATATATATATATATATCAGTCTTCACTACAAGCATCATTTAGGTCGGCCTAATTAGATGTAGCCTTGAATCATGAAAAACATGCCTTTTCAGCACCTAATTCAAACCAAAATTCCTTTGCACTCAAAACATAAGCAATATAGGTCGACATGGACCTATAACAACTCCTCTTTCCATTCGCATCAAGTATTTTATCTTCTCAACACTTCACATACCTTGAATCAACCAAGCATAGAACCAAAAGGTAAAGTACTCCAACTAATTAAAACCAAGAAGTATATGGACCACAAAATGTCATGCCAATTGAAAGATACGATGTATTGACACCTATAAAACTTCCCTCAAAACTGCAACATCTAACTCAAATCCATAGAGGAATGCAAACCAGTTAGGTAAGGTTTAGTATACAAAAAATTATGTAAACCATATCTATCAAAATTCTATTACTTGCAACTCTTGAACCACTTAATCAAAACAACTGAAACTCTGAACTAAGATGCCAAATATATCTATGAACAGCATACTAGAACCACATAGGGGTATGTGCATGATCATCATGGAAAAAATAGGCCCTTAAGTGGCAATAAAATTCAGAAAATCGGAGTTAGGCAATTTGACGTAAAAATTTGAATAATTTATCTATATTATTTCAAAAATATGTAAGAATAGAATCTGTAGCAAATTGAATTTAGTTTCTAAACTACTAGTTTTATTTATTTATTTTTAAATCTATTTGGTGAAAATTGTATATTTCAATGCAGTAGTACTTAAATTTCAGGGAAAAAATAAGAAGTAGGTTTCTGTCTGACCACCCTAACCACAATAAAATGATAATATTTATTTATAAGATTTTAGATATAACTAGGGGACTCATGTCTCGATGTGATGCATATTTTTTGGTAATTTGTTTCCAAGTAAATAATTAATTATGTTTTTTTTATTAAAACTTATAAAAAATATAAAAACCCGTATGTCTGACCACCTTAACTTGGTCAAAACTTCATGAAATTCAATTCTATTTTTTTTAATCATACGGTATGTGAAGCATAGAATGTAACACATGTTTTGGATTCAAAAAATATGATACCGTTTGAAATCTATAGATTTATTTCAATCAGCCTATCAATCAAGACTTTAGTTGTAATTCAAATAGAAAATGAATAATAATTATTTATTAAATTCAAAGTAAAGCATAATTTATATTGGTGGAAAGCTAAGAATCTCCTTTAAAAACCCTTTTCGTTTCATCAATTTTAGGTAAAAACAAAGTCATTAGCCACATGGGCCATCATATCACTTAGATATTGCCACTTTTTGGCCCATCATGATCCTGCACATACCCATAGGTAGATCTAAAAATATGAACAAATGCAAACCAAAATATCAGAGGGCACTGTGTGTTGAAACTATCAGTATGAACACTTAGTCAAAAGTCCTTTGCAAATTACTTTTCTGTAGACATCCATCATTCATCATGTGGTGTAGATGTGGTGTTGACATCAATGGAAACTCATTAATTACAACCAATGACAACCTTCTTCATTATTTCAACAATCTCCCCCTTTTTCATTGATGGACACATGTGCCAAAACAAAATGTATCTTCAACTATCTCTCCAATTGTCTCTCCCCCTTTAACATCAAGGGAAAAGGGAATTGGCCCACACACATATGTACAAAATGAACTAGTTCCCCCTTAGGAAGCTAACCAAAAACTCCTAATATGTCTACATATCTACAATAAAATCTAAAAACATAAAAAATAAAAATGTGCATAAAGATAGAAACTTTCAACTTGAATATGTTGACTCTTGAAGATATTGAAGAATGGCTTACCAAGAAGACTTTTGTTCTTCCCAACTCTTATTCACTGTTGCAAGAATTATATGTAGAGACTCAAGCTCTATCAAAAACTCTTCTCCTTCTTCTATAGTAATGGGTATAAGATTGATCTTTGAAACTCTTTCAGAACTAGCAAGGGCACTCGAGATTGGTTTGTGCTCTATTTTTACTAAGTCCCTTAGCTTTGGAAACTGCTTGATCACCTCTTCCTTCTAACTCTACAAAGTGAAAAATATATCATGTAGGTCTACTATCATAGTCCAAGTTTTATTTTCTTTGTCCAATGTTGGATCATAGGCTTTTGATGCATTAGCTATCTAAGACTCAATCAAATCCATCTCAACTTTTATACCTTGAGTTCCCTCCAACCACTTCATGCAATATGAAAAATAGTGCCTTTGCACCTTCCTCGCAAGCTAGCACTTCCTTCAAGCATTCTCCAACTTTTGTATGTGCAAATGCAATTTTTTTTGTAATGTACATTAGCTTTTTTCCTATAATCCTTGTCTCAACCTCTATTTTAATTTGTCTTTTCAATCTAGAGGCTATTCCTTGAAGGAATCAAACATCAATTTAAAATTATTCACTGCAGGTAGAGATGTTTCAACATTAGTACCCGGGATGATCTCTTGCAATGATTTAACTACCTCATCTATCAATTCAATGCTCTTCTAATGTTTTTCAATCATTTCCTTTCATGTCGATGCAATAAACACATCACTCAGTTACAATTTGTGTATGAGATATTTTATCCATATCAACATTACTCTACTACATGGGTAGCTGCAACAATTGATAAGAAAAAACTAGCTGGACCTTCAATTACTTAGACAGTAAGCCAAAAGAATTCTCGGAGGAGGATTCACTGGAGGGCTTGGCTAAATCCTCATACTTCTCAACTTTTTCATTATTTCTAGTATCATACTTTTCTTCTTCCTCACCAAAAATCATGTCTTTCTCTTTGTCTTTGTCTCCTTCATCCTTTTCCTTCTCCCCTTGCTCCTTATCTTCATTTTTATCACTTTCTCCTTCCTTTTCACCATCAGTCATTCCTTCCTAACTCTGTTTATCCTCATTCATTGGCTCATCATGCTTCTCACCTTCATCGGTGTTCTACTCTTTATCTACCAGAGGAACAAGAGTCTACAAGTGGCCTTGATATCTAGTTTCCTGAGTTACCGAAGGAACAAAAGTATCATCTTTTGAAATTTCATTTTCGGTCCCAACAACATCCTCATCTTTAGCAAAATATTGCATGGGTTCATTTCTATTTGGAGGAATGTTATCAAGAATTTCTTCTGAGTCAATAGCCCCTATGGCTTCCATTTTTGAATATTGGTTCTTACTAATAGAGACAATATGAATCGTTCCATATTTATGAGCTATATCAGTAAATTTATCTTCTATCTCCTTCCTCATTCTATTAATCTTCTCTTGATCTCTTCCCATTAGGAGTGTAACCCTTCACTTTGTTCTAAATTCTTCATTAAGCACTTAGGTCAAAGTGGCCTTATCAACATTAGATAAGGAGAAACCAATTTTCTCCACAACATCAGTTCTGAGCTTCTCTTCACTTTCAATTGCTTCTCTTCTTCTCTCCATCAATATTTTTCATACATCATCAAGAACTCTCTTCTTAATGTTTTCCATATCAACCTCAATTGTAACAATGAATTTAACAATTACTTCTATTATTGTGGCTCTATTTTCCTCATTCTCCTTTATATATGATGTTGTTTCATCTAATATTTCATGATTTAATATACCTTCAAATACTGGGTCCAACTTCATTGGACTGGGTTGTCTTTCTAGACATGTCTTTTTTTTTTCTTTTCCTTCTTTGGTTATGTTGTATCTAACTTTTTTTTTCTCTTTCTTCACTTTCTTGTGTTCATGTACTCATGGAACAAAGAAAAATATATGTGAGTTTGTGGGCTTGAAATGTGGGGTAATCCAAATATAATAATAAATGTACCTATTCTCCATTATTTCATTCGGAAATGAGATCCACACAATGAAATGACTAACAACCTTGAGGTGAATCAAGTCAAAGTGTGAATTTATTGATTTCCTTTTTACCAAGGACAGGGGTCTAGGTCAAATAACACTTTGGGGAGAAAGATTAAAATAGAAAAATAACTCCAAAATGCAATCTATCAATTGGATTTAGTAGATTAATAATAAAACTGAAGGAACCTACAAAGTTTCTGGCAGATATGGAAGAGATAAATGATGTGTACCCTCACAAAATGGTGTTTTCAAAAGTTGTCTTGGGACACATTCGCCCTATGGTGAATGGGTCTTGGGTAAGGCTCTTCAAAATAAATTTTTGGGTTCTCTACTCCTATGTCTACACTCCTAGATTGCCAATTTTCATAGTTGGACAGTTGAAAATAAATCTAGGATCATAGTTTCCATGAGATGATAAAAAAGGTGACAAATTTTGCAACTTTGACAAGTTCTTCATTTTTTCTCTTCAAGAGATCTTCAAGATTTCTTCTACCTAAATCAAACCCTTGAATGAACGTTGGAATGTAGATCTGCAACTTGCATGAAATCTCTTCAATGGATGTGGATTTTGATCTTTTAAATTGATTTGAAACAATTCCTTGAATTCTTGAATGGATCTTGAACACTACATCAACATATTAGCTCCAATAACATGCATGATGCAAGAAGACCTTGATATGATAATAGGATCTTGATTGCTGCAATAATTCTTCAATAAATCTTCCCTTAAATGCCTTGAAATGCTCTTGAAATGCTCTTGAAATGCTCTTGATCTCATAAAATTTCTCATAAACTTTCTCACAAAAAAATTGCTTGGTGAAACTTAGTGAAATGACCTTATATTTATAGGTATTTAATATTAATTTCCCAAAATTTAACTAACACAATTTGACATGTGAATATAGATTTGAAATCATTAAAATACTACGAAAAACATAATTTAAATTAGGGTCGTAGGTTTAAGTGAGGACCCATTCGCCCATGGGCGAATGGGTCCTAGGACACACATTAGTCAATGATAAGTCTTATGTTATGGAATTAATGAATGTCAGGTTTCCTCTTTGGAAAATGTAATTAATTAGGCTTGGGTTTGAATCAAAGGGGCCAATTAAGTCATAATTAACCTCAATTAATTAATGAAGCCCTAAATAAGTGTGAAAGTGTAAAGGGATACACTTTACAACACCACATTAAGGCATAATTAAGTTTGTTTTAATATTAATTCCAAAATTAAGTGTGAAAAAGGGATACGTTTTCCTACACTACAACTCAAAAGACTTCCTTTCTTTCTCAACTTCCTTTTTTGAAGTATCATAAATATTTATCCTCTATATATTTGAGATAGTTCCTTTTCTTTTCAAGATTAAAGGGGAATCCTCATCCTCTTCTTTTTCTTCTTCAAACTATACACTTAAGTCTTTTTCTCTCCTAGCCCTCTCTTTTATTATTTTTGATGTAGCAACAGTAGAAGTTTATGGAGAAATATTTGTTCTCTTTTCATGTCTTGTGACCTCTTCCACCTCAGGTTCTTCCATAACCGAAGTACTGGTCTTTGTTCTCTTTGTTTTGGTGGAGGTAGAAACTGATCTAGATGGCTATTGAATACCAAGGGAAATAGTGGAAGTTGTTCTTCCAGATCTTCTAGGTCTGGCGAACTGACTTGTGCTCGATTCTCCTACTACATGTGCTCTTAACACTCCTATCTATTCATTTGAGTGTCCTTTGTCCTTGAAATTTTTGTGTACCATTTTATCCATATTTCTTTTTATCTCAGGTTTTCTCAATTACGCATGTACTTCCAAGGATTTCACTTCATAAGTCCCATATCTTTTCTAAGTAGTGTCTTTAGGATTATTCAATAACATAGTAACATAGCCATGAACTTTATTTTCAGTAACCTCATATCCAAGTGGTTGTATCCAAACATTTTTTGTTTCCACTAGTTCAATGATACATTCATCTATTTTAACCAAAAATGTAATATCATATCTATATTTCTCCACAAGAGACTTAGGGATCCTTTCTTGTTCTTGCTTTCTCTTCTAAAATATTTCAAATAAATTAGTACCTCATCTTGTTCTTTCATGTCTCCAAGGTTGTGTAGATATTCAAATATTTTATGTGATACCAGTCTTACGTTACTCCATACAATGTTGCTTCTTCCTAGAAGTTCCTTCAGAAAATAGAATAGCAAGAAAACCACCAATGAACCAAATCTGAATGGGTATTTCTTAACCTTAGTATGCTTCAGATTATCAAATAGTTATTTTCGGAGCAACTCACACAAATCATAATCTTTTCCTTTCTCTACCATTTCATGTGCTACATGAATTATTGTGGTAGACACATAATTCTCTTTGTTAGTATAATAAATTTTGTAGCCAATAGCCATAGCAGAATACTTTACTACCAGATTCCTTGTGGTGTTTACTATGAGAACCCTCTGATCAAGTGTGGCTCCTATCAGCTCCATTACATCCTTATTCTTTATGAATTTCAGCACAAGTACTAGCCCAATGTCACATAGTCCAGTAACCTCCCTTATGAATTTTGTTTTTATCAATCCAAATATATTAGTCCACATAAATTTATCATGTACTCTACTTAGTAAAATTACTACATACTTGAGCACATCATCATGGGTAAAACATGGAAACCACTTCTAGACATTTAACATGAAATCATGTCCAGTCAAATTCTTTTTCCACAGGTCTATAAGTTTCACATGGTTGTATTCTTCCATATTTGCATGAATATATGCCCTAACATCCTCAGTAGGTAAAACCATGTATGGTTTACTTGAAAATGCTCCTGGTGGGTTGTTCTCAAACACTTTCATGGGATACTTCTTTAATTTGGGTTGGGTTTTCTCAGTCACATTAACCAATATAGATTTTTCCATCTTGAATTAAAAATGCTTCAAAAAAAAATCTTTAGATAATGATAAATACATTTTTCTTTATCAACCAAAATTAGGGTTTGGACGCTCTACCTCTCAAATCACCTTTGGACACTTGAATTAGCTCCAACTCACACTGGTCGCTTCAATTGCATAAAAGTGAAATGAAATAAAAAATGGATTGGTATATAATCCTTTTGATTTTTTCCTAATTCACATTTAATTCACCAAACAATAAAGCTAGTAAAACCTTCTCTATGCAACAACAATCCTTAAATCGCTATGCAAATCTCAACATTTGTAAATTTTATTCTCAATTTTTCTTCAATAGATCCATAATATCCATATCCATATCATATCTTCATTCCAAGCCATGACACCTCATATAGATAGGGGTGTATTATTTTTGGTTATTGTTCCCCCTAATCCAATGCCTAGGTTCAATTCCCGAAGGAATTATCTGCATTGAAGGGTGGACAGACTCATTTGTGATCTTTGATTCTTCCTTGTTCTCAGGCTCTTCCTTCTTTCTCCAAATATTTTCCATTTCCTTCTTTACTTTAGTTGGATTGAAATCTTTATAATTGGTTCAATTTATTTTTTAGATTATCCTTCAAAAAAAATCTTCTACAAAATCTAGTAATATATCTAGGTCTACTGCAATTGTTGCATATGATATTTCTCTAAGAATTATTCCTTTCATTCATTTTCAATCTGCATTTATTAGCCTTATGTCCAAATCCATAGCATGTATAGCAGTAACCATTAAAGGATTGGATCATTATACCACTACTAGATATGCATTCATCATTTGAATTTTGCATTCACTTGCTCTATGCCCAAATATTTTGCATGTAAAACATTGTCTAGTAAAGGATGGAACATTCAGATTCATTTT
The DNA here is from genome assembly GCA_007115665.2 of Sequoiadendron giganteum. Taxonomy (NCBI): domain Eukaryota; kingdom Viridiplantae; phylum Streptophyta; class Pinopsida; order Cupressales; family Cupressaceae; genus Sequoiadendron; species Sequoiadendron giganteum. The sequence continues at coordinate 297,575,370 of CM021110.1, read as the reverse complement.
TCTTCTATATTCCATTGCTCTATCTTCACACCTCAATCACTTAATTCCTGGCCTATTCACACAGTTCTACAATGTTTGCATCACAACTTGCATCAGATCATATCATTCTCTCATCTCTCTAAACACAAATCAAACCTTGTATATGTCTTAATCGTAAACATCAATTAGGTCGACCTAAGTAGATGTAGCCTTGAATTATGCAGAATGTGCCTTTTCGGCACCCAATTCAAACCAAAATTCCTTTTCACTTAAAACATAAGCAATATAGGTCATAATGTACTTATAAAAACTCCTCTTTCCATTCACATCAAGTATTTAATCTTCTCAACACTTCGCATACCCTGAGTCGACCAAGCATAGAACCAAAAGGTAAAGTACTCCAACTAATTAACACCAATAAGTATACGAACCACAAAATGCCATGTCAATTGAAAGATACAATGTAATGACACCTATAAACCTTCTCTCAAAACTACAACATCTAACTCAAATCTACGGAGCAATGCGGACTAGTTAAGTAAGGTCCAGTACACAAAAAACTATGTGAACCATATCTACCAAACTTTTGTTACTTGTAACTCTCAAACCACTTAACCAGAATAGCTGAGATTCTGAACTAAGATGCCAAAGATATATATTAACAACATACTAGAACCACATAGGTAGATCTAAAAATAGAAACAAACATGGACCAAAATACTAGAGAGCAATGTGTGCTAAAACTGTTGGTATGAACACTTATTCAAAATTCCTTTACAAAATTACTTTTCTATAGAGATCCATCATTCATCATGTGGTGTAGATTTGGTTTTGGCATCAATCAAAACTCATTAATGAAAACCAATGACAAACTTCTTCATTCTTTCAACATCACTGTTGGAAGGCTCACTACCCAAAGAAAGAAAGGCTCACTACCAAAAGGCTCATTGCTAGAATAATAAGAAGATAGAGAATAATTTTAAACAGATAAATTCATATCAATGCAACAAATAAATCCACCACAACATCACCAACACCTTCACTGCTTGACTAAATAATTGTAGACACCTTTTTCTTACTACATCCAACAATCTAACACATGAAATATTGCACTGCACTTCACAAATTTGTACTCTAATACTTTGCACTTCATATTATTTGCATCCTACTTTTCTATCCTTGCATCCCTCAACAACTCAACTCAAATTTATATCATCTTCATCCTTGAAAAAAAATTCCAAGGTCGGCTATGCACCTCAACCATGCAAATTTAAATTAGGTCGGCACCAAAACACTTTCATGGTGGATAGAAGTTAAGGTGGACCACACCAATCCTTATCTAGGACCCAAATCTATAACACCATGCTACCACATGCTTCTATAAATAATAAATATCCAACGCAATTAGTGTGAACACCAAGGTTAGATATTACGTATGTAAACACCATTAAAATTTTAAGTACATGCTTCCTTTGATCCAAAAACAAATGTGACCTGAAAACAATATAGAATATTCCATAAACACCCTGAAATCCAAAAACCTCCTTCATGAAAACTTCCACCTAAGGAACGTACACACCCAATACACTCAAACAACTCTTACATGCACTACAACTTGAAAACTGACTTTTGAAGCACCAAACCTCAAACAACTTCAACTGAAGAAAGATACCAAAACTATCAACACTCCTTCAAAACTGTAAGACCTAAAACCAAACTACTGAGAAATGTGGAGAAAAAAAAATTCTCCCAAACACCTCTGCAATACATAGTTCACATATTGGTGAACATAACTTCTTCTACACATCAATCCAAC
>CM021110.1:297520295-297573475 GCA_007115665.2 Sequoiadendron giganteum | reverse complement strand
TATGAATTTTTTATTACAAATTTTAAAGAATATAAAAACTCATGTGTCTAACTACCTTAACTTGGTCAAAACTTCATGAAATTCAATTTTCTTTTTTTAATCCTATAGTATGTAAAGCATAGAATGTGATGCATGTTTTGGATCCAAAAAATTTGATACCATTTGAAAGCTATAGATTTTTTTCAATCAACCTATCAATCATGACTTTAGTCATAATTCAAATAGAAAATAAATAATAATTATTTATTAAATTCAAACTAAAGAATAATTTATATTGGTGGAAAGCTGAGAATCTCCTTGAAAAACCCTTTTCGTTTCATCAATTTTGGGTAAAAAAAAATTCATCAGCCACATGGGCCATCATATCACTTACATATCACCACTTTTTGGCCCATCATGATCCTACACATACCCTTATGAACGTTTATATATAGTTTTTTGTTCAAGGGGACCTTGCTTCATTCATGTAAGGTCCTCTTCTTAGGGATCATCATGCCTAATGTCTCCAAGAGAGGACAACTCAAGAATAACATATTGCCACTTATGGGATGCCTTGTGTTGCATCAAGCCACTAAGAGGAAAGTCATACGCTTAGAAATATTATGCTCTTGGATGAAATAAAACCAAATGATACCACCAAGGATGCATCACAAGAAAAATAAAATCACACAATGAAATATGCAAAATGTTGAAAGATATCATTGATGTATTCCCCCACTTTAAAGTAGTTTCTAACACCATTACTATGAGAAATTGCTTTAAAGTAGCCAATATTTCATCCCAAGACATTAGATCTTACTTATAAATCTCTATGCCAAGTCATATGTTCTTGAAATAAAGCTATGTCATGAAAAAGGAAGGAGGGGTTGACCCAAAAAATATGGAAGGGATCTATGGATTTGGGGTGAGTATATCTTTGCTACAATGTCATTTTAGAGCTAGGAAATGTCATTATTCCCCAAATACTCATAGAACTCCAAAATAATGACACATAAAGGATGAAAAATAAAGAAAAATCCTTTGGGTCAATATGGAAGAGACCTAAATGTCTTGACACCTTGTGTCTTCCCCAAATGGAAAACACAAGACAAATGAAAAGATAAAAAATTTATGACATATAGAAGAATGTAGATACATATAGAGGAATGCACAAAAAGAGATAGATATAAATCAAACAACACAGCATGAGGGATCGCATTATGCACATGCAATGACATAAAAAAACATAAAAATGAAACAAAGAAAAAGACTAGTAAGGAACATGTGAATCAACCTATAGCAGGTCGTCTACATCTCAATCTCAGTTGGTATAAATGAAAGGCAGACAAATAGCCAAAGGAACAATAGCAAGTTCTGAACTAGGACACATACCAAGTTCAACACTCTTTTTAGGAAAATTGTCATTTAAACTCATAGAAGAGGAAAACAATGTATTCAACCCATTGTGCACCTTTTTTTCAATCTTCGCAATATCAATGTCATCATCTAGATTAATCATAATAGGAGGCTGAATGATAATGTCTCTTGAAGGTTCTTTTTTAGATTGTGGCAACGGTATAGAGTCACCATGCATTGCTTCAGGAAATTTTAGGTTTTGATTTTCTATGGTTTTGTTCTCTTCTTTAGCTTGTAATGTAGGAGTAATAGCATGATGTCTATGCCTACACTCTCCCACATTTATATTTTGTTTCAATCTATTGTCAATTTGTGTTTGTGTATGATCAGGTTTTTCAACTATAGGTTTCTTCTCTTCTCTTATGGAAGGAATGGAAGGAACCATAGTAGGTTGTTCAAACACTTTCTCTTTAGCTTTGTAAACTTGTTTAACTTTAGGAGGCCCACATAATGAGATTTTTTCGGTTATCTCATGGTCTCTTATAGGAAATGGTAGGAGGTTTTTTCATAGGTTGCTCTTAGATGTTAGGAAGGTATTTTTGTTCAATCATTGGTTTTTTAGGGATAGGGGACTCAATCACGGGTTCATGTATATTTCTAAGGGATAATTATTCTATGTGCTTTGCCTTAAACTTTTGATATGATTTGAAAAAGTAGTCCTCACGAGGTCGAATAGGTTCAATAGGCTCAGACCAAAATAAATCCAATGAAAATTTCCCTTGGGAAGACACAGGATTAAAGCCACTATGATGCACAGTAAATATTTCATTTCCAAAGGGAAATTTTAAAAACTTATGCACAACCCATGGGATGAAATTCATAAAGCGAAGCCATGGGTAGCCTAGCTTCACACAAAATTGGTTTGAATTTGAGATGATTGTGAATGTGAAATTTAATTATTTCATTTTGACTTTAAGGGAGAGATTTATTGAGCCAATCGTAGGACAAGAAAAACCACTATGTGTTTTGATCCATGCTTTCAGTTTATCATATGTATCTTGATATATTTCATGCACAAATAGGAATTCTTCGGTGATCATGTTCTCTCCATGGACTGGATGAATTAATTTACCATTAGTAGGCTTGTCATTGATTCTTCTAGGTATGTAAAGAGGACCATCAGGTGCATGTTTAAGTATGTATTTTTGGGAGAAAGCAATATCAAGATGCATTTTGGTTGAGCCCTTATGAGTTTTAGCTTCAATAAATTCTATCATTTTAACCGGTTCTTCTTCATTGTCATCTTTTATGTTTTCATCATTTGTGCCAACATTCATCACATCATTCTTGTTTCACTAGCTTTGACAAATGAAATAGTGTGTTTCGACATGGGATTTGTAAAGATTTGTTAGTTTTGGTTAGGAGGAGCTATAGACTTATTGTCTTGATCATTCACTCCTCCAATTTGTAGATGATTAGAATCAATGAGGTCTTGCACAAGATGTTTAAGACTAATAAAATATTTTTTATGATGTCCATTTTGTCAATGATAATGGTAATAAGAATTCGGTTTAAAGCCTGTAGGCAATGGTTTAGTAGGATCAAGAGATCTAATAGGAGGTAAGGAAAGCATATTCTTTTCTATGAGCTACAATTTAATATTATGAAGGGTATCGGGTAGAGGAGTAAAATTTATATTCCTATCCCCAAAGGAAAAAGGATTTGTTGCCTTTATGGCAGCCACTTGGTTATCAACTTGTTGATTTGGTTGAGGGGAATTAAGTTGTTAAAAAACCATATTTTTCTTCTTTAAGGTTTGGTAACTATTTTGAGTTGTGGATTCAGACTTTTAAGGATGGCTAGGGGGGGTTTTCACATCATGACCATAAGCCGAATTCCGATAATCATGAAGGGTTGTACATAACTATGTAAAGGATTGGAATCTAAACATCTCAAGTTTTCTTTGTATTTTATTTTGTAAATTGGTGATAAACATTCGTTGAAGGTCAGCATCATGAATCTTAGTCTATTTGTGAATAAAGTGTTTGGTATCTTTCTATGAAATCAGCCACTTTCTCCTCATCCTTTTTTTGGCATGTCATTAAATCATCTAGGGTCATCTTGGGACTCATGTGAATGTGGAAGTGGTTGTAAAAGGCATCAACAAGCTCATTGAATTAACCAATTGAATTATTTGGTAAGTAAGAGAACCACACTAAAGCAATATCCTTCAAGGATCTAGGAAACAATTTATCCAAGAGTTTATCTTCAAAGATGAAGTTGCTACATAGGGCTATAAAATTGGAAACATGGCTAACATGGTCTCCTTTCCCACCATATTTCTCAAATCGGGGAAATTCAATACCTTGTGGCATTTTTGCTCTCAATATCTCCAAGGATAAGGCATTGTGAAGGTTGACCATTGTTGTTTTGATTTAGGTTGCAAGTTGTTGTTGAAGGGATTCCATGCTTTGCAAAACTATGTTAATGATAGCATCATTGTTGTTGTAAGGCAGAGGGGAATAAGGTGGAGTGGTGTATGTATGCCGAGGGAAAGTGAATTGTAAGTTTTTGAGGGAGGATCATTGAGGAGATATTGTGTTTGAATGCACAAAGCTAGAAGGATTCCCTATGAAAATACCTAAGTGTTGGCATTGCTAGTAGGTTGAATTGTAGTGGTAACTTGAGTACTAGTGTATTTAGGTATGGAAATGGGTATTGTAGAAGGAGGAATTGAAGTTCCACCTTGGCTTTGGGTACACCCCAAATCTTGAGTACAACTAGTCATGGTAGGGATGATTTTGTTAACATTATGCACATTGGTTGTAGGTATGGAAGTCATGGGAAATGAAGTATGCATATTATGATCCATAGGGTGTTCATTATCAACACTATTAGGAAGAGAGATAGAAAACCCAAGATCCATAGCAAATGGTATATCACGAGATGACATGAGTCTTGAAATACATCTCACAATAGTATTGGTAATCGGACACCAAGTTGTAAAGCTCATACAAGTTTTACAAACTTAGTGTGCAAACCCAAAATGGAAAGAGGCTTAAAATGTAATGCAATGACCTAGAATGAAATGTGTAAATGCAATTTTCCAGAATCTAAACAAGGTAATTTGTTGATTACACTATGCAAAAATCTAAAACTGAAATCCTCTAAATGCAATTTTGAAATCAAACAATGCACTAAATGTACCAAATTAAGCTAGATCTAATTAAATGAAAGAAATAGAAAATCAAAAAATTGTAACATAGATCTGATAATAGCAAATAGAAGCACAAAACTAAAGATTTTAAATTCCAAAAATTCAAATTAAGGCCTGATCAGAGAGTCATTCACCCTAGGGCGAATGGATCCTAGATTAGGGTTTTGAAACTAATTTTTACAGATTTTTAGGTGTTTTCTAATCTTTTTTAGATTTAGGTCTATTTTTTATTAGATAAGCAGGTAAAGGGCCCTGATCCCATGGTAATAGCCAAAAGATAGAATGGAACCAAACAAGGTGGGAAACAGTGCCACCAACTAACATCAAGAAACAACAACTAGTGTGGCACACAAGCCATATTTCAACATCATAACTATAAACTAACCAATATTAATCAAAAACAAGATTTTTTTGCTAGGATACTTCAAACTACATAACCCATTGATCAAATCAACAATATACCAGATAGTCCTAAACTATAACAAGGCTATTATAAAATAGCATTCCAAGATTAGAAAGAAAAAAGACAAAAATAGGATAGCAACCATTCAAACAGCAACAACAAGCCATTACTTGGATTTTTTCAGCAGGTCCCCATATTATCCAATGAGGACAGTGTATTCCCTCCATTCAGGTCCCTCAAAGTCATCCAACATCTTTAAAGCATCAGGCTTCCCCTATTTTTTCCACTTCCTAGAAATTTTGGTTTGTCCTAAAATAGCACCCATCATCTCCCTCAACATCAGCCTATTAGTTGCCTTCATTAGTGTAACCAAGGCTTTCTCCATATCATCCACCTCAACCTGCAAAAATGTTAGTCTAATTTTCATAAAGTCAATGCTAGAGTCCTCCATGTTAGGCTCATTTCATGTAGTCCCAACTTCTTGAACCATCATATTATCATTCTTGTGCTCCTCATCAATATATCAATATATCATTCTTTTTCTCCTCGGCTATCTCAGTTTACTCCTCTTTCTTGATGACGATTTCACTCGTAGCAATAGGATGACTAAAAATCTTCACAGGCAAACCGCAAAGAAGCCTATCCTTCTTCAAACATATATTGAACAAGACAGTCTCAAGGGTAAATTTTCCTAAACAGAACAAAAGACTAACTCAATTCAATCCCAAGTCTTTAGTAATCAAGTCATGATCATACTAGGTTCACTCTAGGGTATGATGTGATTTTTTTGTTAATCTCAAAGGGAATATGATCATTTTGGTTTTATCAAGAATCATAAGATTATTTATACAAGATTTCCAATTCATTTATAAAAATAACATCATGAAATCAAAATATTTAACATAATATTTCATGAACATCAACAATTTCATTTGCTCTCACTTAAGTAGATTTATCTTTAAGAATTCAGCAATTTTCAATATAAAACAAAATATTTTCAATAAATTTCCATCCATTCATTTTTTTTTTGGGACCATTTTCAAATATTTAAACATCTATTCTAAAATAAAGCATAAAAAATACTGAAAATTAAAATTTTCTCTTGGTTATTCTCCACACATGCCCCAAAGAATTAATTAAATCAAATCAAACTACTTTATACTTCACCAGATTACTTTACAACTACATATAAAATGGTGTGAAATTTTAAAGAGAGTGTTTTAGTTTGGACACCGAGTAGGTTCTGCTTGCACCCTTAAACGGTGCAGCATACAGTCTTGTTCAGTTGAACTAACAAAACCAGGTGCAAAAGATTCATGAGATAGGTAGCTATCAAATTGGCTCTGATATTAATCAATTTCTACATGCATACAAGTTTTTAGATCAAAATGATTCAGAAAACATGAAAAAAGAACAAAACTTAGAGAAGTTTTGGCTCTTCTAACATCCACAAATTTTGAACTTAAAATGAAAATAAAGTAGTAAATGGCCTTTTATAGGAACAAGGCCCCAAGAGATTAAACTTAAGTTTTCAGAGAATCATAAATAGAAAATCAAAAGGTAGCATGTGGCATACGCTATCTCACATTTAGAATATTCTAGATGAAATCAAAGATTTGACTTCGTCAACACCAACACTCTTCACTCCTTACTCTGGTACACAATACTCCACATAAACCAAGGCTATCGACATCCTTCCAAATATTAGACAAAATGCATCCACTAGGACCGAGAACAGCCTGCAAAACTACAAAAAAAATATTATCATAACACCTCTGGTATCTGGTATCTTTTATCATTCAAGACTCGGGCTCACACTCCTTTCTTTGTCTTTCTTCTCTCGATACTCTCGAAAAGTGCCTAATTTTTGGTGCATATGCTCTTTTTAAATCCCTTTTATAGATTTCCAAGTGAGTTTAAGCTTGGTATATTCTTTTAATACCTCAAGTATTATATCATTTCTTTGCACTCTATTTGTGTCATATTTATCTATAGTTTTCTTGCACTATATGGTCTCATCAATGACCTCCTGATTTAATATTTGAACAGGGTCTATGTTTATTCTTTCAATCCATTCTTCAAAATCTTTAGCTTCTTTACCCTCCTATCCTAATGTTTGAGGATCAAAACTCTGGCGTACTAAAAATTCAATAAAATCTTGATACTTATCAATCAATTTTCTACTTTCCATGGTGAATTTTTCAAATCCTTCAACACATTGTATCAACATGCCACCTTCCCACTTCAATTGTTTCTTCCATTTTTTTAGAAATAGAGCTTCTTGCTCTGACATTACATTTCCTTGTATTAAACCTTGGACATCTGTTTGTATGAGAATTTCAATATTTTTATTTTTAATATTAATTTGTTCTTAACAAAACCTGCATCCACTTTCAAATCTTTTGGATTTTTTGAACCAATGGTATGCTTCCTTATATTTCCCTATTGCATCTGTGATGAATTCTTCTGCCTATTTTACCCAATACTCAATCCATTCTTTGAATACATTCATTTTATGGTGAACCGCTAGAATTGCATCCACCTATTCTTGTGACATTAGTACTAGATGTTGGGGCAGTTATTTCTATGCTTGACCAGATAGGGTTAGAGATTTTATAAAAATTTCTAAAGTAGTAACTTGTTCTTTCAACTCTCTTTTCTTATTTTTATACTTCTATACTCTAGCAACAATGGTATCTAAATTCACTTTTATTTCATCCAACTCTTGCTTCCAGGATGAATGTCCAAGATTAATACTTATTATCTTATACTCCTTAGGCATTATTTAATGTCTATCTTTATCAACTATTGGAGTAGCTATATGGATGGTTCTACCACCATTTGTATTCCTTTGTATGACATGTTTTTCTTTAGCTCTACGCCTAGGCTTTGGAGTATCTATTTCATGTACAAAACTATTAAGGTTTAGAGGCAATATTTCTACATCCATTGGGGAAGCCAATTCCCTGATCAACCAATTAGGTGCATCATTATTTAGCTCTACCTCTATAGAATTCCTCCGTTCCTCATTTTCACTGGATTCAGGAATCTCTTCTCTTATTTCTTCAGCCTTATTTGTTACTTCTTCTGAAATGGGAATTTCTTCAACAATCTTTGGCATAGATTCGGGTTTACTAAGATTTGGCATTGTCTCTTCTATTTAAAGACCTACATTTTCCTATCTATCTAGATGTTCAATATTAATTTCCTGAAAATTACCTTCATTTTTCTCTGCTACACTAGGGTTTTCTTCATTTTCAACTTCTTCACATGGAATCTGTGTAGCTTCCTTTTCAACTTCAGTTCCAAGTCTTCTTATGATTTTCTGAAGACCTATGATTGTTCATTATCATTTAGCACATTCCCAAGTGAAGGTTGGGAATCAAAATTATCTTCAACAATTATTTCATTAATAGAATCTTTCTCTGTAGTCTCTTGTGTTTCCATCTCAAGAATATCAAGGTCCCCAGCTTCTGAGGCGAGTGTTCCTTGTATGAATTCTTCTTCTTTAATATTTATAGGGGAAAACCCTATATCAGGAATTTCTTCTACAACTAGTTATACCATGGGTTTGTCTTTGGACTTCTTTTCTTTTACCTTCTCCCACATAGAACTCCATTTATCCATTTTTTCTTTAGTTCTGGCCTCGTCTGTCTCAAAAATTTCATCAAAGACCACAAGAATTCCTCCCAATTCTTGTTTCACATTAGCCATGTTAACAAAAGGAGGAGAAGTAAATAGTGTTGCATCCCTTTGAGATGCAGACCTTGTCTGTGTACCAAAATTTTATGTTACTCTTGTTTCTTCTTCAATAACTACTTTATTTCTTGGTTTTGTTATAGAGGAAGATGCACCTTTGGTTCTTACTTTTGATTTATCTTTATTTGATTTTGCACCCCTCCTCTTATCAGATGGTTTCGTTGGAACCTCCTATTTTGAAACCTCAAGGGTTTTCTCTTCAATTCTTATACTAGGAGCCACCTTATTAGTTCTCCTTTTCTTTTTAGCAAGTTCCCCACTCTCAAACATAGTTTCATTTCTTTGTTTTCTCTTTTTGTCTTTTGAGAACATGGGCTCAATTCCTATTTCTCTCAAAGCTTTACAAAAAATCATTTATCTAGTGTTGAGTGTGTAACAAAATTGGTGTAGAGAACTCATCAATTGACATCATTTCTTCACCCTCATAATCTAGGTCTGGAATAGGTTCATCATACACCTTATCTTCATTGTAGGATTTATTCAAAACATCTCCATCACCTTCTTTCAGCTAGTCTGGAATATCATGTAGCATCAGAACTGAGCATATACTAAAGACAATCTTTCATATTCTCTTAACCTTAATTTATGCCCATATTCACAATTAAGTGAATAATCTTCTAAGTGTTAGACATGAGCATGATAACCAGTAATTTAGTCTTGGCAATATTCCCTTCAAGATCATAGTACATTCTCTGAAGTGAAAAAAACTCAAAATTATGTGTTATTTGTTCTTCCTCGCACAAGTCAAACAACCTTATTGCATTACATTTATAATTCCCTAATACTATCAGAAATCTAAAAGAGGCCTTCTTGTGAGCCTTGCTATAAAGGACCTAAGACGGTTTTAACTATCTCACCAATTCTAATAAAACAATTTTATCTATTGGGTACCTAGGCAACATAAATGTATGTCCATCAAATCCTTCCATCCTTATGTAGTCCTAGTAGGTGGGGAACTGAATGTACCAACCTCCCATTGATCTAATAACACTTTGTGCTTCCAAGGACAGAATTTTGGCTTTATCACCTTCCATCATTCTGGCCAGCTTCATGGAAAACACATCATTAACTCTCATGTAATTCTCTTTATATCCATGGATAGTGATCTGGGGTAAATGAGCATAAATCAAACTATTTCCAACCTCCCTGCCCAATGTACCAACCCTTTTCAACCCTTGTTTTCCTTCCCTCATGGCACAAGAATAAATCACATATGAAGACAAAAAAAACATTTGGTTTTGGGAAATGCCTTTATCTATTCACATAATTTGTCACTAATAAATTTCCCCCAATACATTTGCATGGGATTCTCCATCAATCTGGATATTATTGCAAACATCTTGGATTCAAATTTATTGGCATCTCTTAAACCAGCTATCCTACTTAGCAACACTATAATATCATGAATTTCTTGGTTGAATATAGACCTTTGAATTACTTTGGTCTATGGTGTAATTGGCTCTTGGCACCATTGGGTACTCATAATTTCTCTATTGTGAGCTTCAACATTTTGATATGTCCTTGCTTTCGCCTTCATATCAATATTGTACATCTAAGTGAAAGAAGGAAGCCCAAATGTGTACATGATTCTTTTTGATGTGAGATCTGCATAAATTTTTCCTTCCTTATAGACCACTCTTTTGTTAGGGTTATAATAATTCATACATTTTGTAACCAATTCGGGGGCCTCCATTGCTAGCGGAAACCCTCCTACTGAGAATAACCCACTTTCTATAACATTCCCAATACATTGAAAATCATTTTCTTTCCATACCTGAGTGCAAATTTCAACATCAGAAGACCACCCCATATGAGTGTTTTTCACTACCATATTGATTGGTATGGCCTATGAATTGCAATACTTGAACTCGTCTTCTTCCCTTGTGTTACAAGTACTCATTTTGGTTGGTGTTTTCTAAATTTTAAATGTGTGTCTTGTGTGTGAGTTAGGGTTAAATTTAACAAGAAATTTCTTATAATTTATAAAACTTTCATTCACCTTTTGGTTAAATTAAAAATTAGAGAATAATTATCATTTCAATTTTTTAAAGGGAAAAACATCTTTCGAGATCTTCATACATGAAAACGGCTAACATAAAATCAGTTATTTAAAACATACCTAGTTCTGGCTGATAATGATAATCTTTTGAAATGAAACTACAAAACTCTTGGTAGTTGTGTTTTTGGTTTCCTGAAATTTACCTTTCCTTGTGCACTAGTATTATTTCATTCTTTCAATGTCCTTTGCAAATTTGCAGCATGACATGAAGTAGGGTGTTACAAAAGCAGCTATATGCTTAAGGTGATGCCAAGTACATTAGTAGTTCGTCACCTTCATTAATTACCTGTTTCAATGCATTAATTTCTCGAATAAAGGTGTAATCATTATGGATTAGGGTTTAAATTACAAATGCCTAGATTTTTGTGCAGGCTCACTACTAGAGGGAAAATATGGCACAATGATTATACATGGCACTCTGGTGTCACTTTGATCACCTATGATGCATGGATCATTAATGATACATGATAAATTTATGATCATTAGGATTGATACTTTTCAGTATCAAATTTTAAGAAAAATAATGGGATTTGAAAACTTACTTCCTAACTTCAGAGAGAAAACACAAACCAAAATGAAAGAAAAGACCAAAAACTAGGCTCAAGAAATATCAAAAAAATTTAAAACAAACCCTTCATGTTTTGAGTTACAAATAAAATTATTGGACACCGATAGAAGAATAAAATATATCACCAAGATTGACACTTTCCAGTCGATGACTTACTGAGCAGGGTTAAGACCAACTAAAGATATAATCACTTTGATACAATCGCAGAACTCTGAGATTCTAGTTTTTGATGATATATTAAACTTCATAAAAGACCTAAAATTGAATCTAGGAAAGAAAACATAGGGTAAAATAAGGACCAAACAAGATTGAAAGAGACAGCCAAAACCAACCAAGTCGTAGAACAACACCAAAGCAAACAAAAGTGAACGGAACAAAGAAAAACAAAAGGGGCTCCACATTTTGCAAGAGGGGAAAATGGGGTATATTGTGAAACCACATAACACTCCTCATCCTCTTCCTTATCTTCATCTGACCCCTCTTCCCCCATATCATATTTAGAGTCCTCAAAATCCATATCATTAGAATCATCTTCCTCTTGGGCTTCAAAACCTCAAATCCTAGGTCTTCCTCTTCACAAATAGTCATTTTCTGTTTACCTTTCTTGTCCTTAGAAGCAGCTTTATCTAGGTGGGCCGAACTTCTACCACCACTTCCTTCGCTTCCTTACCCTTGTGTGTCCTCTTTTGACTCCTCATTTTTCACACCCTCCTTAGTAATAGTTATGACATCACTAGGATTGATATCTCTTTTAAATTTCTTCACCTTGTGGAATTCTAGGAGAATAGGAGAGCGCTTTCTCTTTCTCCGAGGTAGCCTTCAGGAGCTCAGTTTCAAGCATGAATTTACCAATAGTTTTCTAAGTCATAGGGGTAGAGGGATTTGATACATTCGCTCATTTTAGGAATTATCACACTCCTAGCATCAATTAAAGGAGGAAGATAAGGAATAGGAGCCTCAACAAGAATTTCATCGATAGGGGGTTCCTCATTATCGGCATCAAAGCGGTAAGCATTATCATTTCTAACTTGCAGAGTGTTACCATGGGGATTAAGCGCTAGAGCGTTCTTATACATGGTCAACATCAAACCTTGGTGAAGAGGAGGACTAGCACCCTTCTCAATAATCACTTGCAGAGATGACAATAGGTATAAGGGTAAATTGATTCTCTCTCCATGCCTAATGTTGTTGAGAAAATGGAAATGATATGCATGGATCGACATATATCTTCCTTCTACAATAAAATAACTCATAATAAAAAGACTAACTAGAGTATAGGGAGGTGGAAGTTCTAACCTAGCATACACATTTTGAAAATGTTTAAGGTTCTCCCCATCATGCAAAAACTTATCCACAAAATTTTGATAGTCAGCCCCACTCTTCTTGGCCACTTTAATTCCTTGATTTTGTAAACTAGTAGCCTCCGTAATGAACCTTTTTGTAACCTCAAACTTAATCGTCCCAATGGAAACACTTCCTTTCCTCCACAAATTGGTGAACTTGGTCATTAATTTCTCATTGTAACCCTTCAGATATTCAAAAACTAGAATTATGCTTGCATTTCTAAAAAGCCTCCATAAGTCCACAATCTGCTTAAGATCCTGGCAATTAGGAGGCTCGGTGCAGTTCCTTGGGCCACCCATTTTAACAATCTACGAATTCTTAGACTACTTTGAGATCTTCCCCAAAACCAACCACTTATTCAGCTCTCTACCCTTGTTACAGACAACACTCTTACTCAAAGTAACACAACAAGCCCATAAAAAATGATAAATCGAGAAGTTTCTTGTAGGCGATGCCAACGACACAATTCCCGATACCATGATCTCATCATGTTTATTTCAATTAATATACAACTCAATTAATTCCATTCTTTTCAAATCTTTACAAATATAAGGAGTGATGACATTAAGCATATCGGCATAATTCTAATTGACAACCCTTTGTAACTTACAAATCTCCATGTGATCCTTGATCACCTCAGAAAGGAAAAAATTATTAATTTTACCTCAAAATTATATCATCAAATGCAACACTCTACCCTCAATAACATCATTAATTTGTGAGCCTTTAAGTACTTTAGATCTCCCATGCTTCCCATGTAGCTTCAATATTTCATCTTTGCAATTGTAATCATTTTCAAACTTTTCATTTAATATTATATCTCTTAAAGACTTTGGCATGTTATTATTTATCCAGCGGGTCCACCCCATACACCTTAGTGACTCATTGGCCACATATTCAGCATCTTTATTACCTTCTTTGTAGACATGTTACAACTATAGTTGGTGAAATAACTCTTCAAGGCCAGGAGCTTGTCAATTATATTATTTATCTCCCATGGAGGAGTAGCCACCCCATCAAGATATCCACTATAAGCTTAGAATCCCCTTCCATGATAACATTTTTAAAACCATACTCCTTAAGGGTCATGAAGCCCCCTAAAGTAGCCATTGACTCAACTTTGTTATTTGAACAAACACCCATATTAACGTCGAAGCTCACTATGCAATCTCTTTTGTGGTTTCTGAGCAAGCCCCCTACTCCTTCCATTCTCGGGTTGCCTTTGGAGCACCCATCAAAGTTACACTTTATCCAATCTCTCTGAGGAGGACTGCAAATAGTAGCCATTCTTATTAGCATCTTAGTACAATTGAGGTTAGTAAGATCCTTCCTTAAGCCCCTGTTTTATTTTATCCTCATCCATTTGTAGTTTAGCCAAATTTTGGAGAAACTGTATCTGTCAACCTCCAATTTTTCCTTAATCTAAGTTTTTATAGCCAAGCAAACCTCCATACTACTTCTCTCCACTTCCCTAAATATCCTATTACTACTTTACTTCCATAATCCCCAAGTAACAAAGGGAGGAACTTGGTTCTAGAGGTCAACAATGACATTATGGGAGAAAAGACAATTAGACCAACTTTCGATAAACAACTTCAAAGAGTGGGGAAATACCCAATCAGTTGACAGCAACAGCAAGAAGGATACCCAGACTACTCTGGAGAATTGGCAATGAAATAATAAGTGCATAATTGACTCCTCTTCTTGCTTACGTAGGGAGCATCTATTAAACAAATGGAAACCCCTTATCACTAAGTTGTTAATTGTAAGAATCTTTCTATAAGCAGTATCCCACTAGAAATAGTTAACTTTAGGAACCAAGCTCTTTAACCACACCTTATCCCAAAGATGATCTCTAATGTCACCTAAATTTTTAACCAGTTCCTCATAGGCCTTTTTAACCGAGAAACAACCTGAAGAGCTACCCTTCCAAAGTCATTCATCTTCCCTTTCTCTATCAAACCACTTAGCTTCCCCCATAGATTTTGTAGCTTTAGAAGGGATGAATCTCAATTGATGTGTCTCCTACCTCTTGGGTTATCCCTCCTTAATAACATTTTGATCTCCTTCTAGATAGGCTCATCCATCTTTGAGTTAACATAGTCTAATACCTTTTTGCCACAAATTTTGGTTAAGATTTTTTTGAGAGGATTCAGATCCTCGGATGAAGACAAGGTGGAGGTATCAATCCATGGGTCCTTCCAAAAGTCAGTATTTTTTCCATTCCCAATTCTCTTTCTTGCCCCCTATTTCAGCACATTTTTTCTTTTAACAAGGTGATTGCATAAAGTCGAACCACTAGGCAAGTTAGACATAGAGAGAAAATAGCCAAGGTTCCTGTTTTTCAAGTACTTAGCTTGGAAAATCTTCACCCAGTCTTCAGAGCCTTCAAGGAGACTCCACCCAATTTTAGCAGTTAGGTATTTATTTAGCAATGAAATTCACCTTATACCCAAGCCAATCCGCCCTTTTAGGAGTACACATTGTTTCCTAGCTTACCAAAGACAATCTATTTTTTTCTTAAGTTCCAAACCACAAAAATCTTGTTTGAATCTGTTCTATCTTCTCTCTAATAAAGGAAGGAATATTGAAGAGAGATAAGTAGTATATAGGAATGTTCTATAAGGAGGCTTCCAATAGTTGAATCTTCCTACCCAAGCTTAGAAGCTTCCCCTTCCATCCAGCCAACTTGATTTGGACTCTCTCAATCAGCTAATTCCAGTAATTGTTTTCCAACTTCTTGGAAATCAAAGGTAACCCTAGATAGGCATCTGGTAAAGCGGCTTCATTACAACCCAATATTTTAACCACTCTATCCTTGATTATTTTGTCAATATTAAAGAAGTAAATCTTTCTTTTTTCATAGTTGATAAATTGTCCAAAAATAGCAGCATAATCATTCAGAACCTATTTCCAGAGCTTCGCTTTCCCCACTGAGGCTTTCCCAAACATGAGATTATCATCAACAAATTGTTGGTGGGAGTCAAGAGAAAAGGATAAGGCAGCTTTAACACCTTTTAGAGATTTGGAGTCCACAAGTTTTTGGATACTCCTTCCAAGGACCTCAGCAACAATAATGAATGGGTAAGGAGATAGGGGATCGCCATATCTGAGACCACAACCATAGATACAAAACCTTGGGGAACACCATTAACCAACACATAGCACATGGGGGAAGTAACACAAGGAAAGATCATCTTAAGGAATATTCCCTCTATCACAAACTTCCTTAGAACAACAAAGAGGAAAAGTTAGGATACTCTATCATAGGCCTTAGATATATCTATTTTGAAGGCCATCCCAAGATTTTTGGAATGTTCCATTGAGTGGATAATTTCATGGGTGGAAATGGAAGCATCAAGGATATTTCTTCCCTAAACAAACCCTTTCTGGTTTGGGGAAATCATTTTACTAAGCCCAGTTTTAAGCCTTAACACCAAAAATTTTAGAGAAGATTTTATAAACCATATTGCATAAACAAATTGGTCTATAATCCTTCATTGAAGAGGCATCATTATTTTTAGGAATGAGGGCTATAAAGGTGGCATTCGCTTGGTTAAGCAACCTACCCGACCTAAATAAATCTCTAGTAGCATTAAAAAGGTCATTTTTGACAATATCCCAGTACGAACGGAAAAAATCAGGAGGAAACCCATCTGGGCCAGGGGCTTTGTTGGCAGCAAACGAGAAAACAACCTTTTTAACTTCTTCCATTGAAACAACATTAGTCATATTTTTTAAATCAAGAGCAGAAATAACTTTAGGGATCACCCCAAGAAATTCATCATGTACCTGGTTTACATTTCCCTAGACCATATGGTGAGAGGAGAAGAAGTTTACAAATTCCCTAGCCATTTATTTTTCAGTGGAGACTGTGTAGCCATCCTCTTTCACAAGTGATCTGATCATGTTTCTATTTCTATGTTTCAGGGTAGATTTATAAAAAAAAATAGGATTCCTATCCCCTTCAGTCAGCCCTCGTACTCGAGACTTTTGTTTCCAAAATATTCCCTCCCCATTATATCTTGAACTTCCTTTAAGTTATTTCCTAAGGTATTCTTTATCTCAAAGATGTTACCAAAGGACACCTTATTCCACCATTTCACTCTTTGCTTGATTCTAGTAAGATTTTCCATTAGGCAATACATTGAGGTACCATTTGTTGGTACCTCCCACCAACATTTAACAAGAGCAACAAAGTCTGAGTGAAGGCTCCACATTATTTCAAATCTGAACAAGAAAGGTCCCCTAATTTGATCCACATTACAATTAAGCAACAAGGAATTATGATTAGAGACAGACCTTAGGAGTGCAGAAAGAGAGAGGAATTGGGATATATTCCAATTGGTCGAGATCATAAACCAATCAAGCTTGACTTGGATCAGATGGTTTCCAATCCTTCTATTGGACCAAGTGAACTTGGAGCCTTGGAGAGGTATATCAATAAGACCAGAAGAGTTTAGGAATTTAGCCAGCTCCATCATGCTATCTGAATAGTCATCCAACCCCCTTGACTTTTCAGAAGGAAGGATAAGGGAATCGAAATCCCCTCCTACCATCTAATGATCCT
Organism: Sequoiadendron giganteum; assembly: GCA_007115665.2. Lineage (NCBI taxonomy): Eukaryota > Viridiplantae > Streptophyta > Pinopsida > Cupressales > Cupressaceae > Sequoiadendron > Sequoiadendron giganteum. The sequence goes on along the minus strand of CM021110.1, from coordinate 297,556,220 downwards.
CTTTTATGTTAGTAATATCATCATTTATCTATTCCCAGAGCATAAATATGTCTCTTCTCAAGTTAGGAGCATAGATATTTATCAAAGTCCATTTCTCTTGGGAATCCAAAGCTTCCACGGACACCATCAGACTGTTCCTACTAGTCAAGCAAAAAATTCATTTTAATTTAGCAGGATTCCAAAGAGTAGCTATACCTCTAGAAGCCCCTTCAACCTCACTCACAAAAAAAATCACACCATGCCAGATGCTCACAATAGCCTTTTCAAAAGTCTCTTTCTTCATCTTAGTTTCTTGGAGGAGGAGAACATCCGCTTTATTGTCAAGGATACAAGTTTTAACCAAAAATTATTTGTACGGGCTATTAAGGCCTCTAATGTTCCAAGATAGGTACTTCATGTTGAAATACAAGGTACGGCATCACCCAACCCACCAATAAAATGCTAGAGCTACCTCTTTTTGGACTTCGATCGAGCGATTGAATCCAAGGTTTTTTTTTCCAACAACTACATCCCTTATAGTGTCTTTAATTTTGGACTCCTTTTGGAAAGGTCTTCCCACCTTATTTTCCCCCCAACATTCGTATTCTTTTTATTTTTAGATTTAATTGGTGCTTGAGACCAATCGTCCTCATCCTCTTTATCACTTGGTTAAGGGGGAAATCCCAACAAAGCTAGAGAGTCACTCAAATTTCTTGCCTCCTTATGGGATAAGAAATGCAATTCCTCCAAAGACAAGTTGGTGTCAAAGTGCACAAACTCACCTTCTTCTAAGTCCTCACTAACTCCAGAAACCTTAACCTTATCTCAGGGCTCCCACAAATTATCTTCCAAAGGGAGATCCTCCTTTGGTTCTTTCCCAATATTCACTTCTTCCCACTAACCGGAATCACCATATTCAGGAAGGCAGGGTTTGGCACACAAGAAACAAGGGAAGAAACCTTAAGGTTCAGACTACTCGAGACATTAGAGATAGCAAGAGGCTCAAATGAAACAACCTCCCCACTCGGGACTTCGTTTTCCATCTAAAGGGGGATGCAAACAATAGGGACAACATGAGTTATAGAAGTTTGAGCAACTAAAGCAAGCTCATTAGGAAATATTTCTTCCACAATATTTTTCTCCTTCGTAGAGGTTCCCTCAGTAGGTTTATTCCCATAAGAGTCTATGAGGTGACCAAATTTCTTGAATGAATGGAAGAAGAGACGAGCATTTTCACATTCTAGAGGTTGGGTCTAGTTACTAAATTTTTATTTTAGGAGGATAGAATATAGTAAGATTGAATTCACAGCCACATTAACACATATACTAGAATAAACCAATATATATCTCTCCTGAGTTATCTTATCAATAACCAATATACTAACAAAGGAGTTGGCTATTCCTTTCAAAATATCCATCTCCCATAACTCCAGAGGTAGTCTAGGAAGGCAGACCCAAGTTGGAGCAGTGGCATCCAAGTTAGTCAAGGATTCAAAACCCGGTTTCCATTTATAGAGGGAGAGAAAGTTCTTATACCTAGAATCAAATGCCCATGGACCTCAAGTTAAGACCTTCAGCATATCTTCATGAACCACAAAGGAGAAAAGGAAAATACCTCTTTGCATCATATTTATGGAAATGTTTCCTTTGAGATTCCAAGTGGAAGCAACCCATTGACAAACTAATTCAATGTTTGGCCTATAAGCCAAAAACTTACCAGCCAAAACCTATTTTAGATTGTCCATCACCTTTAGCATCAAAAATTTAGGGGCATCTACTTCCCAGCCAATCACAGAGAAAAAAGCATATTTCAACACTCTTTTACCCGAAGCTAGCAAGTCAGAGCCCACCAATTTATCCACGTAGGAAACCAGTTCTTCCATAGAGAAGAAAGAGTGAATCCCAAAAGCTGGAGAAATGGGAGACTTCCTAGAAAAACCTTCAGTCTTTTCCCCAGAGGAAAGGATAGAAGTACAAGGAGGGAATGTCATATGGGGAACAACAAGGTTGGTTGTTTCCACCACAGGCACAATTCCAAACAACATGACAGTGTTCTTGGAATGGGGAGCCTTACCAATCCCCCCTCTCGACCGTCCCATGAAACAATCTAATCAAAGTTGGGACCAAAAATTCAAAAAAAAAGCTAGAGCAAGAAGTTGTAGAGCAGAGTTGATGCTACTTCAACAGTGTTAATTTTTTAGAGAGATTATATCATTACTTCTACAGTTGCAACAACAGATCTATATTATTTTCTATAAGGTCTGTTATAATAAGTTTTAGCTTCAATTTTCTATAAATGCAATATGAAATTCAAGTTGGACATGTGACAAAATGATGAACTAAAAGACCTAACTTTTGATATATATTTTTATTTTGAAATGCAAGTAAATGATATGAAAGATGACTGATTTTTTTGTGTATTTTTTTAGATTTAAAGAATGCAAACAATGCAATCCTAAAACCCTAGATGAGATGCAAATTTGAATGCAAACTAGAGACCCTAAATGAGATCTAATTCAATGCAAATGAATTCCAATGAATGCAAGATATAATCTAATATAAAAAGAGACTCCAAAATTAGAAAACTACAATGCTCAAAAAGGTTGAGTTCACCAAAATGAAATAAAGAAAAACAGGTGCATCCACAAGATGTGATTATCAAATGGGCACACCTAATTTTGACTAGTTGTTTCACTCAATTATGAGGGTAATATTGCCTAAATAATAATCAGAAATAAAACCTAACCAATATAGAAATCAAAAGGAAAGTTTTAAGAGGGTCAAATGTTGTGTACCTATTGAAAAAAGTTATTTTTTGAGCCTCACTGAAGACTCATTCACCCAGTGGAAAATGGGTCCCTGCTAGGGTTTTGGGAAATCCATTTTTCGGTTTTGTTCTACAATGTCTGCACTTGCATGTCCTGGGTGTTCAACTCCTAAAAGTTGGAAATAATTTTTTTAGAAGACTTTCCGTGATCTTGCAAGAAAGATGAAAACTTAGACAACTTTTTGTAATTTTTTCTCTCCACTTGATTTTCAACTTAAAACCTACAATCACACATTAAGGAAGAAAAAAAATAAAAATTGTTAGAGAATAGGGGTTTTCCTTGGTCAAACCCCATTTTGGTAATTAAACCTTGAATTGAAACAATGCATAAAATGAAAGATGAATGAACAATGTAATACCACAACTCACCAATCCTCAATTGAACCTTGGATTGAAAATTTGAAACTTAGCATGAAATGGCCTTAATTATTGTAGATCTTGATCATGAACTTGACATAAGATAATGGCTTTGAAGACTTGAACTTGATCACCAATGCTACAACATCACATTAGCTCAACAACATGCAAGGCTTTGACATGATGATATAGATCTTTGATTGTTTCAATAAACTTCAATAATTTTGCCCTTGAATTCTCTTGAATGATTTATAATTCTCTTGTGAAGATACTCTTGATTGCTTATGAAGATCTAGTTTTTTTCTTGAATGAAAATTTCTAGGTGAAACTATGTGAAATAACCTTGTATTTATATATAACTTAAGATTAAATCCCGAAATTCAAATAACACAAGCCGACATCAGATCTAGGATTTGAAATCATTAAAATACCACCAAAAACATATTCCAAGGGGTGATCCTAAGGTTGAGGACCCATTCCCCATTGGGCGAATGTGTCCTAGCATACTTAACTAGGACGCACTTCGGGGGATGTGAAATAATATGTCAAAAGGGGGTCCTAGAACCTAGTGGGGACCCATTCCCTAGGTGGTGAATGGGTCCTAAGTCACTAACATAGGACACATTCCTTGAAAAATTAAGTGTTGTGTAATATCATTTATGAGTGTCAGGTTTTATCCCTTGGAATATGTAATTAATTAGGCTTGGATTTGAATTTAAGGGGCCAATTAAGATTAATTTGTAGGAGTTGAGAAAATACAACACCACAAACCCCGAAGATCACCTGCATGCAAATAACCTATCACAAAAGAAGAGATGGAGACAAACAAGCAAGGGTTCTCTGAAAACTGAAAACGTATATATCAGAGAGAATGAGAGAATGAATTGATATGAAATACAATGGGATCAATCCTTATAAAAAGGAGATCATGCAAACCCTAATAAAACCCTAATAAGAAAAACCCTAATAGAAGCCCTAATAGGATAACATTTAATAATTAATATAATTATTAAATGTCACTTTATGCAAACTAACGTGAAATCTTAAGAAGGAAATAAGGTTAACTTAATCAACATAATTAAGTTAAGACCTTTAGTCTAACACCCCCCCTTAAGATGAGCAACAGTGCAGCTACAAACAAATGCAAGAAAGCAAAGGTAACTACAATGCAAGAAGGAAAACATGGGTCCTGACAACTAGGCCAGATCAGGTACCCAAATACAGCCAAATCTCTGTAAAATGGAGAAATAGAGAAAACCTCATGGGAAAAAACTCTACTCCAAAAAGAGATGTAGAAGGCCAAAAAAGAAGAACATCACTGAAGTAAAAGAAGCTGTAAACAACTTTCAAAAGATGACTGCTATGGTGTTGAAGAACCTCCACTGAAGATAGGATGATCAGGAACAAAAAGACAACAATCTGCATAAGTGCCCATATGACACTACTCAAATCAGATGGCAAACAAAGGTAAACACCTGGAACGAAGATACAAATGGCACAAGAACCAATAGTCTGAAACACTAATCAATTGAGAATGGAAGATCCCTTCCAAGGCGAAACCAAGGAGGAATTAGCATGAACAATATAATACCCCCCATAATGCTGAACTGGGAGAGCCTGATAGATCCACTGAAATGGTGTGAAACACCCTGTAGTGCATGAGGAAGAAGAAATAACATCTGAAAGTGCACAAGAAAGCACCTGCAACTGAAAAAGTGGTGTGCAAAACAAAGCACACATGCATGAGGCTGGAATCATATGGATCCATGGTCGTCATGGAGGGACACTCACCGGACAAAGGTGTGATGGCAAACAAAGGCAAACTACACAACTCCCCATGGTATGGATTCACTGTCATCGTGGAGGGATACTCACAGGACAAAGATGTGATGGAAAAACAAAGGAAAACTACACAACCCCTCATGGCACTTTATAATAATAGTGCGAGTACAAAATATGGCACAACCTTATGTGAAAAATCCCCCAAAATACATGTACAATAGTGTGGCACTTTATCTCAGTGCGTTTACATAAAAGATAGCTTACAAATGATGCTCAAAATTTCCTCAAAGGACAAAATGCTGGAAATACATGAAGAACAGCCAAGAACGAAGCATCCCATGCAAACAAAATGTTTCCAAGAGCAAATATGTCTAGGTAATCCACCAGAGTGTGAAAACACAAATAACTGAATAAAATATACCTGAAGTGAAATCCGGAAAAATTGCATAGATGAAACTGAAGAGCTCTAAAATATGGTTCCAACACCACTGAGATTGCGAAAAATGGAGAAACTGGTCAAAAGATATGAGCTTGAGACTGAAAATAGCCCCTTTGTCTTCAACTAGTTGTAGAATTCACCAATGGAAAAAAGAAGTGATGAGACCCACACCACTGGAAAGATGAGAAAACTAGCTTTCCGACGATATCTCGTTTGCCAAAAAAAGATATCGTATGCCCAAGTTACGGCCTCCGGAATAAATCAGCTCCAAAGAGGGAAAAAACCAGCATTGGGTTAAATTTGACGGCCAAACGGCCGTCACCACCATAAATGCATAACTGGACTTATTTTAGAAAAAAATGTTTTTAAAAAAATAAAAAACAATAAAAAAGACTTTACAAAAAAATTTTGGCAGGTGGGGGCCGCCGCCTGTGCTACAGAGTACCACCGGTCGGTGATACTGTCAACCACCAGTTGGCAAAAGCCGCCAGCGGTCGGCAGTACGCCGACCAGCGTACGGCAGGGCCCGCAGGCCTGCGGATGCAGGGACCTGCGGGTACGCTTGTACCGGGCCGGCAAGCCCTAAAACTGCGAATAAAAAAATAATTTTTTTCTTTTGTTTTTTAAAATTTTTTTAATAAAAACCAAAACTTTTACAATAAAAAAATTTGCAGAAAATATATTTTTTTTGACGAAAAAGAATGGCCGAACAAAATATTCCGAAATTTTCTCTTACCAAATAGGCGGACGGCCGTACCAGCAAAAAAATTTTGCTTCAAATTTTGACTTTGTCCAAAATGGACGAATGAACAGTCGATTTAGGGGTTTTGGACCGCTGGGGACGCAATGGAGAAGTCCGTTTGAGCTGAAAATGCTTCAAAATTTTAGGTATGCCCTAGATCAAGAAAACAAGCCCCAAACCCTTGAAGCTCCAAAAATCTTCAAAACAAGAATAGGAAGTAGCAGGTGTGAACCTATGATACCATGTAGGAGTTGAGAAAATACAACACTACAAACCTTGAAGATCACCGGCATGCAAATAACCTGTCACAAAAGAAGAGATGGAGACAAACAAGCAAGGGTTCTCTAAAAACTGAAAATGTATATATCAGAGAGAATGAGAGAATGAATTGATATGAAATACAATGGGATCAATCCTTATAAAAAGGAGATCATGCAAATCCTAATAGAACCCTAATAGAAGCCCTAATAGGATAACATTTAATAATTAATATAATTATTAAATGTCACTTTATGCAAACTAACGTGAAATCTTAAGAAGGGAATAAAGGTAACTTAATCAACATAATTAAGTTAAGACCTTTACTCTAACATAATTAACTTCAATTAATTAATGAAGCCCTAGATTAGTGTGAAATTGTAAATAAACACTTTACAACACCCTAAATAAGGCACAATTAAGTCTATTTTATTAAAAATTAATCATTCCCAAATTAAGTGTGAAAAAGGGTTACTTTTTTCGATGCTACACATTGTAAACTCATGGTTTATTATTTATATTGGGTGGTAATTTTTGTAAATCTTCATTTGGATCAATCATAGTATGTCATATCATATTTAGTACTTGATCACATTTCTGAGATCAACTCATACCATATTTTTTGCATCACATAGCTTGCATATTAGAAATATTATAAATTTCATAGTTTTATATTGTTGCCCTGAAAACTATCTTTTTCACTTTTCTATTTGTGAAGATTATTTTCTTGTCTTATTAAAAGTATGGAAATTAGTGAAATTTTATTAGTGAAAACCTTACAAGGAAGTTCATTTAGGAAATATTTGTATTCCTAGTTGCATTCATCTTATCAAGAGAAACAACTGAATATTACATTCTTGTACATAATTTATTTTCATAGTTTATATTTTCTTTTCATATAGTTGGTACCATAATTTTTGGCATCAAAATAATTACAAAATCCAAAAATAATAAAATATCTCAAATCTATCAAAACATAAAATAATCTTATTGTGCATCCCTTGCACTTTGATGTGCCTTGGATATAGACCAAACAAAATTTGTGATTTGTAAGAAGAGGGTATTATCATTCCTACCAATCCCATCCTCTTTTTTGAGCAACTTGGTGTGATTAGAGAATATTTTTTCCCTCATCAACTTTAAGAGTTCATTCCTAACCTAGGAAAAGGTATAGGCACCCCAACTTATGTCATTTATTTTGATGCACTAATTTTAAAAGGAAAACTCAAATTTCAAAATATCCATCATTGCTATAGGGGAAATATAACTTTATTGAAAGTATAAATACCAAAATGAAACTATACAGACTAATTATGTTAACAAATCAAGGAATCAAAGGGTAAATGATGTTGCAACTCTAGAGACTAATGATAAAGGGATCAAATTTGGTGAAGTTTCCCAAGGTAACCAAATTTAATAGAACTATAACATGAGTGAAAATGATATAATTTATAAACTATTAAAGTGAAAGATTGCAAGAAATCAATAGGTATAACATGTTATCCATCATATCTCAACCATTATAAAGTGACTATACATTCAAATTTTAAGTTTCAAAATAGGAAATCATGCACACGATGAACAAAATATGTCATATGTCAATTTTTATATATAAAAGTGTAAAGTAATTATGTATGTACATATACAAATTTGGCATATATGACAACTCAAAATAATATTTACAAAATGTGGCATATTCCATCTCATGTTCTATATATATAATGCATATCTCAAATGACTCTCATGTCAAGAAAATCCTAATCTTGTGGTGGATCAAAAAAATGTAGCCTCTTCATGCCACCTAATGGATGAGAAGATGTATGCACAAAAACAATTCAAACCACAAATTATATTAACTAGCTCTCAATGGTAAATAACTTAGAATACTAAATAGAAACATATCTACTATCCTTTATAACTTTCAAAGTAACATCTAATCACTATACTAAACTATAAATTAAAGTAAAATTCAATTCTTCATTACCTCGAGTATTTTTTCTTTGGCTGACATATGTTTAAAAAATGATGGTCCCTTAGGATGCTTAGGATTCCTACCATATTGTCTTGGTCCTATATTCGTAGACGTTGATGAGGGCATACTCGATAAGAAGAAAAATAAAAATGAAAAATTAATATATAATTCCTAACAAACAAACATAAAAATATAACATATATTTGCATATATATCTAGAAAATTATGGGTGATCCCACAAAGCTGGTTTACAATTTCTGAGAGGAACTAATTTTTGCTGAAATCACATATTTTTAGAAAATATAATGATTTTAGCCTTTAAAAGTTCCATTTTAAGGATTCCACTTGAAGAGGGTTTGATCAAACCCCCTTGGAGAGAACCTCGCTAGTTTTAAACCATACCTATAAATGAGTCTCCTTTACACCTATCAAAATGCTGATAAAAAATCACTTTTGATTTACCTTTTGGGGGATCAAATGAATTCATTTAACATTTATTTCTAATGATTATTGTAGTCCTCGAAATGAGCTATCCCATGAATATAATTTTAATATTTTTGGTTTTATTATGTATGTGTTTTTTTAGTTTTATTAAACATAGGTTTTTCACCGAAAATCAAGCTCTTTGTTTTGCACATGTGGAAAAATAGAAAATTATCAAAATAATTTTTTTAAAAATATTTTTGTGCTGGGTATTGATGTCCTTGATCTATTAAAGAAAAAAAAAATTAATTTTGATACATACAGAAAAAGTTATGTTGTATACATTCCACCTATGTCTGAATTGCAATTGGTTTGACTTCGAAACTCTATTAAGGAAACAATATTCCATAAAAAATTATGAGACCAAATTAAATTGCTAGATATCGTAGTTACAAATCTAAATTCGAAAAAATTAGAATTTTATCCTTCATACAAAAAAAGTTATGTTGTATACGGTGAGCGTCACTTTTTTAAAATGTTGTTTTCTGAAAAAACTAGTTTTCATGGGAGATGGAAAAAGAAGTGCAATATTATTCCAAAAAATTTGAAAAAAATATTTTTAGAATCTAAAGACAAAATGTGATGAGACTCTAGTTTGTATCATCTACAAATTCCTCATGGTTTAGCCGTTATAGGTGCCCGAATTGCAAGATTTAGTTAAAAATAATAATTTCAGTGTCCAGTTTGGCCAAAAATTGTAAACCACTATTGTGGGATCACCCTTATATAACTACTAGATATTAAAAACCATATACCAAATCGGTGATGCAGCTAACAGTGATTGAGAATAACTCATCATGGTAAAATATGTCACATCAATCACATCTGGAGTAGAATACAAAAGTAAACTAAGATCAAGATATAGATTAGTATGTATTTAATTAATCGTGATTTAAATCATATGTGTACAATAGAAAGTTTTACATGTATAAAAAATTATGCCAATGTGTGTGGGACAAATTCAATGGCTGAAAGAGTTTCATGATGCACATATCTAATCTCTTCCTCGGTCATCAAATCTTCAATCCCACTTAAATATACATTAGTAACATGTACTATTTGTTATAATAATTTTAAATGAAATGCACTATGAAATAAATTTAAGTTTTACCTTTACAAAAGATTTATCTTGTTGCTCCTCATCTCCAATGGTGGACACCACTGCATTTTTTCATCCCTCATGTGTCTTTGATCCATATGTAGTATATATTGGTGTCTCATGTCCTCTAAGTGACACATCATGCAGCTCATACTCATTTTTTTCTAGGGGAGGCTCGTCCCTATCTACCATAGGACCCAGACATGTATGGTTGCATGTACTACACTAATGAGGCACACAAATATGTCTAGATGATGATGTTGCACTAGAATCAACTAAAGCACGAGGAGTGTCACTATGAGGTAGCTAGGAAAAAAGTGATGATTGTGTAATCAAATGGCCATTTAAAGAGTGTATGGCCAAGAGACTATGTTGGATCGCATCGGAAACAAGGTCTAGATGGGGTGCTAAAGGTGGGGAGGAATAATATGAGGGGGAACATAGGGACCTTGCATCATACACATTACCCCATGTCTATATTGGGGTATTCCCATACCCACTCCCTGAAAATGTCTAAAATCAAAATAGTTGGCATGTCTTCCTAAAACAAGTTTCACATATAATTTGCGAAGAAATGTAGAGGGACACTGAGATTGTTGTTGTGTGGTTTATCAAACACCATCCACCAAAAATCCCAAAAGTTTTCAACTTTATGCCCTGATGGGTGCACCATTTTATGGAAAATTTTGGTTTGTGTAAACCAACACGTTGTCTTGTTTTGGGGTTCACAAAATATTGGGCTAAATCAGCTTTAGATATTTCTATTTTTTTAATTTCATCATACCCTAAATTATTTGCATATTGCAAGCTCTTCACATCTCTCCATTGTTGAAATGAAGAATGTTGCCTAGTGATGTCTTGAACATGACCAATTATGGCCTCTATATTAAGTGTTACTAATTGTAAATGTTGGTGGTTATGATATCTTTCACCAATTTTTCTGAATTCAGTAATATTTATTTCAGTTAGATCCTAAATTGAAGGAGGGTTTGATGGAGGAGGGTTTGCTAAATCAACTTGTTCCATTTAAACCCTATTAAAATTACAAATTTTAAAATTAGCATAATTTTAAACTAATTCATAAAATATTTAAAACAAACCTAATATATTTGTTAAAAAAAAAAAACAATTAAAATAATCCAAAACAAAATGCATTTTAACATACCTTGCTTGTTTGCTGATAAAATTTGAGAGGTTGCACTAAAAAATTGGTTTGGAGGGAGAAAAATGGATATCTGATATATCAGATATTTGTTTCTAGTCATTTGCCCAAACACAACCATTGTAAAAATGAGTTAACCACTACCTTTTTTACTTATACTTATCAAAAATGGATATCCATTTTGTTAAATAGAGGCAAGCACTATCGTGGCCCCTCTAGCTATGGTAGATAGTCGTCTCAGTTGTATGGACCCACATGCAACACTATTTGGAAAAAAAAGACAATGTCAAAGTCATATGCTATCAGGCATAAATTTATAAGGCTTAATTGGGTGCCTTTTCACTCTCAAAGACATTTTCTTCGGGATAAACAACCTATCTTCGACATATGTGAAGGTGGTAGGTCACATTACATGCAAAGGAATGGTCGAATAGAAGAGCCTCGGAGATTTAATAAAGGTGAATCATAATATTTGAATCAATTTTACAATGAAGGTGAGGCCGATTTTAGGTCAACGAACCATGCAAGGAAACATCTCAAGAGTTTTTCTCAGAATGAAGCAACCCTTCAAGACAAAAAAAAAAAGCATGCATTGATTTCAATTAGAGAGGTCCCTTCAATCCAAATCATAATCAGCAGCCTCTTCAAAATGGAAGATTTGAATCACAGGTTTGTAATGTGTCGGAGAATAAAAATACCTAGGGGAAGGGGGTTAAAGGGAAAATATTGGACCTTCAAAAGTAGAAATTTCATGAAAAGGGCGTGCAAAAGGGGGAGATCCAGAATAAATATGATCATGCAAAGAAATAAATTCAAGGAATAGGGGAATCTCAAAGAAAGGATGGACAAAAGGGGGTTTATAATAATAAAACAAAGCTACAAAGACAAATAGTTCACAAAGAGGGGGTTACTGAAAGCTATAATCCACAAAGTGTTGAAGGGGAAAAGGAAAATCCCAAAGAAAAGAAAAGAAGCAAAGCTAACAAAAAATCAAAAAAGGCTTAGAGAAAGAGAAAATTGGTGTTACAGTGGAAGTGCAAAGAGATTCAACATGGATCAAGGTAGAAAGGATCTAAAGAAACTAATCAAAGGTTGAATACGTTGTAGAAAAGTGTTTTGATTACTTTTTCTAAAGATATCTTAGATCCTCATAACCATGATCTTCATAGTAGGGCTTTAACATGTAAGTTTTGGAAACTTTCTCTTGATTTAGATCAACTACGAGATTTGATTTTTGAAGAATGGGGAGCGGTTAGTAAATTTTTCTATCTTGATAGAGAAAGAGGAATTTTTATTGTAAAATTTCATGAAAAATCCCACAAAGATGTTATATACAAAGTCAAATCATGGGTTTATCAGGGATTTGGGTTATTTTGCAGCCATGGAATCCAAATTTTAAGCTAGAACATTTGAAGGTTAAGTTTGTCCCATCTTGGATCCAATTGAAGGATCTTGCTCTGGAATATAGAGAAATAAGGTTGATAGAAACTATGGCCAATTGAATAGGGATTTTTCTTAAACATGATAAATCTTTCTTCAAAAACCTTGCCAAACCAGTTAGGGTTTGTGTTTTGTTAGATGTTACGAAGGATATTCCAGATCAAATTCATTTAATATCAAAATATGGTAAATGGATCCAAAATATTATAGTTGAGACACCTGAAAAATGCATGCACTAAGTGTCATGAACTTGGGCATTCTAGCAATACTTGTCAAGTAGAGGAAAGCCTCTTTTTTGAGTTGGAACCCAAATTGGTATAGAGAAATGATAAGGATAAGCAAAGTTAGATTGTGTCATCTTCTAAAGAAGGGAACTTAACAGAAAATGTCTTTTCAAAGTTGCATGAGTTTTCTGTACATTGACCTCAACAATGAAAGGCTTCCACTCTTTTAGTTGTTCGAAATTTGTCGAGTAAAAAACATCCTATATGTTCGCTTTCATTAACAATAAATGACATACTGAAGGGAACATCATGTTTTCTTTGGGGCAATAATACATCGAATGATTTACATTTGTCTGATCCTTCTCTTCTCAGTACATCACTTCATGAAGTGGAGGAAATAGTAAAAAGACTGATGTTTAAATCCAACCCAAAAGTATATCTCACAATGCCTTGGAGAGTATGTTAGCATTTTTTATGCTAGTTCATGATAATAGACTTCAATCATAGGTTTTCAAACAAATGAGTACTGATACTTTAGGAATTTGTTTGGTCAATGCAGTGGAGAAATTGGATGAGCTTGATGTGCTAGAAAGATTTTTTAACAAAATCCTCTTTTCAGTAGGATCTAATTTGGTCGATGAGATTGTAGATGAGGTATTAAATGAAGAATATTGTTCTTCATTTCAAAAAATAGGGGAAGTGGAGAAGCGAGTGGGACATTCTGGTTTGCAAATCAGGGAAGAATCTAATGTAGATCCTCAAAGATTATTTATGAATGTGGATACAAGAGTAGAAAATGAGCCTACTCTGGAGCAAGAAGTAAATGAGGATGAATAGGAAAATGCAGGAATCATGGAGCTAGGCAATATAGATCATATGTAATAATATTTTGGATGGTTTTGATTATTCACAGACTTTGTCAATTTCATAGAATCCAAGTAGTAAATCTGGGATATTGAAGTCTCCAAGGAAAGAGAGGAAGGAAATCACATGTTACCAAAATGAAGGAAGAAATAGTTGTTGGGGTGCAAACCACTCTAGATAGTAAATTATTACTATCTACAAACAAACGAGCGAGGGGAGCTTGTTTCTCTCCTCGATACCAATGAGGATAATATCTTGGAATTTTAGGGGTATCAATTCCCTTGACAAGAAAGCTCAGATCAAACAACAAATAGATGCTTATGGAGTGTATGTGTTATTGGTGCAAGAAATCAAGACTTCAAAATTAGCATATGAATCAACTATTCAAAACTGGAAGAGCTAGAAATCTGATCACTCTCCTACACAAGGTACATTAGGGGGACTTATTACTTTGTGGAATCCCAAATCAGTTGCAATAGATTCAGTTAAGAATGAAAAAAATTGGTAGCATATGAGGGTATCACATTTTGATTTTCAATTTTGGTTGCTTAATATATATGCCCCAACTACTATAGTTGAAAAGAAGCAATTCTATGAGGTAATTGCAAATTTGTTGGATGGGTTAAGAGATAAGAAATTCATATTAGTAGGAGATTTGAATGCCATTACAAGTTTGCAAGAGAAAAAAGTGGGCATTCTACCACCTCCTAGAGTAATGGAAGACTTTGCCTTGTTTATAAAACATAATTCTTTAATGGACATTTTTTTTAGGAAATGGTAAGTTTACATGGACAAACCATAGGAAAGGTTTCCTACAAATTGTAGAATGGTTGGATAGGTTATTCACCTCACCAAATTAGTTTGTTCATAAGAAGGTTTTCACATCAGAGATTCTTCCTTTTATAGGTTTGGATCATTATGCCATTTCCCTGGACATAGAAGCGACCAACTTAGCTAATAAAGTCAAATCTTCTTTCAAGTTTCAAAAAATGTGGTGCAAGCATCCTCATTTTTTCCTTTATTACGACAATGGTTGGTAAGTGCACCCTTTGTAAGAGGTTCACGAATGTTTCAGCTAAGGAAAAAAATTTCATGTTAAATCACAAATTACATATTGGAACAAGCATGTCTTTAAGAAAAAAATTTAGGAAAAGGAAAGAGTCTCCAAACAGCTTTCAGAAATTAATGAGCACATAATAGATAATGGTTTAGATGGAATAAATTTTGAACAGAAAAAAGTATTGCAATCAGAATGGGCAGAGTTGGTGGCTAGGGAGGAAGTATATTGGTGGGATAAATCCAAAGAATTATGGTTAAAAGAAGGGGATGGAACTTTTTTTTTTTAAATCATGCTTCAGCACAAATAAAGAAGTCATTAAACATTGTTTTCTCTATACAGTCTTCAGTTATAGGGCAGGTGTTAACAAAGGAAGAAGAAATTCAGGAGGAAGGTGTCAAATTTTTCTCACAAATTTTAGTACCTCTAGGAAATAAGTCAGGAAATTCAGTTAAAAACGGGGAGGAGCTCTTAGAAAATATCCCAAAGTTAATTTCAAGAAAGAAGAGAATGATTATTTGATGAGGCCTTTTACTCTTGAGGAGATCAAAAAGGTATTATTCTCTATATCACCTGATAAGGCACTAGGACCAGATGGGTTCACAGCCTTGTTTTTCAAAAGTGTTGGGAGTTTATTGGTATTGATTTTATGTTGGCATTAGAGGAATCCAGGAGAACAGGATCAATGCAAGTAAGCAATTTAGCACAACCCATATTGTAGTTATTCCGAAAGTAAAAGAGCCAAAAACTTTTGTGGAATTTAGGCCCATATCTTTATGCAATACCATATATAAGATTTTCACTAGGGCTATTTATCTCAGGCTTTAGTCCCTTATCCCAAAACTAATATCGCATGAACAAGGTGGCTTTGAGCCTCAGAGAGAAACTCCAAAAGGAGAACTAATATCCCATGAAGTGTTGCATTCCATTAAAATTAATAATATGTCTTCATTCATAATCAAATTGGATATGATGAAGGCATATGATAGAGTGGATTGGGATTTTTTGATTCAGGTTCTTCAAAAGTTTGGTTTTTCTCTGAAGTGGTGTAAATGGATTAGATTGTGTTTGACAGGGGCCAATTTTTCAGTAATTGTTAATGGATCTCCAAATGGGTTTTTTAGTTCCACTCAAGGTGTGAGACAGGGAGATCCTTTACCTCCAGTTTTGTTTATAATAATGGTGGAGGCATTAAGCAAAATGATAAAAAAAAGTTGCATTGTCAAGGGTTGTGGCAAAATGTTTCTATTCCAAATACAAATATTGTAGTAACACACTCATTATTTGTAGATGATACCCTCCTATTTGGTAATTATTCTTTTCTAGAAGATGCACAAGTTAAACATGTTCTTGATAAATATTCCTCTGCTTCAAGCCAAAAATAAATGCCCATAAATCTAAAATATACATTTTCAATAAAAAGATGTCTCTTTCTAAGAAGCTGGTAGAATTGCTAGGTTTCCAAAAGGCTGAGCTTCCATGTGCATATTTAAGAATTCCTTTCTTCATGGGGGCAGATAAAATTCAGTATTGGCAAGAAGTTTTAGATAGGATAAAATCTAGAATTCTCTCCTGGAAAGCTAGATGGTTGTCTTTATCTGGTCGTATTTTGATTATTAAATCAATACTAGTAGTCATCCCAAATTATTGTATGGTTTTTTTGAAGGCACCAAAATGTATTGTTCATCAAATTGAAAAGACCATTAAGAATTTTTGTGGAAGGGTAACATGGATGAGAAAAGAAAGGTCCCCTTGGATTATTTAGATAGTATGTGCAGGAATAAAAATTGTGGAGGAGTGGATATGCATAATGTTTACCACCTCATCTAAGGGTTGATAGAATCAAAATACATTGGCAACCCCCATCAAAGGAGTTTTCAAAACTCAATTTTGATGGCTCGTCAAGAGGGAATCCAGGTTTGTCAAATGCAAGGATGTCTATTCAGGATTGGAAAGGCTCTTTGTTAGTAGCTAAAGTAGTACAATTACCTAATGATACTAAAAACATTGCAAAAGAAAAATAATTGCTTCAAGGATTGCAATTAGCAAGTATTGGCCTATGCAAGTTACATATTGAAGGAGACTCTCTTCTAATCATTAATACCTATAAAGAAAAAAATATTCACAACTAGAAATTAAGTTATATACTTAAAATAGTTTGGTTGATGGTGGATTCATTCCAAGAAATTCAAATTACTCACACATATAGGGAGGGAAATAAGCTAGATGAAAAACTTATGAATATGGGATGTGATGGTCAGGAGTTTGAATTTTTAGGTGATCATGATCTTGGAAAAAAATATCCTTAGTTGATTGTTTAGTGGTCGAGGAGGGAAGTTTTAATATATAAAATGCCAATTTCAAAAATTTTATGGTTCCTGATAGCTGAAGATTGGGACTCATGTTTAAGATAATTTGTAACTGGAGTGCACTACAGATCATCATCATGTAATCGTTAGCAAAGGGTCATCATTTTTTTCCACTAATAAGTTTGCTTTTTTTAGGTACAACTTCATTATTTTTTAGTAGATTGGTGCAGATTTTATGTGTGTGTATGCATAGAATCAATAGGGATTTAATTAAAATAATGATGTTGTCAGACCATTGGTATCGGAAGAAGAAACAAAAAATTTAGTAAGCACAATGTTTGCAGTCAGGTTATGTCTTTTTTGAATTAGCTATATCGCTAATTTGGAAATATTTGAGTTTGGTTTAGTGGAGTGTATGCATATGTCTTATCATATGACACCTTCATTATGATTTTGAATGGTATATCTCATGTTGTGTGCCAAATTCGATTACACTTGGATTTGGAAGGAACAAAGGGGTTAAAATAATAATTTCTAGGCACGACTTGCATAGTACACTATGTGTGAAGATGCATTTAATTAGTCATTTGATTTGGTTTTTTTCATTCTTCGTTGTTTCTTTTGGGGAGTAGGTGATAGGAGTTTTATGTTCTACAATTCAAGTTTCATAACACATGAATGACTACATGATGCTAAATCTCTCTATTGACTATGAAGAAATTTGTGTGAGCTAAAGGAAATGCAAGGCTTGTCAGAGAATCCAAATGAAGTACTTTTTAAGGAATTACAGAGCCATAATTCTAGTCAATGCGTGGGAGATGCCATTTACAGAAGTCACCGCAGAGGAGGAGTTCCAACTTATGTTCAAGGGTCATTTTCACCAATTCAGGAAATGTGTGAAACAGGTTATTAGACAAGAAATTTTAGAGCCAGAGACAAACAAGTTTTTTTATTTCCCTCCCAAATTGTCTCTATTTTTATCTCCAATTTTCTTGACCTATTACAAATTTTTTGGGCAGTAGAGTTTATTGCAAATAAAGTAGTAAAAGAAGCCTATCTCCCAAATGATGTCCTTTTGAAAGCTTGTCAAGATTACGACTTGTGGATGGGACAAGGATATGTAGGGGAACTATTCCCTCGAAATTTTCTTGTGCATAGGTCCTCTTTTGTTGCAATATACAATGCAATTAAGAAGACTCTATCAACAAAGAGGTCATATTTTATGTTATCTTATTTGAACAAGTATGCAGGGGGTGTTGACTACGAACTAGAAAAGAGGATAAGGGTTTGAGTAAATGTCGTATTGGTTTTTCTTGCCAATGAACACAATCCACCAAAAGTCATTGCTCCTAAAAATATAGCTCCAAAATATGCTGCTCCAGAGAATGTTGACATAGGTGTTATTGCTCCATGAGGTGTTGCACTAGAAGATGTTGCTCATCAATATTTTGTTCTGGGAGTTGATGCTTTCCAGGCACCTGTTTCACATGAGCCCGATAATGATCAAGTTCCACATCTGCAACCTATAGTAAGTAATAACATGGACTTGAATTTGAATATATGGCCTCCTCTACAATATATGAGTGGGTAATCTTGATGAGCAACATGCTGAAAATGATGTCTCGATTGATCAAATGGAAGAGTAGTTGCTCGATTTAGTCTCATTTTTGAAACCATGGGTATAAAAGTCTCAAAGGAAACTTTGTTTGATGCAGATATAAAAAAGTAAATGAATTATGTAAGTGCTTATGGGAGACCTAGTGTTGATATTTTGTAAAGAAATCACTACAAATGTTTAGGTTTGTCAGCCAAAGTCATAGATAGCTATGTGGGAATATGGTTCAATTTGGATGATGAGAGCCATGATGCATTAAGACATACTCTGTAAATCTTTTCATAAATATATATATAGGCATGAAAAACTGTATACTTCTAATAACGGATATTCTAGAAGACCCCAATCGGCATGTGATTAATAATAAACTTAATTTGTTTTATGTTTTCATAAATGGATTGTAAGTTGTATTGCATGCAATGAATAATGAGATTTTGTAACAATATTATTGTATTTCATTTTAACATTTGTTTCATTGTCATTGTCATGTAGGTGTTAAGCATTCATAAAGTTTGGGATATGAATTCAAATATTAAATGAAATTATATGCAATAAAATTTTAAGATATTCAACTAGAAAATTTATGCAATATATGATTGTTGCTCATGGTTTCATTTGTAATATGCAGGAACGAAAGGGTGTCAATACAAGAAGGGAAAAACCATTAAGAGAAAATTGAAAGACATCCTCTGGTGGTTATGTATTTGATTTATTTATCTTGAGCCTTATAAGGAAATAGATTTAATGTGTTGATAGATTAAGGTTAAGGAGATTGATGTTAAAGGATAGCTTATTATGGGTTGTGAGGGCTTTTAATAAGGATTCATGTGGGTGTAAGAGGGGTTAGGTTTTAGGAACCCTTATCCAAGTTTGAAATTCAGATGGATCTTTAAATGGGCCTTTAGGGAGGATTGTTGGTCAATTTCATTGGTTGGGATGCAAAATAAACCCCCTAGGGTCTATACAATAGTGGTAGGGATCAAGTGGACATGGAATAGGGACCCAAGGACATGATTTGACTCCTGAAAAGTCCTCATTACGACAAGTGACGAATTTTGAGGAAAGGATGGGGGTGAAAAGATTAGGGGGTGGTCCAAGTGCATGTTCCCCTCTTTAATGAGGAAAGACCTCATTGATGAAGGGAGGTACACTTCACATCTCCCCATCCAAAATGTTGCAAGTTGAAACTCCTATATATCTTGGAGAGGAAGGATGAGTGGGGTGTTACCCACTTCTCCTCTTGGAGAACTCTAGTTGTGATAGGAGAAAGGGTGAGAAGAGGAGAGAAGTCATCCCTCTTAGGAGATTGTGATGAAGATAGCTTGCATTGAAGAGGAAAGGATGATGGAGGAATGTAACTCCCTCAACTAAGTAAACATATAAGTTTTTCCTATTTCCATTTACCTTTTTCTGTTGGTTGTAAGAAGGTAACATATTGTGTGGATCATGGTTGAAAATAGAAAGTATAGAACCTAAATACATGTAATTTGTGCTATATTAGTTTTGTCCCTTTGTAAAAATGAGAAAAGACTCCATGTATCATTGTTGAGCTAAAAGAATTCCTTGCTCAAGGATATGGCTAGAGCCCACAAGGCTCCATGATGTCATTACAATAGGGTGGAGAGCAAGCCTTGATCAGCTGTGTGTCATGAATTATATTTCTTAAAATTTGTTGTGATATGGAAAATATGAGGAGATTGTACCTTGTTAAATAAAAGTGAAGGCTTTCTATAAACATGTATTAAAAGAAAGGTTTCAAACAAAGAGTTATTTTTATTTTTGTTGTTCTTGCAAATACTTACTGTGTAAATTTTTAGTTGTTCTTGGAAATAACTGTTGTAATACATCTCCTTGTTGTGTTGTTTAAACAAGTTGTTATGAAGAGAAAAGATGAATTATTTCTTGTAACCTTATTGTTAGACAAGAGTGTGATAATTTCCTATGCTTGGGATGATAGAAATTTCCATGTATGTGAAAGAATATATACTTAATTTATATACTATAACAAAAAAGGAAATTAGTATTCAATTACGCTTTGTTTCTTAAAAACTATAAATTGATGAACATTTAAAGAAAATTATTATTTTTCTCTATTTTTTTACCACTTAAGACAATGTTATTTAGAAACAAAAAATATATATTATTTAAAATCTAAAAAGTGAACATTTTCTGTCCAAAACACAAAATACATTATTTATAATCTCAAACTTTAGGCATTAGATATAATTACTATATTCATCAGCAATTAAAATAAATGAATCATAATTTTATTGTTGTTCTGAGAGCTCAAAAGGAGGTAAGAAAACATAGGGATATGGGGTTGTAGAGCATTATTTTATATGGAGATAATCTCAGGTGAATGAGCTCCGTTTGAAGATAAATGCATTTAACAATTTTGCAAATCTGCAAGTAATGATTGTATTTCCCCACTAGTATCTAGATCTATGAACTTTCTCAACTGCAGATATATCAGTATATGTGGATAACAAATCAAACATTATTCACTTTTCAAATATAAATTATATTTATCTATTATGGGGAGTAGGTGCTAGGAGTTTTATGTTCTACAATTCAAGGTTCATAACACATGAATGACTACATGATGCTAAATCTCTCTATTGACTATGAAGAAATTTATGTGAGCTAAAGGAAGTGCAAGGCTCTTTAGAGAATCCAAATGGAGTACTTTTCGAGGAATTACAGAGCCATAATTCAAGTCAATGCATGGGAGATGCCATTTACAGAATCCATCGAAGTGGAGGAGTTCCAACTTATGTTCAAGGGTCATTGTCACCAATTCAGGAAATGTGTGAAACGGGTTATTGGACAAGAAATTTTAGATCCAAAGACAAACAAGTTGTTATTTCGCTCCCAAATTAGCTCCATTTTTATCTCCAATTTTCTTGACCTGTTACAGAGTTTTTGGGCAATAGAGTTTATTGCAAATAAAGTAGTAAAAGAAGCCTATCTCCTGAATGATGTCCTTTTGAAAGCTTGTCAAGATTACGAATTGTGGATGGTACAAGGATATGTAGGGGGACTATTCCGTCAACATTTTCTTATGCATAGGTCCTCTTTTGTTGCAATATACAATGCAATTAAGAAGACTCTATCAAAAAAGAGGTCAGATTTTTTGTTATCTTATTTGAACAAGTATGCAGGGGATGTCGACTATAAAATAGAAAAGAGGATGAGGGTTTGAGTAAATTCCATATTGGTTTTTCTCACCCAAGAACACAATCCACTAGAAATCATTGCTCCTAAGAATTTTTCTCCAGAAGATGCTACTCCAGAGGATGTTGCTCCAAAGGATGTTGTTCCAAAGGATGTTGTTCCAAGGTGTTGTTGTTCCATGAGGTGTTGCACTAGAAGATGTTGCTCATCAATATTTTGTTTTGGGATTTTATGCTTTCCAGGCACCTATTTCACATGAGCCTGGTAATGATCAAGTTTCACATCTGCAACCTATAGTGGGTAATAACATGGACCTGAATTTGAATATATGGCCTCCTCTACAATATATGAGTGGGTAATCTTGATGAGCAACAAGATGAAAATGATGTCTCGGTTGATCAGATGGAAGAGTAGCTGCTCGGTTTAGTTTCATTTTTGCAACCATGGGTATAAAATACATATCAGAGGAGGAAATTTTGTTTGATACAAATATAAAAATCAAATGAATTATGTAAGTGCTTATGGGAGGTGGTGTTGATATTTTGTAATAATTTTGGGGGGAGGTTGTGGATATTTTGTAAAGAAATCACTATATATGTTTAGGTTTGTGGGCCAAAGTCATAAATAGCTATGTGGGAATAGGGTTCAATTTGGATGATGAGAGCCATGGTGCATTAAGACATAATTTGTAAATATTTTCATAAATATATATATATAGGCATGTTACCTTTTACTAAAAAAATAAATATAATTAATATTAATATATTGTATGTATAATATATATAATATGTATCATAAATTAATATTAATATTAATATATGATACATATTATATGTATTACATATATTATACATATAATATAAATATAATGTATTAGTATATATATTATATAATAATATAATAATATATTATTATTGTCGAATTTATAATATATTATTATCATATAATACATAATAATAATAATAATAATATATTATAAAAAAATAATATACATGGTGTTCGGTCTAAAAAAAATGTATACTTCTAATAACGGATATTCTATAAGACCTCAATTGGCATGTGATTAATACTAAACTTAATTTATTACATGTTTTCATAAATAGATTGTAAGTTGCATTGTATGCAATGAATAATGAGATTTTGTAACAATATTCTTGTATTTAATTTTAACATTTGTTTCATTGTCGCTGCCATGTAGGTGTTAAGCATTCATAAATTTTTGGATATGAATTGAAATATTAAATAAAATTATATGCAGTAAAATTTTAAGATATTCAACTAGAAAATTTATGCAATATATGATTGTTGCTCATGGTTTCATTGGTAATGTGCAGGAAGGAAAGGGTGCTAGTACAAGAAGGGAAAAACCATTAAGAGCAAATTGAAAGACATCCTCTGGTGGTTATGTATTTGATTTCTTTATCTTGAGCCTTATAAGGAAATAGAGTTAATGTGTTGATAGATTAAGGTTAAGGGGGTTGATGTTAAAGGATAACTTATTATGGGTTGTGAGGGATTTTAATGAGGATTCATGTGGGTGTAAGAGGGGTTGGGTTTTAGGAACCCTTATCCAAGTTTGAAATTCGAATGGATGTTTAAATGGGCCTTTAGGGAGGATTGTTGGTCAATTTTATTGGTTGGGATGCAAAATAAACCCCCTAGGGTCTATACCATAGTGGTAGGGGTCAAGTGGGCATGCAATAGGGATCCAAGGACATGATTTGACTCCTAAAAATTCCTCATTATGACAAGTGACAAATTTTGAGGAAAGTATGGGGGTGAAAAGATTGGGAGGTGGCCAAGTGCATGTTCCCCTCTTTAATGAGGAAATACCTCATTGATGAAGGGAGGTGCACTTCACATCTTCCCATCCAAAAGGTTGCAAGTTGAAACTCCTATATGTCTTGGAGAGGAAGGATGGGTGGGGTGTTACCCACTTCTCCTATTGGAGAACTATAGTTGTGATAGGAGAAAGGATGAGAAGAGGAGAGAAGTCATCCCTCTTAGGAGATTGTGATGAAGATAGCTTGGCTTGGAGAGGAAAAGATGATGGAGGAATGTAACTCCCTCAACTAAGTTAACATATAAGTTTTTCCTAATTCCATTTACCTTTGTTTATTAATTGTAAGAAGGTGACATATTGTGTGGATCATGGTTGAAAATAGAAAGTAGAGAACCTAGATACATGTAATTTGTGCTATGTTAGTTTTGTCCCTTTGTAAAAATGAGAAAAGACTCCATTTATCATTGTGGAGCTAAAAGAATTCCTTGCTCAGGGGTATGGCTAGAGCCCACGAGGCTCCATGATGCAATTACAGTAGGGTGGAGAGCAAGCCTTGATCAGTTGTGTGTCATGAATTATATTTCTTAAAATTTGTTGTGATATAGAAAGTTTGAGGAGATTGTACCTTGTTAAATAGAAGTGGAGGCCTTCTATAAACATGTATTAAAAGAAAGGTTTCAAATAAAGAGTTATTTTTCTTTTTGTTGTTCTTGCAAATACTTATTATGTAAATTTTTAGTTGTTCTTGTAAATAACTGTTGTAATACATCTCCTTGTTGTGTTGTTTAAACAAGTTGTTATGAAGAGAAAAGATGAAGTATTTCTTGTAACCTTCTTGTTAGACAAGAGTGTAATAATTTCCTATGCTTGAGATGATAGAAATTTCCATGTATGTGAAAGAATATATACTTAATTTATATACTATGACAAAAACGGAAATGAATATTCAATTGTGCAAAAAAAAAAAAAAAAAAACTATAAATTGATGAACATTTAAAGAAAATTATTATTTTCCTCTATTTGTTTACCACTTAAGACAATGATATTTAGAAACATAGAATATATATTATTTAAAATCTAAAGTGAACATTTTCTATCCAAAACACAAAATACATTATTTATAATCTAAAACTTTAGGCATTAGATATAATTACTATATTCATCCGCAGTTAAAATAAACGAATCACAATTTTATAGTTGTTCTGAGAGCTCAAAAGGAGGTAAGAAAACAAAGGGATATGGGTTGTAGAGCATTGTTTTATATGGAGATAATCTCAGGCGAATGAGATCCGTTTGAGAGATAAGTGCATTTAACAATTTTGCAAATCTGCAAGTAATGACTGTATTTCCCCACTGGTATCTAGGTCTGTGAAATTTCTCAACTGCAGATATATCAGTATATGTGTATAATGAATCAAACATTATTCACTATTCAAATATAAATTATATTTATTTATTCTCAATTATAAATTTGTGATAAAAAAAATAGATTATTAAAAATTATTATTTCAAATTTGTTCAGATTTAAGTGCGCAGTGCTATTGCAACTGTCATTTCTTTACTGAAAAGGATTAATACATTCCTCAGCCTGCATGACAACTCTCTCTAAATTTTGATACAACTATAAGAAAATTTTTAACCATTCGCAAACAAAAACATATTTATACAGCCAAAAATTAGAAAGTTGTTGTGATGTCCTCAAGGAGACATAAATGTGTTTAGATATTTTAATGATTGACAAAAAAAATTTCATATATACATACTGCATTCTATTTGAATATCATTACCAAATTTTGATATTCAAACGATCAATATATTTGTACTTGATATCTAATCTAATTTTTCTCTCTATTGTCAGATTTAAAATATTTGAAATCAATTGTTTTGTTTCATTTTGATTTATTTGTATTAAAATTATTTTAAGAAATTAATGGTCTTCCCAACAGTTGTGAACAAATTTCCTTATGGTACTTGACCTATCGAATAGTAAGTAGCATGTCTGAATGACTTACTGTTTTAATGGCACTGCACTCCTTTAACAGATGCATAAATCCTAATCCATCATAAGAGTAATTGCTCCCTTATTTGGCCATATCTCACTTTCCCTGTAAAGGCGTGGAGATGAAGCAAAGAAGAATTAAAATAATAATAAAAAAAAAGTATAAGTTGTGACCATTTCATAATAATTTAGGTTTCCATAATCTCTTTTAAGAAGAGAATACGAAAGCTAAGGACTAAAAGATAAAAAAGATAATATCTAGTTTCTAAGAGATGAATTTAATATCTTTAATGTTTTTTTACTTCTTTAAAATGTCAAGTTAATTTATATAGAATTATAATATTTTTTTTTTTTAAGCAAAGGCTTTAAGCCTATATATTTATATATATATATTCAGCAAAAAATTACATAGTAATAGGATGATTTGAGAACTTGATATATCAGATTTAACCGTTCCATGCCCAACTATAGGATATCATGAGACCATTCCATCTCTGATTTTCAACCCATACCCATAACAAAACCAACTTAAAAACATTCGCACTATTATATAGAAACCAACTTATAAACATACGCACTACTGTGCAGATCTTATACTTTTAACACCTACATACATACAATTTACATTTAGCCAAAACACCAGAAACTATGACCCTCTTGTATTACTCTTCCATGGAGGCCACCTGAATCGAGTTCTCTCCCTGTGCCTCTGAACTGCCACCAGCTTAGTTGTCACGTCCCATAGGAGCATCTTTAGCAATTTCCCAGTGCGGTTTATCAACTTCTGCTAGCGGCACACGCTGAACAAGCCACCCAGGAGCACTAGACCCTTATCCTTCTTTTGGAGTTGTTGTTGTAGCTGGCAATGGATGTTCAGTCCATCCTCGAGCCTCGAACCCTTGATCTGCACCTTGAACGTTCAAATTTGTAGGACCCCAACCTTGCCATGGGCGAATTGACGACCCCACTTCACTACCAGCAACCAACCCAAATGGCCCAATTTCTTTTGGCTCAATACCCCCACTTTGACGCTAGTTGATTCCCATGGGTAACCCCACGCATTGGTGAAACCACATGGCCTTCCACACGAACCATATTACCTTTGACGAGAACTTTCCACATGGCGATTGTTCTGGCGTCCCTTATTTTTGTTCGCCTTTTGCTTTGATACCACTTGCAAATTTTCTGGTCGTTGCCATGTGGCGTCCAAACAGAGCTTCCCTTCGTGACGCTTCGCTCTCCTTTTTCTGAACTTCGATTGCTTGACACGTCGCCTCGGCCAACTTTCTCACATTTTCAAGTACCAACACTTGTTCAATGACGGACATAGCTACCATATTCGAGGCTTGATGTAAGCCTATCACCTTCGTCGGCACCCAAATAATGAAAGGCTTTAATCATTATTTGTACTTCCTGCATTAATGGAGACTTGATCGACCAACATGAACAAATGATGACTTAGCTACCGTAACCACATTTCGTATTGTAGCTTACACAACCTTTGACACCTAATGACGTACCCTTTTGAAATATTCCAAACCAATTTTTTTTTATTTTTCAATTAACAGATTTCAAACAATGCACCCGTTAAGGTTAGAAGATAAACCAAAACGTGCAGAAAGCAACTCTAACCAGAATGTACACCAGGATCCCGATGTGGGCAAGGTGTGAGCATTGGTCAGAGGATCTGAATTAAACTGCTTATGCAAAAAGCAACTCTAACCAAGGATGGCGCCGATGATGGCGAGCATATGGTCAGAGGATCTTCTTCTCTAAATACAGAAAGGAACTCAACGTCAAGAATGTGCTTTCCAAACCAAGATGGAATGGGAGCTACCATATGACGGAGATGCTAACTATGCTGAAAGTAAACTCAACACCAAGTATGTGCTACCCAATTCCAGAGTGGAAATGAGGCGACCATATGGCGGAGATATACAGAAATACAATGCAGCTTCAGAATGTAAAGTAAGATTAAGAGAAATGCTGACAGTACTACTGTTCAGCTTACAAAATATCAGAAGATGCCTGCAATAAACAAGATTAGAAGCTCTCCACTGCTGCAGTAATAGATATGATCATTCCAAGGTTAATTATGACCTTCCAGATACAACTCTTCACCAAAATACAGATTACTCAAGACTGATATAACAGAACAGCAACGTAATATGCATAACCAGCAACCCTAGAATCCACTAAAATGCTCACAACTCACTCAATACTTGCCAGAATGACATGAGACCTGATGCAAACGAAAGCTATAATGATGGCAATGAGGACTAGACCAAGAAACAGCTAACAAATCGAAGTATTCTTTTTTCTAAACATTTGCCAGGCAGACCAGAATGGTGCGGCCAATAGAGAGAAGCGATTTTGCTTTTAAAAAATAAACACTCAATATTAAAATCTGAATCTTTGCAAGAAGGGTCGCCCCTATCAAAGAAACTCAATGAATCAATACCCAGAACGACTGTATTTTTATTTTCAGATTTATGAGTGAAACTACAGATTCAGCTTGACTTCAGCAACTTCAAAATGAGACCGAAATGCAAATCTAGAACTCCAAAAATGCAAGATACTCAACTGAAATGCAAGATAAACCTATTACAAACTATCTCTCAACTAGTTGCTATCTTTCAAGCAAGAAGAAGAGCCAAGCTAGGAGGCATTCATTCCTCGAAGCAATCCCAAAAGCCATTCCGGGCATAACAATATTATAAAACATAAGATCCTCAAATGAGAACCCAAGGTTGTCTTTTATAAGCTTCTGTGGACCTTCCTGGAAACCCTAACTTCTTTTCCAAAGTCAAAACCCTAATCCCAAGAATGGCGTCC
The DNA here is from genome assembly GCA_007115665.2 of Sequoiadendron giganteum. Taxonomy (NCBI): domain Eukaryota; kingdom Viridiplantae; phylum Streptophyta; class Pinopsida; order Cupressales; family Cupressaceae; genus Sequoiadendron; species Sequoiadendron giganteum. The sequence continues at coordinate 297,527,820 of CM021110.1, read as the reverse complement.
TTTTCCAAGCATCTTTAATTTTGACTTCATTAAATTTCTCACTTAAATAAATGCGTCCTCCTTAAGGCTTAGTTTTGACTTGATAAATTCAATATAATTTTAATATAACCTCAATGATGGCGCCACCCTTCAAGTCCACCTTTAAAATAACATTAAGTTATTTGACTAGGCCAAGGTGATAAAATAACATTTAAATTATAATGTTATTTTTAAGTGAAATGAGTTCAACTCTCCAAAACTGCATTCTGAAGCCCGAAACTGAATACGCCACTTGAGACAACTGAAGGGGAAAGTCAACTACCTGAGACCAACCTGTATACTGCCAAAAATAGAATTTACTAAAAATAGTAAATTCCAGAAAATGCTCTGAATGCCGAAATGAACATACTGCTGCGAAGCCCTCTGAAAACCCAGAAGGAATCCGCCATTGAATCCACCATCTCAGAGCCAAGACCTCCTCAAAAATAGGAAACCCTAATTTAACCTTCCGACTAGCCTTCGGGTTTCCAGAAAAAAGGCCAACGGTCATATGCACGATCAGGTTTGAGAAGGGGACATTACAGTCCGCCCTCCCCAAGATTGCTTGTCCTCAAGCAATCGCAAACTAGGATGCTGCAATATCTCATCACTTTCCCAAGTGGCATCCTCCATAGGCAGGTTCTTCCACTTTACCAAACATTCTCTGATAGTTCTATTCCTCAAGGAACGTTCTCTGACATCAAGTATCTCCTCGGGAACTAGAACCAACTGTCCTTCTTCATCCAACGGTGGCAACTGTGAAGAAGCAACCACATTTTGTCCAAGTGCCTTCTTGAGGCGGGACACGTGGAAGACGTTATGCACTCTGCTATCTGAAGGTAGCTCTAATTCATAAGCTACTGCCCCAACCTTTCTGATGACCCTAAATGGCCCATAGAAGCGAGGTTTGAGCTTCTTCAGCTCCACTCTTCTTGAGAGTAGACTGTCTATAAGGTTGTAAACGAAGATAGACCATATCCCCAACCTCAAACGAATGCTCAACACGCCTCTGATCAGCATACAACTTCTGCTGATTTTGTGCAATCTGCAAATTATCCTTCAAGGATCTCATTATGTCTTGACTATGTTGCAACAAATCCTTGGCTAAAGGTGCTTTGCTGTCACCAAACACCAAGTCTGCAAAACTGGGTGCTTCATATCCGTAAAGTGCCAAGAAAGGTGACATCTTGATTGACATATGAAAGGTAGAGTTGTAGCAGTACTCGCCTATATGCAACCACTTAACCCAAGCTTTCTGCTGTTCTGACACATAATTTCTCAAGTAGCCTTCCAACCACTTGTTCACCACTTCTGTCTGCCCATCAGTTTGGGGGTGATAACTCGTGCTTGGAGTGAGCACAGTACCACTCATTCTGAAAACTTCTTGCCAAAAGGTACTTAGGAACTTGCTGTCCCTATCACTTACAATATTCTTTGGCAACCCATGAAGCCTAAACACTTCTCGAAAAAACAAATCTGCAACTTGGGCTGCAGAAAAAGTGCTGGTAATGGCAAAGAAATGAGCAAACTTGGTTAATCTGTCAACTACCACGTAGATGCAATCCTTCCCTTGGGCCTTGGGCAACCCAGTGATGAAATCCATTGAAATGCTTTCCCATTTTTGATTGGGAATTGGAAGTGGTTGCAGCAAACCGGTTGGCAATGTATGCTCATTTTTATTTGCTTGACAAACAGGACATTCCTGAATGTAGCGTTGAACCTCTCTCTTCAAACCTTTCCAAGAAAACCTTTCTCGGATCTGCCTATAGGTCTTGAAAAACCCTTGGTGACCAGCAACTGGAATGTCATGAAAATTCAAAAGAATCTTCTTCTTGAGCTTAGAATCAGCCACCAGAAAGATTCTTCCCTTATACTGAATCAATCCCTCAACCACCTGGTACTTTTCATCCTGGAAAGTACCTTCCAGAATGCTGGTTGCAAACTGATTTTTGGCATAATCAGCAAGCAACATGTCCCTCCAATCTGCAGTAAGCTCACACAATGAGCTCAGATGAGGCCTTCTGGAGAGAGCATCGGCCACGACATTATTTTTTCCTTTGACATATTCAATGTCAAAGTCGTAAGCTTGAAGCTTACTCACCCATTTCTATTGCCTCTCATTTAAATCCTTCTGGTGCATAAAATGCTTGAGGCTATTGTGGTTGGTCTTAACTACGAATTTATTCCCCACCAAGTACTGCCTGAACTTGGCTAATGCATGCATAATAGCAAGCATTTCTTTATCATAGATTGAGTATGTCCTCTCCACACCCCGTAACTTTCTACTTTCAAACACAATAGGGTGTTTGTCTTGCATCAGGACAGCCCCCACTCCTTCACCCGAAGCATCACATTGCACCTCGAATGGCTTGGAGAAATCCGGGATAGCCAAGACTGGACACGAACTCATGATCTTCTTGAATTTATCAAACACAATTTGAGCCTTTTCTGACCAAGCAAAGGCTCCCTTTTTGGTGAGATCAGTAAGGGGAGCAGCATTCTGTGAATACCCCTTTACGAATCTCCGATAAAATCCACAAAGACCCAGAAAACCTTTCAACTGGGTTAAGCTCTCAGGAGGTGGCCAATCAACTACTGCTTTGATTTTTTCCGGATCCACCTTTACTCCCTCAGCACTGATTATGTGGCCAAGGTACAGTAACTCCACCATTCCAAATTCACATTTGGAAGCTTTGGCAAATAAGCTCTCAGATTCCATGATACTAAGCACATCCTCCAAGTGCTTGAGGTGATCCTCCCAAGTCTTGTTGTAGATCAGAATATCATCAAAAAATATCAGCACAAACCTTCGTAACTGATTCTGAAAGACACGGTTCATGCAAGACTGAAAGGTGGCCGGAGCGTTAGTCAACCCAAATGGCATGACTAAGAATTCAAAATGTCCATAGTGACATCTGAAAGCTGTCTTTTCCACATCTGATCCCCTCATTCGTATCTGATGGTAACCCGACCTCAGATCAATCTTCGAAAAGAACTTAGCCCCATGTAGCTCATCAATGAGCTCATCTATCCTGGGAATGGGGTATCTATTTTTTATTGTGCTTTGGTTCAAAGCACAATAGTCCACACACATGCGCATGGTACCATCCTTCTTTTTCACAAGAACCACTGCAGATGCAAAAGGGCTCTTGCTTGGGCGTATGAAACCCATCTCCAAAAGTTCCCGAATATTCTTCTCGATCTCATCCTTTTCTCTCTTTGGATACCGATATGGAGTTGTGATCACCGGTTTAGCTCCTTCTTTGAGCTCTATGATGTGTTCTGAACCTCGATCAGGAGGAGGTCCCGGGGGTAAATCAGCAAACACTTTACTCTTCTTGGTGAGTAAAGACTGAATATCTGGAGGATGCTCTATTTTCGTTTCGGCGGGACTAGCTGGAAGAATCATGCACTCCGCAGCCCACTCCACTTGATCATGACGTATCAACTTCGCCATCCTCTTGAATGACACAATCCGAGGGCCACCATTTGACATCCCTCTCAACACCACCTTCTTTCCATCGGATTGAAATTTCAACTCCATAGTTTGCAGATTTAGAGAGATCTCTCCAAGAGATCGCAGCCATTGAATGCCAAGGACAGCATCCGTATCTCCAATATTGACCACGTAGAAGTCATCCTTGACTTCGTAATTGCCCAATTGCATTGACATGTTAGGAATCCTCTTGGTGCATGAGATGTGAAACCCATCCGCAACCATAACTCTGAACCCTTCAAAATATTTTGTTTGCAATCCTTTCCTTGCCACCACAACTTCATCTATGAAGTTATGTGTTGCTCCAGTGTCAATTAAAGCAACAATACGTTGCCCTTTGATCATCCCACGAACTTTAAAGGACTCATTCTTTTGGAAGCTCGAAAGTTGAGCCAATGTACCACCACTTTCTTTTTCACCTTCAGACTCTTCTGGAGTACTTTCTTCATCGCTGTCCTCAAAATCAGCTTACTGATCAAAAAAATCAGAATTGCTTTCATCAGTTGTATAGAACTCAATTTGATGAATTTTAGCACCATTTGGGCACACATGATCTTGGGACCATTTTTCCCTACAACGGAAACATAACCCCTTCCTTCGGAGTTCATTGATAGTCTCTGGATCCAATCTTGAGCCATGGGGTTTCTGTGGTTTAAACTCCTTATGGTGAGGCTTTTGATGAAACTTTTTCCCTCTATCCCCTTTGTGAAAGGCTGGTTTGGAAGGAAACTTTGCTTTGGGAGCAGCCCACTCCATGTTTCTAGCTTTTTCATTGCTTCTTGTAAGGACGGTGGATCAAAAGCTTTGATCCAACCCTTGAGTGGCTCCATCAATCCTTCAGTGAATAGGATCACTAATCTTCTTTCTGTAATTCCAGTGACCATAACTGAAAGTCTTTGAAACTCAGCTATGTAGGCTTCAACAGTGCCATACTGTCTCAACTGTGCCAACTCCCTAAAATGCACTTCTGGATCCTTCTTCTCAAACCTCTCAATGAGCCTGGTAGTGAACTCCTCATAAGTTGTGATAGACCGATGACCCAGAGTAATTAAGCCATGGTACCACCACTCGTGCACCACCCCATCAAGGTGTAGCGTAGCGAACTTGATCGCTTCTTCTTCTGCCATAGGTCTGAGAGCTAGATAGTTGGCCAGCTTCTGAATCCAAGCTCGGGCTGAACTGGAATCACTCCCGTCAAAGTGTGGAAGTGTCACCTTGTTGACAGCTTGGTACAAGTCTCCTTGATTTGTTGGTCTTCTTTGATCATAGTGTCTCCCTTGTCCTTTGTTTTTCCTTTTATGATCCATGAAATCGTTATAGGACATATCCATCCTGATGTCGGCAGGTAGAGAATCATACTCTGCACGACCCAGTCTCAACTGCTCCACGAATGAAGCATTCTCTTTAGGATCTGGCTGATTGTTTACAGGTGCCAAAAAGGTGGGTTTGAACGGCCTAGAGGAAATGTAAGTGTTGTTTGACACCGTCCGAGCTGCATGCTCATCATGCTGGTTGGAAGCACTATGCTCCCCTCTATGCCCTGAGTTGTACTGTGGAGTGGTGTTCTGGCCCACTTTCCCCATCATGAAAGATACCATGTCCATCAAGGCATCCATCTTTCTTTCAAATCTCTTTCCTGGACTCATGGATCTTTCTCTCCCATCTCTCCCTTTTCCACTACCATCTCTGTTGTTGGTAATCCTCTCGTTACCCCCAACTGACCTCTCACCTTCTGCCATGTCTGTTTCCTGAGAAGACTCCAAATGAGCCCTCAAGGTTCCTGAAGCTGTCTGACCTTCTGGAGGTTGATAAAGCTGGAACTGTTTTCCAACCTTCTTGTCTTCTCTTGCAAAGTACCTCTTTTCTCTGTCACTCATAGACGGATTGTTCACAGGATGGCAAGATCTTGGCTCTGATACCACTGAAATATTCCAAACCAATTTTTTTTTGATTTTTCAATTAACAGATTTCAAACAATGCACCCGTTAAGGTTAGAAGATAAACCAAAACGTGCAGAAAGCAACTCTAACCAGAATGTACACCAGGATCCCGATGTGGGCAAGGTGTGAGCATTGGTCAGAGGATCTGAATTAAGCTGCTTATGCAAAAAGCAACTCTAACCAAGGATGGCGCCGATGATGGCGAGCATATGGTCAGAGGATCTTCTTCTCTAAATACAGAAAGGAACTCAACGTCAAGAATGTGCTTTCCAAACCAAGATGGAATGGGAGCTACCAGATGACGGAGATGCTAACTATGCTGAAAGTAAACTCAACACCAAGTATGTGCTACCCAATTCCAGAATGGAAATGAGGCGACCATATGGCGGAGATATACAGAAATACAATGCAGCTTCAGAATGTAAAGTAAGATTAAAAGAAATGCTGACAGTACTACTGTTCAGCTTACAAAATATCAGAAGATGCCTGCAATAAACAAGATTAGAAGCTCTCCACTGCTGCAATAATAGATATGATCATTCCAAGGTTAATTATGACCTTCCAGATACAACTCTTCACCAAAATACAGATTACTCAAGACTGATATAACAGAACAGCAACGTAATATGCATAACCAACAACCCTAGAATCCACTAAAATGCTCACAACTCACTCAATACTTGCCAGAATGACATGAGACCTGATGCAAATGAAAGCTATAATGATGGCAATGAGGACTAGACCAAGAAACAGCTAACAAATCGAAGTATTCTTTTTTCTAAACATTTGCCAGGCAGACCAGAATGGTGCAGCCAATAGAGAGAAGCGATTTTGCTTTTAAAAAATAAACACTCAATATTAAAATATGAATCTTTGCAAGAAGGGTCGCCCCTATCAAGGAAACTCAATGAATCAATACCCAGAACAACTGTATTTTTATTTTCAGATTTATGAGTGAAACTACAGATTCAGCTTGACTTCAGCAACTTCAAAATGAGACCGAAATGCAAATCTAGAACTCCAAAAATGCAAGATACTCAACTGAAATGCAAGATAAACCTATTACAAACTATCTCTCAACTAGTTGCTATCTTTCAAGCAAGAAGAAGAGCCAAGCTAGGAGGCATTCATTCCTCGAAGCAATCCCAAATCCATTCCGGCAGCATAACAATATTATAAAACATAAGATCCTCAAATGAGAACCCAAGGTTGTCTTTTATAAGCTTCTGTGGACCTTCCTGGAAACCCTAACTTCTTTTCCAAAGTCAAAACCCTAATCCCAAGAATGGCGTCCTTTTCCAAGCATCTTTAATTTTGACTTCATTAAATTTCTCACTTAAATAAATGCGTCCTCCTTAAGGCTTAGTTTTGACTTGATAAATTCAATATAATTTTAATATAACCTCAATGATGGCGCCACCCTTCAAGTCCACCTTTTAAAATAACATTAAGTTATTTGACTAGGCCAAGGTGATAAAATAACATTTAAATTATAATGTTATTTTTTAAGTGAAATGAGTTCAACTCTCCAAAACTGCATTCTGAAGCCCAAAACTGAATACGCCACTTGAGACAACTGAAGGGGAAAGTCAACTACCTGAGACCAACCTGTATACTGCCAAAAATAGAATTTACTAAAAATAGTAAATTCCAAAAAATGCTCTGAATGCCGAAATGAACATACTGCTGCGAAGCCCTCTGGAAACCCAGAAGGAATCCGCCATTGAATCCACCATCTCAGAGCCAAGACCTCCTCAAAAATAGGAAACCCTAATTTAACCTTCCGACTAGCCTTCGGGTTTCCAGAAAAAAGGCCAACGGTCATATGCACGATCAGGTTTGAGAAGGGGACATTACACCTTCATCATTACACATACTGCCCCTTGACGTGACTAGCCCACCACAACACATAGCTCACATCCTTGTCGGCAAGACAGCGAGGCCTACAATCCCTTTACAGCTCGCATCCTAGTTGTCACCATCTCGACTAGCAATGACACTTAATCTAGCCAACGCTAAGCTTGCTCCTCAAACAAGAACCTTAAGGGTTACTAAAATGCTCACAACTTTT
>CM021110.1:297285032-297520195 GCA_007115665.2 Sequoiadendron giganteum | reverse complement strand
CTCATGATCTTCTTGAATTTATCAAACACAATTTGAGCCTTTTCTGACCAAGCAAAGGCTCCCTTTTTGGTGAGATCAATAAGGGGAGCAGCACTCTGTGAATACCCCTTTACGAATCTCCGATAAAACCCACAAAGACCCAAAAAACCTTTCAACTGGGTCAAGCTCTCAGGAGGTGGCCAATCAACTACTGCCTTGATTTTTTCCGGATCCACCTTTACTCCCTCAGCACTGATTATGTGGCCAAGGTACAGTAACTCCACCATTCCAAATTCACATTTGGAAGCTTTGGCAAATAAGCTCTCAGATTCCATGATACTAAGCACATCCTCCAAGTGCTTGAGGTGATCCTCCCAAGTCTTGTTGTAGATCAGAATATCATCAAAAAATATCAGCACAAACCTTCGTAACTGATTCTGAAAGACACGGTTCATGCAAGACTGAAAGGTGGCCGGAGCGTTAGTCAACCCAAATGGCATGACTAAGAATTCAAAATGTCCATAGTGACATCTGAAAGCTGTCTTTTCCACATCTGATCCCCTCATTCGTATCTGATGGTAACCCGACCTCAGATCAATCTTCGAAAAGAACTTAGCCCCATGTAGCTCATCAATGAGCTCATCTATCCTGGGAATGGGGTATCTATTTTTTATTGTGCTTTGGTTCAAAGCACGATAGTCCACGCACATGCGCATGGTACCATCCTTCTTTTTCACAAGAACCACTGCAGATGCAAAAGGGCTCTTGCTTGGGCGTATGAAACCCATCTCCAAAAGTTCCCGAATATTCTTCTCGATCTCATCCTTTTGTCTCTTCGGATACCAATATGGAGTTGTGATCACCGGTTTAGCTCCTTCTTTGAGCTCTATGATGTGTTCTGAACCTCGATCAGGAGGAGGTCCCGGGGGTAAATCAGCAAACACTTTACTCTTCTTGGTGAGTAAAGACTGAATATCTGGAGGATGCTCTATTTTCGTTTCAGCGGGACTAGCTGGAAGAATCATGCACTCCGCAGCCCACTCCACTTGATCATGACGTATCAACTTCGCCATCCTCTTGAATGACACAATCCGAGGGCCACCATTTGACATCCCTCTCAACACCACCTTCTTTCCATCGGATTGAAATTTCAACTCCATAGTTTGCAGATTTAGAGAGATCTCTCCAAGAGATCGCAGCCATTGAATGCCAAGGACAGCATCCGTATCTCCAATATTGACCACGTAGAAGTCATCCTTGACTTCGTAATTGCCCAATTGCATTGACATGTTCGGAATCCTCTTGGTGCATGAGATGTGAAACCCATCCACAACCATAACTTTGAACCCTTCAAAGTCTTCTGTTTGCAATCCTTTCTTTGCCACCACAACTTCATCTATGAAGTTATGTGTTGCTCCAGTGTCAATTAAAGCAACAATACGTTGCCCTTTGATCATCCCACGAACTTTAAAGGACTCATTCTTTTGGAAGCTCGAAAGTTGAGCCAATGTACCACCACTTTCTTTTTCACCTTCAGACTCTTCTGGGGTATTTTCTTCATCGCTGTCCTCAAAATCAGCTTGCTGATCAGAAAAATCAGAATTGCTTTCATCAGCTGTATAGAACTCAATTTGATGAATTTTAGCACCCTTTGGGCACACATGATCTTGGGACCATTTTTCCCTACAACGGAAACATAACCCCTTCCTTCGGAGTTCATTGATAGTCTCTGGATCCAATCTTGAGCCATGGGGTTTCTGTGGTTTAAACTCCTTATGGTGAGGCTTTTGATGAAACTTTTTCCCTCTATCCCCTTTGTGAAAGGTTGGTTTGGAAGGAAACTTTGCTTTGGGAGCAGCCCACTCCATGTTTCTAGCTTTTTTCATTGCTTCTTGTAAGGACGGTGGATCAAAAGCTTTGATCCAACCCTTGAGTGGCTCCATCAATCCTTTAGTGAATAGGATCACTAATCTTCTTTCTGTAATTCCAGTGACCATAACTGAAAGTCTTTGAAACTCAGCTATGTAGGCTTCAACAGTGCCATACTGTCTCAACTGTGCCAACTCCCTAAAATGCACTTCTGGATCCTTCTTCTCGAACCTCTCAATGAGCCTGGTAGTGAACTCCTCATAAGTTGTGATAGACTGATGACCCAGAGTAATTAAGCCATGGTACCACCACTCGTGCGCCACCCCATCAAGGTGTAGCGTAGCGAACTTGATCGCTTCTTCTTCTGCCATAGGTCTGAGAGCTAGATAGTTATCCAGCTTCTGAATCCAAGCTCGGGCTGAACTGGAATCACTCCCGTCAAAGTGTGGAAGTGTCACCTTGTTGACAGCTTGGTACAAGTCTCCTTGATTTGTTGGTCTTCTTTGATCATAGTGTCTCCCTTGTCCTTTGTTTTTCCTTTTATGATCCATGAAATCGTTATAGGACATATCCATCCTGATGTCGACAGGTAGAGAATCATACTCTGCACGACCCAGTCTCAACTGCTCCACGAATGAAGCATTCTCTTCAAGATCTGGCTGATTGTTTACAGGTGCCAAAAAGGTGGGTTTGAACGGCCTGGAGGAAATGTAAGTGTTGTTTGACACCGTCCGAGCTGCATGCTCATCATGCTGGTTGGAAGCACTATGCTCCCCTCTATGCCCTGAGTTGTTCTGTGGAGTGGTGTTCTGGCCCACTTTCCCCATCATAAAAGATACCATGTCCATCAAGGCATCCATCTTTCTTTCAAATCTCTTTCCTGGACTCATGGATCTTTCTCTCCCATCTCTCCCTTTTCCACTGTCATCTCTGTTGTTGGTAATCCTCTCGTTACCCCCAACTGACCTCTCACCTTCTGCCATGTCTGTTTCCTGAGAAGACTCCAAATGAGCCCTCAAGGTTCCTGAAGCTGTCTGACCTTCTGGAGGTTGATAAAGCTGGAACTGTTTTCCAACCTTCTTGTCTTCTCTTGCAAAGTACCTCTTTTCTCTGTCACTCATAGACAGATTGTTCACAGGATGGCAAGATCTTGGCTCTGATACCACTGAAATATTCCAAACCAATTTTTTTTTTATTTTTCAATTAACAGATTTCAAACAATGCACCCGTTAAGGTTAGAAGATAAACCAAAACGTGCAGAAAGCAACTCTAACCAGAATGTACACCAGGATCCCGATGTGGGCAAGGTGTGAGCATTGGTCAGAGGATCTGAATTAAACTGCTTATGCAAAAAGCAACTCTAACCAAGGATGGCGCCGATGATGGCGAGCATATGGTCAGAGGATCTTCTTCTCTAAATACAGAAAGGAACTCAACGTCAAGAATGTGCTTTCCAAACCAAGATGGAATGGGAGCTACCATATGACGGAGATGCTAACTATGCTGAAAGTAAACTCAACACCAAGTATGTGCTACCCAATTCCAGAGTGGAAATGAGGCGACCATATGGCGGAGATATACAGAAATACAATGCAGCTTCAGAATGTAAAGTAAGATTAAGAGAAATGCTGACAGTACTACTGTTCAGCTTACAAAATATCAGAAGATGCCTGCAATAAACAAGATTAGAAGCTCTCCACTGCTGCAATAATAGATATGATCATTCCAAGGTTAATTATGACCTTCCAGATACAACTCTTCACCAAAATACAGATTACTCAAGACTGATATAACAAAACAGCAACGTAATATGCATAACCAGCAACCCTAGAATCCACTAAAATGCTCACAACTCACTCAATACTTGCCAGAATGACATGAGACCTGATGCAAACGAAAGCTATAATGATGGCAATGAGGACTAGACCAAGAAACAGCTAACAAATCGAAGTATTCTTTTTTCTAAACATTTGTCCAGGCAGACCAGAATGGTGCGGCCAATAGAGAGAAGCGATTTTGCTTTTAAAAAATAAACACTCAATATTAAAATCTGAATCTTTGCAAGAAGGGTCGCCCCTATCAAGGAAACTCAATGAATCAATACCCAGAACGACTGTATTTTTATTTTCAGATTTATGAGTGAAACTACAGATTCAGCTTGACTTCAGCAACTTCAAAATGAGACTGAAATGCAAATCTAGAACTCCAAAAATGCAAGATACTCAACTGAAATGCAAGACAAACCTATTACAAACTATCTCTCAACTAGTTGCTATCTTTCAAGCAAGAAGAAGAGCCAAGCTAGGAGGCATTCATTCCTCGAAGCAATCCCAAAGCCATTCCGGCAGCATAACAATATTATAAAACATAAGATCCTCAAATGAGAACCCAAGGCTGTCTTTTATAAGCTTCTGTGGACCTTCCTGGAAACCCTAACTTCTTTTCCAAAGTCAAAACCCTAATCCCAAGAAATGGCGTCCTTTTCCAAGCATCTTTAATTTTGACTTCATTAAATTTCTCACTTAAATAAATGCGTCCTCCTTAAGGCTTAGTTTTGACTTGATAAATTCAATATAATTTTAATATAACCTCAATGATGGCGCCACCCTTCAAGTCCACCTTTTAAAATAACATTAAGTTATTTGACTAGGCCAAGGTGATAAAATAACATTTAAATTATAATGTTATTTTTAAGTGAAATGAGTTCAACTCTCCAAAATTGCATTCTGAAGCCCGAAACTGAATACGCCACTTGAGACAACTGAAGGGGAAAGTCAACTACCTGAGACCAACCTGGGTACTGCCAAAAATAGAATTTACTAAAAATAGTAAATTCTAGAAAATGCTCTGAATGCCGAAATGAACATACTGCTGCGAAGCCCTCTGAAAACCGAGAAGGAATCCGCCATTGAATCCACCATCTCAGAGCCAAGACCTCCTCAAAAATAGGAAACCCTAATTTAACCTTCCGACTAGCCTTCGGGTTTCCAGAAAAAAGGCCAACGGTCATATGCACGATCAGGTTTGAGAAGGGGACATTACACCTTCATCATTACACATACTGCCCCTTGACGTGACTAGCCCACCACAACACATAGCTCACATCCTTGTCGGCAAGACAGCGAGGCCTACAATCCCTTTACAGCTCGCATCCTAGTTGTCACCATCTCGACTAGCAATGACACTTAATCTAGCCAACGCTAAGCTTGCTCCTCAAACAAGAACCTTAAGGGTTACTAAAATGCTCACAACTTTTTTGGCCACTGCCATGTGGTGACCAAACAGAGCTTCCCTTTGAGACGCTTCACTTTCCTTTTGTCGGGCTCCGGTTGCTTAACACGTCGCCACAACCTGCTTTTTGATCGGCTGGGGCCCACACCATCGTTACCTTTTCCAAGAGCTTTCCATGTGGCGATTTTTCAGGCATCCGTTATTTTTGTTTGCCCTTTGTTTTGACACCACTCGCAACTTTTTGGTTGCCGCCACATGGCGTCCTATCAGAGCTTCCCTTCAAGATGCTTCTCTTTCCTTTTGTTGGGCTCTGGTTGCTTGACACATCGCCTCAGCCTGCTTTCTCGCATTTTGAAGTGTCAATGCTGAGCTTGATCCTCAAACAAGAACCTTAAGGGTTACTAAAAACACCTTCGCCTTTAGCAAACACTACCAATTGAGGAAGTTTAATGAAATGCAGCTCATGCCTAATAAGCTCGAAATTCTCACCATCACAAGCCAAGTTAGCCACTTTGTCCACCAACTTGTTACCTTCTCTATAAGAGTGCATTATAAAAACTTCCTCAAACGTATCTATGATCTGCCAGGCTTTAGATAAGGTATACTTAAGCTTCCAATTGTGAATCAACCTTTATTTTCAAGCATTAATTAATATTACTTTATTCACTTAGGGATTTAAACCTATCTCTCAAAGAAATTAGAATTTAGTAATTAAAAAATATAAAATCACTTTATTCATGGGTAAGTTAGAAATTTTAAATAAATAAAATAGTTAAGAATGTGAATTATCTTATTTAAAAATTAATTATTTTAGATTTTTGGTTAATTATTTTTATGAAATGGGTTTACAATTGTGATCATGTACTTTTTTCTATTATCCAAATTGATTGTAATACATTGATTTGGATTTTTGGGAATAGAAATTCAAGTTCAAAATATGATGAAAGTTTTCGAGTAAACCCTCCGTCCTTGTTAAATGGAGTCAAGCACTCATTGAAATATCATAACAATTAATTAATACAAATAAAGTACAATGATTGTGTTAGAACCGCATTAGGATGTGGGCATGGCAAATTCGGTGAATGTTCCACCTTCAACAAACCCGATTTAGCCTAACGGATGTTGTACCAAATCCTTAACTAACTTCCATACTTGGGTTAAGTAGTGACCATGCCATAGTGTGCGGTGAGCAACTTAGTTATAAACCTCACCTCAAATTGTTAGAGTAAAAATTAGCTTAACCAATGTATTTGAAAAAAATGTTGCATTTTCTAGTATTTTTTTTTTTTGGCATGACATATTCATTTCTTAGGGTAAGTAACAGATATCCGTTTTTTACAAATTGGATATTTGTTATTATATAGAAGTCTCTTTTCAGAAGTTTGTATATATTTTTTTGAATAAAATTAATTTATATCTTAAAGATTAATTTAAAAAAATAAAATATTCATTAATTATATATATAAAGTATAAATAATCAATTAAGTAAATAATAGTTAAATATGAATAAATTTGCATATGATATTAAATATATGGACAATAATAAATGAATTTGAGAATTTATTATCGTGTTAATGAATTTCAAAATTAATTGTCTTGGTTATTGGAGTTAGGTATTAACGATATTGTGGTGGTAATAAAAGTTTGCATGCAACAATGAGTTGACAATATAAGTGTTTGTATGTTATTGTTACAAAAAAAATTGTTAGTTGTGTTTTTGTCGAAGGTGTAAATTTTGGGCATGACAAAAAGATTTGCATGACTATTTGACTCTATAGCTAAGGATAGGCACCAATGTTGTGAGACTAAACCCATTCAAGGTTCATAATACATCTCTAAAATAAAAAATCTCAAGAGTTACATAAGTTATTGTTAATTATTTTGTGTTCTCATACCTAGATCTAAGGATATTTAAGGAATTTAGTTAGTTTTTGTGATGTATTCTACAAATCCTGGTCATAACATATGAGAACTAATTTGCTTAGTAAATATCTTCTTAAAATTGCTTGTCATTTGGTTATACTATTTATAGGGATACCCACTTAGGATCATAGAGCCTAAAGCGCTGAAGGAGTTCAAATCCTTCTTCGTTGGCCAACCTCCTAAAATTCTTGATCATTAGATATGACTAATCTCTAGAGAATTTTACTAATCAATTAGAAAAAACACCAACAACTCGTTAATAGATTCTCAAACGAACAAAGATAATTATCCTTTTTATTTATATATTTTGAATGAAAAATTGTGCATACATTAAAAATAGAAGAGAACAAAAAGAAGAAGTTGGATAATTGAATTTTATATTTTATAGGTGAAAATGGCATGAATTATTATCCAAAAGGAAATCTTAAAGCACTAAACCCGTATGAGTGATGTCTCCCATCAAAATCTCACTATGAGAAAGAAATTCCACCAACATCATGTCATATTGACTAAATACTTAGTCTATGATTAAAAGAAAGGAGATTCCACCGAAAGGCAACATCCATTCATGTGGGCTAATTATTCCAAACTTACAATCTCAATGAAAAGAGATTCCATTACAGGGCTGCAACAAAACAAACCCTAACTGCTTTTCCTTATACGATAGAAAAGCACAATATTCTGCCCACAAAGCAAAAGCAAAACCAAGCTCTGAAAATGCCCCCTGCTCCCTCCTGTCTCTTCACCTTTGCTTTCCTTCATCTCTAAGTTTCCAAGACAATAAATTCTGCCCTTTGTAGCAGCTTAGCATATCATCTGTTGCTCTTATCTGTTATAAGTTCTGGTTAAACGGTGAAGGTATTAAGCAAAGAAACAATGTCTTCTGATTGGGGGCCTGTGATAGTTGGGGTTCTGCTGTTCTTACTGTTATCTCCTGGACTTTTGTTTCAGCTTCCAGGGAATCATAGAACCATAGATATAAGTGGGTTTGGAACCAACGGCAGATCCATTCTGGTTCATTCCATCATATATTTTGGTCTTATTACCTTGTTTGTCATTGTTATAGGAGTACATGTATACGCTGGCTGATCATCACTATTCTCTGCAGGTTCCTCAACATTGAAAGGGTTTTTTGTTTCTAAAACTAGTTTTATGACTTTTGGGTACTTATTGATGTTTTGGAAGGAACAAAATCAAATAGTTTGATGTTGTTCTAGATCTTGTAATCTACAAGTTTGCGAAAACTTGATTATTGGTTTACTAATGAAATTTATCTTTTAGCATAATCTTTTGATTCATGTTTGCATGTACTCTAAATGTGATCTAATTTCTCTGCACTGCTTTGGGCTCTAATGATTACAATACATTGGTCTTAGCACTGTTCTCATTGTGAAAGTAACATCTGATATATCAATATGATTTTATTTTCCACAAAATGTCTTTGCAGTATTTGTGGATATGGGCGAATGAACTCTGGAAACTCACTGGTAATACCATTATTTATGTTGGCTTTAGCACTCTTTTCTTTTCTTTTGCAAAGTATGTTACATGATAGATGAGGGCAATGCTTGTATGAGTCTCATTCATATTTTCGTTATGGAGCCGAACATGTTAGGGAGAGGAAAACTCTACATGCTGAGAACTTCAGGGTTTGGATTATGTATGGTTTTAGGGTTTTCAATTTGGCCTCTGTTTTGTCACAGTTTTGAAGGGGATATTCTAGGGTTTCTTCTATTAGACCTGTCATTATCCTATAAAGGGTTAAGGCTTTAATAATGGTTTTTATTGAACAATGATGAAGAACAGGGTGCTAATAGATAAAATTTGTTCCGGGAGTATACTACTCAGTAATGGCCATAATAATTATCTTTCATAATGTAAATGTTGAGTTTATATATTGATGATGTTGTTTATGTCTCAGAGCTATGAGAATTATAATTTAACTATTTTATGTTGGTTTGTTATTTGAAAGAAGTTTATTTGTTATTTTTCATCATTTTAAGTTATCTATTCAATGATGGATCATGGAGTATGCGATCATTTTGATGAAAAACTTGCACACAATCAAATCTAGAAGCAACATAATTACATTCAATATAGATTGTGGAAATCTCATATCATTAATCTCTTATTCTTCACGTTAAATATGTTTGAAGTTCAAAACATTATTGAGGAATTTGAAAAAGAAAAAGAAAAAGATGTAACAAGTTAATATACTTTTAAATCATTGATATTGATTTGTGTGTAACATTTATTTGGTGTTATCTTATTAGACTATGAATTTAAAGTTTATATTCAGGTTGAGTTCTAAAGCTTGTAATTTTTTCTAGGATTTTCTTAAGTAAATCATATAGTTAATAGGACATTTGATATCTCATATAGTTAATTTTTTCTGGGATTTTTTACGATCACCATTGTAAGCTATTAGTTTGAAAATCAAATAGAAAGCCCATACAAATGAATTCAAATAACAATACAAACATTCAAAATAATATTACCAAAGAACTTCATCGTGAATTTGATTTTCTCTAAATGATTGGTTGGAATGTGGATGCTCTTGCATAAAATGTACTTATTTTAACATATATTTATCAAAGATTTATAGATGAAATGGATGGGAGTGTTTTATTTTATAGATTTTTGAAAGAGGCAATGGATGTTGGAGATGTGATGAAGAGATCAATGGTGAATGATGAATGAGAGGATTTCCTTAGGATTGAGGAGAGAAAGGAGGATTATGGTGGAGTTTGAGTTTGCTGAAATGTGAAGAGCTAGGATATATTTACTAAAATTAGTAAGTAGTTCCAACCGATGTAAGGGACAAGTGTATTTAAGTGTCCTTTATTCTTGAAAGTTGGTGGAGAGAATATTGGAACCATGAGGGATATGAGGGACAAGTGTACTTAGGACCCCTTTATTCTTGAAATTTGGTGGAGAGATTATAGGTATAATTAAATAATAATAATATTTAATTATTTTAGCCATGTGTGAGGTGGAAAATAGGTGTAAATGATCATAAAGTTATTTTAATTATGTGAGATAGAAAAGGAAGTAATTAAGTAATAGGATTATTTAATTGGAGAGGGGTTTTGACTAGGTGATATAATTATTTGGTCAATTAAAATAAGTGTACTAGGAAAATATTTAAGTGTCTACAATTTCCCTCTTCAATGTCAAGATTAAGTGTCATTATGTCAACTAAGATTAAAAACTAATGACAAAATAAGCAATTGCCCTCTTATGCCACAACTAGCCTATAAGATAGCCTCTTGAACCCATTTGAACAACAATTGCTAACAACAAGGGGTTCTTTGTCATCTCTAAACCTATCAAGCCACATGGTATTTCATTTATTTTCAAAACCCACTCAAAACTAACATTATGTCACAAAATAAAACCAATTGTCAAGTCCTTTATGGCCCTTAAAAGCTAAGGGCTCAAGCTTTCCCATCTCAAGGTTGGTTTTCAAATGTCAAGATTTTGTCATGTGTGTTGCTCAACCCTCTAGGTGATCATGTAGTTTGCCACTAATTAATGATGATTCAACACCAAGAGATGGAGCGAAAACATGGCTCCATTTCGTTGAATGTTTTAAATTATGAAATTCATTTTGTTGAACATGCATAACATCAATATAATTAGATCATAAGTTCCTCATTTTTAAATTTTTAAAAGTCAAGGTTGTGATTTTTCCCCTAAAATCCTATTTGCATCACATATAATTAGATCATAAGTTACCCATTTTTATTTTTTCAAATGCCAAAGTTGTGTTTTTTCCACTAAGATCCTATTGTGTAATTATGAGTTGAAAACAAAGAGGTTTTGTATTTTCTATAATTAAGTGTATTCTTAAAATTTTAAAATATTTAGTTTAAGAAATAAAACGTTATTCAAGATGATGTCATCTAAGATGGATTTTGGAAATATTATACATTTTTTAGTCTTTTTGAAAAAGGAAAAATAAAAATTATATATCATTTTTTATTTTAGTGTGGGGATTGAGTAGTCTTCTTGTGTAATTGTGATTCTATATATTAAAATAATGTGTTATAGTATTTTGTATTATTTTTTGTGTACTTCCAAAATTATAATTTTGGGTCATTGTTCATTTTGGAATGAGGTATAGGCTCTCACTACTAGCTCTAATTTCTAAAGGAACTTATGGATAAAGAAAAGTGGGGGTTTAAATAAGATAAACCTTATAATGAGTGGGGACTAAATAATACATACATAAGCAAGACAATTCTTCACCCAAGATCAAATACCTTAGAGGGTTCATGAATTGGAGAAAGGGACATTTCACCACTCATTAAGTTTGATGCTTGATAACCTATTTAATTGGCATGCCAAATTAGTTGGCACTATTTAGTCTACATCTAGGACCCTCCTATCTTTTCATTGGATTTCACATTGAACACATGTTGAGACCATTTCTACGAGTGTTGTTGGTGTATTGTATTCTTGTATATGTATAGTTTTTAGCATTCAATTATGTGTTTTTCATTTCATACATTAACAGTGCAAAAACCCTTTTCAATGCATATTTGGATTTTCTATTCACATATTGATTGGTGTGCATTGATGGTGTAGATAACCCTCATGCATGGATTCTATTTGAAATTATTTTTATACTTGTGTTGGCATGAGTGTTGCTACATATACTTGTATATATTATAGTATTGTGTGTTTCCATGTACTCCTTTTTTAGTGTGTTATCAATACCCAATTGGACCACCTACTAAGGTAGTGTGGTGGGCCTAAGGGTTCCACATGGTTGAGTGGTGTTAAACCATTGTTGGGGCTAGATGGACCTAGAGGTCGATTATTGGAGAGCATGTTGAACTCATGGTATTGTGCTCCTTGTTTCTCTTCTTTATTATAATAATTATAAATTGGGTCCTTGAACCAAGGTAAGTGCAAGTTGGGTCCATAAAATGTTCAAAAAGTGGAAGTGGTTTTCCTAATTTTCAAAATTTCTCTTAGTTGGACTAAAAATTTGAAGCACTTACACATTTAATCTTTAAAAAGTTCAATAATATGAAATTTAATATTATGAGTCTAGTTTTCAAATATGTAATTTATTCTAATACCTAGATGATACAAATTAATTTTTAATAGGCATCTATGAAAATGACTTTTTAAAAGTCACTTTTTTAGGACCATACTATGCACGCGTATAGACACCATAATTTGACCTAAGTAAAAGTATTTTTCTAATTCCTTTTGGGGATAAATGTGTAATAAATTAAAGATTGAGGAGGATTTTTTTAATAGTTTTTTTCTAAATATTTTTTATTGATTTTTTATTGGCCCTAATTGTTGTTTTTGAAAACCCTTGTGTACGGACACCATAATTTAACCTAAACTAATCATTTCTTGATTTTTTTCGTTATGTAAATATTTTTTTGTAGATTGATGCCATATAATTTTTTTACAAGAAAATTAACAAAGTTATTAAACAATACGAAAACCTGACATTTCAAGTTTATGGAATAGTTTCCTTAGAAATTAAATTAAATTTTGAAAAAATAATTCACTCATAATTTTTTTACATATTTGAAAACTAGACATCATGATCTATAATGGGTTTTAATTTTATAAAATAATTATTAAAAAAAACCATCTACCATATTGCCAAAGTCAGTTATTTCTCTTGGCATTGCCATGACCTTGTACTTGTAGGTCCAAGGCTAAGGGTTGGGTTACCAAGCCTTTCCTGAGCCTAAAACCAAAGCAAAAAGTGGTTATGAATTTTAAATATATTTGAATTAATGTGAAAATATGCTTATATAAACTTAAAAAAAGATATATTTTTTAATTTTATTTTGAAAAGGAAAAAGGGGTTTAAAAGGGAAAAAGGCATTTGATTTTCATTTTTTTATGGGATATTTTGTGAGGAATTTGGAGAGGAAAAACCCTCTTTTCCCCAAATTCTTGTTTTTGTGATTGTGGGAGCAATTGGAGGGAAAATTGGATGGGGTTTGAAGAATTTGTATAGGAATTGATATGAGACTATGTTCGTGTAATGATTTGATCATTCACGTGAGGTGTGTTTAAAGTTCCTAAATTTCAAATTTTGCTAAATTGAGAGGTAAGTTTTTCATATCTCCTCAAATGAATTTTTTTTCATTTTGAAATGTTGCAAATGGGTTGGTGGGATGTTATAACCTCCCAATGAATTTTATTTCATATAATTAGGGGGTATATCTTTCATTATGTATAAATTTAATGATTTTTTCCCTCAAACATCATTATAATGCCAAAACTTCTAAGAAATGCCTAAAATATGAAATTGATATAAATAGTTGTTATGCACTTTTCAACCAAAATAATATCTTTGGTTTTTCAAATTTTGAGAATTTTAATTTTGGTAAAAAAATTCAAGCTATTTTAATGGTGATTTGTAAAATTCCTAGTTTTTAACATTGAAGGAAACTTAGAAAATTTGAAATTTTAAGGCGAATTTGGATGAATTGGAATGGAGGATTTGAAGTCCCCTTCGTAAAATATTGTGCTAAGTCATTTTAGATTAGGGTAAGTCCAAAAATGTGGGGGACCAAAAAGGCATCTTAAGTGACCAGTTTTTTTCTAAAATCAAGAAAGACTGACCTTGGATGAGAAATTGAAGATAGTTAGACTCAAAATTTTAAGATGCACAACAAAAATAAGAGTCATAGTGCTATGAATCTACTTTCTAAACTACTATTTTTCTAAATGGTAGAGAATAAGGGGTTTTAAAAGGGGGCCCCAACAAATTGGTCCTATTTTTTTCAAAAAAACATAACATAGCATCTAGTGTGGCCCCTAAAATGTTAATTTTTTTTTATTTCAAAAATTGCTTTGGTGAGAAATTAACTCACACCAGGTAGTTTATGCTCAATTTTTCTACTAATTTTTAATGAATATTTATTTTTTTACTAATTTTCAAAGTGGACATATTTTGAAAAATAGAAAATTGATCATGCTGCCCCCAATTTTTTTATAAACTAATCAAAAATTAATTGTTTTATTATGTGTAGACTGGAATCTAGTTTTTAAAAGTGCAATATTTTTGAAATTTTGATTAACAGTGATGCAGGAGCATCCCTGGTTGTAAAGCAATCCTATGTCAACCAAAAATAGTTCTTTTCTTGCATTGCATTTAGTAGCAGTTTCAGTAATTAATTCCACATTTTACCACATTGTTGTTTCTTAGTTCGTGGAGTAGGATATAACACCCACACATCGACATCCGTCGCATATCAAAATTTCAAAACATTTATAGTTGTCTGCTGAATTAAGTTATCACTCTCAAAATTTCATTGTGTTACCAGTTAGAGCATTTAAGGTTGGCATGGTCCAAATTTCTTAGTGTAGACTTATTCCAAAACGTGTGGAACTAAATAGAATATCATTAAAGCACTACAGGTTTGTTGGGACCTATCCTAAAGATTCATAAGTCATATCATTGCACGTGGAGTTAATTCTTCTTATCTTAAGGTTGACGTTCATGTATAAGCATTCATCGGGTTATAAACCCCTATGGAAAATGTGGACCTACTTTGGAGCTAAAGGAGCATATTTATAAGCATTGTAATTCATTAAAATCATTAGTAGATTAGTAGTTGGAGGATAAGATTTAGATTCAATATATTTTTGCATAAACCCTTCGGGGGCATGTAATAAGGCCTATTGGCCAGTTGTATTGTGGAAGCCCTTATGGCCAATATTGCATGTAAGAATTCTATATTAATGAAGACTCATGTTCACATATTAGCATTTTGTGTTATTTCCATTGTGTTGACTCATTGTTGTATGGTTTGGATTGTTCCTTCTAGAACCCTCCTACCATGACTGCACCAAGTGGTATTAGAGAGAATTTTTTATTCCTGAAGGTATTCCTTGAGGTGAATAGATCGCCGAACTAAGGCATACTGCATTTTTTTCAACTAATCATCGATTGTGAGGTAGTTGAAACCCTTGTAGCCAGATCATCGAATTTAGACAGTTCTACCGATTTGAGGGGAAGATATGCCACCAAGGAGAGTGCCTGTTATGGTGAATGTTGCTAGAAGAATGGATGAAATGTTGGAAATAATGTGTGAGATGTGAGTTAGGTTGGATGTTTTTGAAGAAGATTGAAGGAAAGGTCTAAACCCTAAGCAGAATGATGAAGCAAAACATGCGAATCAAATTGCAAAAACCCTAGATGATGAGGAAGAAGAATCATATCAAGTAAAAATGTTGAAAGTGATATTGAAGATTGGAAAGCGACCTAAAGTAAATTCAAAATTATATGGGAAATATGAATCCTGAAGAGTTGATTGAATGGATCAATGAAATGGAGGAATATTTTGAATATGAAGAAATTGAAGATCCAAAAAGAGTCAGATTTGCGAAAACAAAGTTGAAAGTGTTGGCATATGGTTGTCATTGATGTCAAAAGGTGGATCAGAAGTGAGATGGAACTAATCCTAGCAAGGAAATTATGGCATTGATGTCTAAGGAGAGGTATGGTTTGTTGTGGATCTGGGTTTGGAAAATGTAGTGTAAATTACAAAAGTTGCTCAGGATGTTGCATTGTTGTCATGCAAATTTTTCATGATGTTGCAGTGAATTATTTTGGTGTCCAAAATAAAAATCAAAGGCCAAATTTGACATGGGTTTTTTTGAGATCTTCTTAGAAATATGAAGTGCAGGTCCATAGGATGTATAATGCACTCATAATTGAATTATTTGTACTCTCTGGTGAATTTAGGGTTTGACAGATAAAACCCAAGGGTTTGCAATTATGGTGTTTAAACATACTCTATTTTTTCGTTGATTGGTTTTTGTAGGTTGCAGGTTGCTTAAGTAATCACTTAAGCCTATTACATCACAGATGTGACCAATCCCCTTTCCTAGTAATTACCGATTCATAAAATATTTTCCAAACTATAACACTTCCTAAGTTTCAGTTTTAATATTTTCTCTTAGTGTGATCAATGATGGAGATCGTGTCTCAAAGATCTAATGGCTTCCTCGCCAGCTTGCTACATTTGTGGTGGGTCCCCGTTCAACCCCACGAGCCAACAAGCAATGGTGGGACCTGAGAATGTGTAAATGACAAAGAAAAACAATTGTATGATGCATCAAATCACATTTCCCTTGTGAGTTGAACAATGCTGAAAAAAGTGACAGGTGGAAATAGCTTGCTAGCCCACTGAGATTCAATGGGCCTGTGGTTAGAGATCGTGGGGTAGCGGGCAAGTGGCAGTGTCTTCGTGGGACCCAACATATGTGGTTGTTGTGAAGGAAATCAACAACGGTGTTTTAAAGAGACTAATAATCCAACAATCGAGATTTAAAGGTGTGGTGATAAACGGCGATTGCTTGATCATGGTGCGAAGTGAGGAGATCGACGAAATAGTTGTAAATGTGAATAAATACAATGGTTGGGTCTGTGTGAGCAAGGGTTTCAACTAGAAACCCACTCTTCTCAAAGTTAATTGGATCAACTACACCAACAACCAATACAATTGCATATTTGATTTAGAAATTGGTGGCATAGATCATGATGGAGATTGAGGTCAAAAACAAATCGACAAAACAAGGAATAAATTAAATGCATATTTGATTCTATTGGTTTGATAGAGAGACAATATAGGAAAATTCTTTGTAATAGAACTATATGTTGTGTGGCTCGATGTAGAGGCATGTCATTGAAGGAGATATTCAAAGACCCTAACTGAAGATCTGTACATTGAAGAGAATCTTGAGGAGATCACCAATGGTCACTAACAACACAAAAAAGATGATCAAGATGTTTTTGAAGTGTTGAAGATATGCGTATGTCCATTGTATAGAGAGAATTCTAAGCTCATTGAGGTGGAAAGAGAATGCACTAAGGAAGAAAAGGTGAAGAATAGAGCAAAAGAGGGGTGTAGAGGAGAGAAGAGATTTGTTGTGGCAACAACAAAAACTTGAGCAGTTGTAGACTAAGCTGTAACATTAAATTTGTGTTCTTGAGAACAAATTGTAATATCTTTTACTGTGAATCTAATTGGTGGGTGCCATCATATATCTCAGTAGGTTCTCAGATTAGGGAGTGGGTGCTTCCTTGGTGTAGGTGCTCCTAAAACTAGGGGATTGGTGTCTCCATAGGGTTGGTACCCTTAAATAATTTTAACTAAATATTGGATTGTGAAGCTGGATTAGGACAATAGCTCCTAGCGACATTTTATCATTGTCATTTTTCCCATCTTGTGTTTTTCACGTATATCTTGTGTTATATGTTTTTTTATTATGTTCTTGTTTAAATTTTTGTATCTCATGTTTTAATCTGCACACTAAGTGTTGTAAGAAGGCAGTTTTCTCAAAAGGTTTAAGGGTTAAAATTTTCATATCTACTGATTCACCCCCCCACTCAGTAGATTGTTGTGTTCCAACAATTAGTATCAGAGCCCTAGGTTCCCAAGGTGTAGCTTAATCATCTTGGGTAGATTGTAGCAATGTGAACACTATGGAATATCAAGAAGGTTGTTCAACAGACAAAGTGCCTATGTTCAATGGAACAGATTATGCTTTTTGGTGCCTTGAAATGGAGGCATATTTGGGATCTCTAGGATTTGATGTTTGGATGTTTGTTAAGATCAACTATATTCCTCCTCCCACCCCTCCCACTGATGCTACTGGGAAGGACTATGAGAATAATGAGAGAGTAAGGCATGCCATTATCTAAAGTTTGTCTAGATCTGTGTGTGACAAGATTATGCATTGTAAGACTGCACATGATATTTAGGATAAATTGAAAAACATCTATGAAGAGATGACAAGGTAAAGTTCAAAAATCTTCAAGTGTTTAGAGATAGATTTGAAGGCTTGAAGATGACTGAAGAGGAGAATATATAAGATTATCTTCTAAGAGTTGAAGAAATAGTAAACTCCATTAGAGGATATGGAGAAGAAATAAAAGAAAATGTTTATAGTTCATAAAGTTTTGAGGTCAATGACAAACAAGTATGGTCCCAATATTTCTACAATAGATGAAGGAAGAGAAGTTAAAAAACTCACTCTTGATGAGCTGCATGGTATATTTACTACCTATGAAATGATAATGGGAGATGCACAACCATCCAAAAGAGAAGCCACATTTAAGGCTACAAACAAGGAGAAGGATAAAGCACTTGAGAAAGATAAGGTTGAATCAATTGCATCCGATCATGATGAGACTGGTGAAGAATAAAATTTCATCAAAAGACTTAGAAGAGGATCTGACAAGTTCAAAGGTAGGTTACTCTTCAAGTGCTTTGAATGTGGTAAAGTAGGTCATTTTGTTGCTAAATGTCCCTATAATAAGAAAGGTAACTCTAAGCCTGAGGTAGATGATAAAATTAAAAAACCCTACTAGCCTAAGAGAAATATGTTGAATACACTGAATATTGAGAGGGGGGTTGAATTAGTAATCTGCTAACACAATTAATTTCTAACCATCCAATTATTAACACATATATAGCTACAATTATAAACCAAATCATGAAAGGAATCATAACATCTCATAACACATTGACACCAGGATTTTACATGGAAAACCCAAAATGGGAAAAACCACGTTGAGGATTAACTTGCAATATATTATAACTGGTTACAAGATATTATAGGGCTCATTGCTAGGACACGTTGTCCTCGAAAGGCTCACAACCTTACTAAAAAATGGATTACTACCAAGATACAAAGAGTATGGATCACTACCAAAAAGTGAACTAAAGAGGTACACCTTCAAAGTGTTGAGATCAGTTCTGGTTAAGCTCTAGAAAACCAAAATCCTACTTTGGTTTGCAGGCATTCAATAATTATCAATAACTTCACACTATAATACTTGTCGCATAGCTCGCATCACTGTTCATACACCATCACACATACCTTCACCTCCTTTTCTCATTCGCTTTCTTACTTACATACATATATATGAATATATCTCCATACATCAATTAGGTCAGCCTAATTGAATGTGAACATACATTATTTAAAGTGACTTGTTAGCCTAATTCAAAAATATTTTTGGTGCACTAAACAAAACGTATCAAACACAAATTAGGTCAGCCTGGACCTAATAAGGTAAGTAGTTCTTAACCCTGTCAGCCAAAAGAATGTCGAAATTTTGTCATTTATATATCTTAGTTGGATCAACCAAAGTTTCTAAAAGCTCGTGCATAGCTGTAACTAACACTCCTGAGCAAAATATCAAAAAATTATAGAATTATCTTTTATTGAGAGAATATCTAGATCAAAATATCAGATCAATATAGATACATAGTTTACTTGGCTAGTTACCAAACAATTTTGGCATCAATGACAACAAACCTAGAGGTCACCTTCTTCATTCTTCCAACAATCTCCCTCTTTATCATTGATGGTAACATGTGCCAAAAATGAAGCTTGCTTCAAAACCAAAATTGTGCAATAATAATGCACTGAACTACCCCTTTCATATATACAAAAACACTTCTCTATATAGAATCTTCTCCCAAAACATACCCTTCCCTATACAGAATCTCCCCCCCCTTTGACATCAAGGACAAAGGATGGGAAAAAGGTAAAAAAATCTTTCAATCAGGAATTGGGGGCACCTTGTAACTCCTTGAGAATTGCTTCCCAAGCCAACTTTCCATCATCCCAGACTCCTTTTTCTATAGTAAGAGTTTTGAGTAGTGATTCAAGTTCCACTAGGCATTCTTCTCCTTCTTCCAGAGTGGAAGGAATAAAGTTCATCTTCTCAAGTTTTTATGCATCTGTCAATGTACCGATACAAAGACATGTCTAGATATTACCAGGTCTCCAAGCTAGCCAAACCGCCTTATTGTATCTTCTTTTTTCCTCTGTAGAATGAAAAACTTATTCTAAAGCTCTGCAATAGAAGCCCAACCAATATAGCTTCTATCATTTGCAACCTTGTAATCTCCAGAGGCATCGACAAGCTGAGACTCTATTGAGTACATTAAGTCCTTTATACCTCGAGTGCCATCAGGCCACTTCATGCAATAGACATATTAAAATTGAGCTTCCTTATCATAGTCTCTTACTTATTTCAAACTTTTCAAAGCTCTATTATATGGAATTGCACACTTATCTTGTAGAAACAACAATATTCTCTCTAGAAGACTTGACTCCACTTCTTTTATAGTTTGTACCTTGAGATTATGTGTGTATTCCTTGACTGAATCAACTACAAGCTTTAAGTTCTTGATTGGTGCTAAATAATTGTCAATTGTGACACCAAGGGTTGTCTCCTATAAGGCTCTAATAGCTTAATTTATCATTTCATTTCCTTTATGATATGATTCGGCAGCTTCCTATGTGACAGAGTTGAGAAAATTACCACTTAGTTTTATTCTTTCACATGGTGCAATCTTGGTCAAATCTACATAACCCATATGTGATGACAACTTAATTAGTTGTGGTGGAAGCACAGGTTGAAGTACTATTTACCTTGATAGAAGACCTTTGAGTGTGCTTCTAGATGATTCTCCGATTGGTTTTGACAATTCAGAACCTTTGGGATTTTCCCCTTTACTATTCTCAACAGGAATAACTTTCTTTCCTTCCTCTTTCTTCTTTTCTTCTTCTTATTTTTCTTCCTCTTCTTCTCCTTTTTCCTTTTCTTTTTCTTCTTCTTCTAAGGAATTTCTAGATTATTTTTCATTTTTTTCTTTCTCCCTTTTATCCTCATCATCCTTGTCATCATTATTCTTGCTTCCTTCACTTTCATCCCTATTTCCAATAGATTCTTGATATTCTTCTTGCTTATCACCAATATGATCTCTATATTGATCATTAGATCTTTTGTTGGTAGTCTCTTTTGTATTAGTCGAAGGGGCAAGAGTCTTTGAAACATCATGTATCTCACCAACATTTTCCAAGATTGGATTATCCAACACCTCTATGACATCGTCACCCATTTGTGCTTGAGTTGTATGGGACAAAGAGTTGGTTATTACCCCATAACTCCTTGCCAATTGTTTGATTAAGTCTTGGGTTTCTTGTCTTGCCTTCTATACTCTCTTTCTCCTTAGTCATTAGCATATTGACTCTTTGCTTGACTTTGAACATAGTAGAGCATTCTTTTTGCAGATTGGCAGCGTTTGTCTCAAAAAGAGAGGAACCACAAGAATTTAAGGTATCATTTCTCATCTTATCTTCAACATTTATAGCCTCTTTCATTCTCTATACTAATTCTTTCTAGCCATTTTTAGTTACTTTACTCTATATAGTCTTCATGCTTACATTGCATATGAAAATATACTAAATAAATGAATTTATGATGGTTTCCTTTCATTCATCATTGAATTTGTCAAACAACTTAGTAGTTGGCATGAGATCATTGTGAATCATATTATTTACTAAGGCTCCTAGATTTAAAGATGGTTGATCACTTACTGGAAGAGAGCTAGGCATGTCCTCCATAGGATCAGATGAGCCTTCTTCATTCTTCTTGTTATGTACATGAATTTTGCAAGTATCCTCTTCTTCCTCTGTCTCTTCATTTGTGGTGATTTCAATTCTGGTTTGAGCTTCTTCATTGGAGGTACTACTCCTTTTATTTATTTTTAGTTGATTCTATTCTTTCAAGTCAAGATCTATTTCTTCTTGAACAGAACCACTCAAATTTATTTTCCTATCAGCTTTTTGCTTTACTCTTCTTCTTCTTGAAGCAACAGATGGTGCAGCAAGGGATATGTCATTTCCTTCAGATGCTCAGGTACTGGGACTGGTAGGGGCAGCAACATCAACTGATTCAGGGGAACTTTTTTCTTTCTTATTTCCCTTCTCAACATTAGCAGTACTGGAAGTAGTAGTACTGGAGGATAATCTTCCCGATTTCCTAGGTCCAAAGGGTTGTTCTGCTGATTTAGCCTTTCTCTCATCAAGGGCCTCCTTTAACTGATCTAAATCATCCTTAGTGAAGGTTTGTCCTTGGAAGAATGCTTCAACCTTCTTTCTTCTTTTGGATTTTGAAGCTTCTAAGCGCACCTCAGTGGATTTTTCCTCATATGTTCCATGTCGAGGTAGAGAGTGATCCCTAGGGCTGCTCAAAAATATTTCAATGTACCTTTCAACCAAATGTTCATCAAATTCATATGCCATTGGCTCAATCCATCGAGTTTTGGGTTCAACTACCTCTATAATACATTCATCTATAGTTACAAGAAAGGTTATATCTTTTTTATATTTCTTTACTAGGCTCCTGGGAATTCAATCTCTTTCATGCATCTCATTCTCGAATACTGCAAAGAAAGTAGTTAGAGAATTTTTATGTGCCCTGAAATCTCCAAGACTATCCAAATGATCAAAAATTTGATGTGCAATTGACCTGTTACGATCCCATATTATGTCTTTCCTTCCCGGTAACTCCCTCGGGAAATAGAATAGTATACAAACTACTAATGTGCCAAATTTGAAAGGGTGTTTCTTTTCCTTATTCATGCTCAATTTCTCCATAAGTTATAGCCTAATCGACTCACATAGATCAAAATCTTTCCCATTTACTACCATTTCAAATGTGGTGTGAATTGTCGTATCAGATACAAAATTCCCTCGATTGGTGAAGTAAGTTTTTTGTCTAACAATGATAGAAGGATACTTGATGGAAAGGTTTGAGATGGGTTTAGTATTTAGATATCTTTCATCAAATGTAGCATCAGTCAGCTTCATGACAACATCATTCTTCATATCCTTTAGAATTGGAATGGATCCAGTATTGCAAAGACCAGTTATAGCTCGAACCGCTTCCTTTTTTATTACCCCTAGTATACTTGTCCACAAAAATTTACTATGTACCCTACTGAGAGCCATCCTAACAAAAATTTCCTCCATCTCACTGGAAAATTTTGGAAACCAATTCCAAACATTCAACTTCTTCTAAACTAGGTTTTCATTTTCTGGCTTTAGTAATAGATCATCTCCTATCAATTCATTGTCCTATAAATCCTTAAGCTCTTGGTGATTAAATTATTCTAGCTTCTTATGAATATATGTCTTAGTGTCTTCAGTGGGTAACACATTGCTCGAAATGTGCGAGAACGCACCCACGAGATCCACTCCATAAACTTTCCAAGAAAATCTTGTAAATTTGGGTTGGGGTCTCTCAAATACTTCCACAATGGTAGGAGTGGCCATTTCTCCTCAAACAACTTGAATATGCTTAAAGAAAAAGTTCTTCAACTTAGAATCCACAAGATTCAGATAACGAAAAATACATTTTCACGCTTTGTCAAGAACTAGGGTTTTGATGCAAAGTACTTTGAATCACCTTCAACTCTCTTCAACTCACTCTGCTTCTTCCCAGATGGGAAAATGTGCTTTAACTCAACTTAGTTTCTTTCTTTATGACTTACGAAATTTTCCCTCATTCACATTTAATTCATCCCAACCTCAAAAGATGATCAATACTTTATAAAGTACACTATAAATCGTAAAAGGTTCCGCAATTCTTTGATTCTGCATATTTTTTGCCAGATTTTTCTTCAGCCTTCAGCATCTTCAGAATGATATCTTACATCATATATTCTAATTTCACTGCTTGAAACCTCATATATCAGGGGCTTTTTATATTTCTCTATAACTTCTCCCCCTGAAGCCACTACAAGGTTCAATTTTTAGAAGAGGTATCTACACCAGATGTAGGTATTGATGCATTTGACTCATCTTTTTTCTTAGGTTCTTTCTTTTTCTTCCAAATCTTTTCCATTTCTTTTCTCACCTCAGTAGGAACCACTTTTTTCACTAGTTTTTTCTTTTTTTTCGGATTAGATTTCTTCCCAATTTTGCTTCTACAGAATTTTGAGATATGTCTTGGTTTGTTGTAGGTGAAGCACACAACTTGTTTCTAACCAAACTAATTTACATTTATCCTTGATCTACACTAATTAGCCTTATGTTCAAAGACATTGCATGTATAGCAGTAGCCTTGAAAAGATCGGATCCTTCTACTAGCATTGAATCTGTTCAACAGTATATGGCTTCTACACTCGGTAGCTCTATGTCCAACCTTATTTCAAGAAAAGCATTGTCCAAAAAAGAATCCAATATTTTGATTCATTATATTCTAGTTCATTCTACTTCTACATTTTATTTCCCTATGATCAAATTTATTGCATGAGAAACAAAAACCATTAAAAGATGGGTACCTTTGAGCATTAGGTTGTCGAATAGGAATCCTTCTAGTATTGCTCCTTTGGTTCTTGATCTATTTATTATTGCCTTGAGTCTTCCTTTGATTGTCCACTTTCTTGGGAATTTGATTTTCCTTTGAACTTTTTCCTTCTTCAAGTCCTACACCATTTTTGTCCTTAGAGGGTTTCTAAAATGCAATAAACTCATCAAGCCTTATAGAACTTGTATTGATTTTTTCTTCATGGGATTTTTCTTTTTCTAGATCAGATCTTAGGGTTACCACTTCTTGTTCTTGAAATTTTTGTGCATTCATCAATTTTATTCTGAATTTTAGCTTTTTGACATTCTTCAACTCTTTTCTTTTCTTCCACTTGCACCTCCAATCTAGTAATATCTTCATTAGCCTTTTTCAACTGGTCACTAACTTCTCTATTCCTTTCTTTGAACTTCTTCATTTGTTCTCTTAATTTTTTGATGCATTCATTTTCTTCTTTCAAGTTTCCTTTCAAAGTTTCTTTCTCATCTTCACTTTGGTCCAATTCTTCAAGGGAAGTTTGAGTTCCTCAAACGTAGAGATTTCTTCTAGAGGAATAGGATAGCTTTTGTTAGCCATGTATTCAAATTTTGGGATCTTCCTCAAGCTGTAAGACTTCTTTAGATGAACCAAGATCTGATACCAATTGTTAAATACACTGAATACTGAGAGGGGGGTGAATCAGTATTCTGCTAACACAATTAATTTCTAAGCATCCAATTATTAACATATATCTAGCTATAACTGTAAACCAAAGCACAAAATGAATCATAACATCTCATAACATATTGACACCACAATTTTACGTGGAAAACTCAAAATGGGAAAAACCATGGTGAGGATTAACTCATAATATATTATAACTAGTTACAAGATATTATAGGGCTCACTGCCAAGACACATTGTCCTTGAAAGGCTCACAGCCTAAATACAAAATGGCTTATTTCCAAGATACAAAGAGTATGGATCACTTCCAAAAAGTGTATTGAAGAGGTACACCTTCAAAGTGTTGAGATCAGTTTCGGTTAAGCTCTAGAAAACCAAAATCTTGCCTTCATTTGCAGGCATGCAATAATTATCAATAACTTCACACTATAATACGTGTCACATAGCTCACATCACTATTCATATACCATCACACACACCTTCACCTCATTTTTTCATTCACTTTCTTACTTACATACATATATACAGCTATATCTTCATACATCAATTAGGTCAGCCTAATTGAATGTGAACATGCATAATTTAAAGTGACTTGTCAACCCAGTTCAAAAATATTTTGGTACACAAAACAAAACATATCAAACACAAATTAGGTTGGCTCAGACCTATAAAGGCAAGTAGTTCTTAACCCTGTCGGCCAAAAGAATGTCCAACTTCTATCATTTAGATATCTCAACTGGATCAACCAAAGTTGTTGAAATCTCGTTCATAGCTATGACTAACTCTCCTGAGGAACATATCAAAAACTCATAGAATTATCTTTTACTGAGATAATTTCTAGATCAAAATATCAGATCAATATAGATACACAGTTTACTTGGCCAGTTACCAAATAATGTTGGCATCAATGAAAACAAACCCGAAGGGCACCTTCTTCATTCTTCCAACAAAGAATTTTTCTGAAGAAGAAGAAAAGGCTTTACATCCAAAAGGAAAGTGATGTATCAGATGACTATAAAATCTTAGATGATGAACAAGGCTATGCTTTTGTTGTGAGAGAAAATGAATTTCTCTTCATGGAAAAAGAGTCTAAAGAACAAAATGATGGAAAGGTGGAAGACCTTGGTGAAGGTGATGAAGAGGAAGAATTTTACCTAGAAGGATAACTCATCTGTGCTCTAGGTGATATTGATTATCTCAGAGATGAGATTAAGAAATTGAAAAAGGAGAATAAGTAGCAGAAGAAACTTGCATAAAAAGAGTGAGACAAACTAAACAAGAATCTAGAATAATCTACCTCGAATGTGGTAGATTTGAAGTTGCATATGGAGGAATCCAAGAGGTTAGAAGATGTGATTAAATCCAAGCTGCAATCTGAGGCTGACAAATGTATGAAGATTGAGGAAGAAGTTGTTTCTCTTAGAAAATATTTAGAAAAGGAAAGAGAGTAAATAGAGAAAGGACTCAAGTTGAAAGGAGGCTCAAAATTTTTAGATGAGCTATTGAGCACATAGAATCCCTCAAACAAATAAAAATCTAGACTAGGGCTTGAGAAAGGTAAGAGTACTTTTATGAATACTTACTCCAAAGTTGTATGAAAGATTTGGAGTAGGAGAAAAGTCTGGTTCTGTTGATGAAAGAGATTGCAAAGGGAGTATATCCATAGAGAAACCTATAGAGGTAGATAAAACTAAAGAATAAAAAAAGGTTGTTGTAGACAATAAGGATAACCAATCAGCTCTTGATAATTAGAAAAGAAGGTAGAATTTCAAAAGAATTAATGTTGATGGATTCATTAGGGTGAGAAACACAAGAAATCAAATGCACAAAAGACCACCTCATCTGGAATTGAATTCTATGACCAGGTATTCCTCATACTTCTATGGATATTGTTATACAAGTAATAATTTTGGTCATAGGGCTAGAGAGTGTAGAGTCATACCTAAGAGGAGTACAAACTTTGTAAGCAAGAATTTGTTTGCTCCCTTAGTGGATATGAATGTAGTTTGTTATTACTATAATAACTTTGGTCATATAGAAAGAAATAGTAGAACAATATTGATGAAACCGAATGTTAAGGATGGGAAAAAGAAATAACTATCTCCTAAAATAAATAAAGAAGGTAAGGCCACCAAGTTAATGAAGAAAAGACTAAAAAGAAGTCTAAGAAGGTGTGGAAATAGAAAGAGGAAAGTTCCACTCAATCCATGAGTTACCAAATGGAACTACATGCTAAGAAGCAAAATATATGAGTGATAGATAGTGGTTTCTCCAAGCACATGATTGGAGATAAGAGTAAGTTCATCAAACTCAAGAAATTTAAAGGAGGATTTGTGAGTTTGGGTGACAATACTGCAATCAAGATCTGTGGTAAAGGTATCTTGAGCCTAGAAAGTAAAAACCCCACTAAAGATGTATTATATGTGGAAGGATTGAATCACAACTTTTTGAGTGTAATTCATATGTGTGACAATGGCTACAAGGTCATATTTGATTCAAAAGGATGCAAAATAAGAAAGAATGGAAAAATAGTTGGACAAGGATTGAGAATTGACAACAATCTTTACAATCTCAGTGAAGTGAAAGTTCAGACATGTTTAATAGGAAAATTTGATGAGAGATGGTTGTGGCATAGAAG
Organism: Sequoiadendron giganteum; assembly: GCA_007115665.2. Lineage (NCBI taxonomy): Eukaryota > Viridiplantae > Streptophyta > Pinopsida > Cupressales > Cupressaceae > Sequoiadendron > Sequoiadendron giganteum. Next base: position 297,492,725 of record CM021110.1, on the reverse strand, counting down.
ATTAGGGCATGTAAACTTTGATAATTTGGTAAAGGTAAGTTCAAGAGGTCTAACAAAACACATGCCTAAAATATCCAAGCCTGCTAATACGATATGCAAAGAATGTCAGCAGGGAAAACAAACAAAGGCTAGCTTTCCAAATAATAAATATTCAACTACTAAGCCTTTACAACTAGTTCATACTGACTTGTGTAGACCCAAAAGAACAAGAGGATTGAAGGGATAAAGATACTTTATGTCACTAGTTGATGACTACACAAGAATGACATGGGTAATATTTCTGAAAGAAACAAACCAATCTTTTGAAAGATTTAGAATATTCAAAAAAATGGTTGAGAAGGAAATAGGAAGAAGGATCAAACACTTAAAGTCGGATAGAGGAGGAGAATTCACATCAAGTGAATTTTTTTACTACCATGAGGCACATGGAATCAAAAGATAATACTTTGCACCAAGAACTCCACAACAAAATTGAGTAGTAGAAAGAAAGAATAGAGTGGTGAAGGACATGACAAGAATAATGTTAAATGAGGCCAAGTTAGTAGATATGTTTTGGAGGGAAGTAGTTCATACTGCAGTTTATATTTTGAATAGAGTTCAAATAAGAGCTCAAAATGATAGCACAACCTATGAACTATGGTACGATAGACTACCCTTTGTTAAATATTTTAAGGTATTTGGCAACAGGTGCTATATAAAAAGAGAAGATGAAAACATGGGAAGTTCTTAGTCAAGGAGTGATGAAGGAATATTTCTAAGGTTTTCCACCCAAAACAAAGCCCACAAATGCTATAATAAAAGGCTGATAAGATAGTATAAAGCATATATGTCAAGATTGATGAGAGCATAAAACATATCAAATCAGATAGACAAGAAATTGAAGATGATTAAGACTTTGAAGATAATGTTACTAATAATGAAAAATAATTTGAAGAAGAAGTTGAGAAGGCACCTACAAATTATGTGCAAAAGGATCACCCAGCAGATCAAATAATTGGGGAAAAAAATGATGGAGTTTAGACTAGGAGAAGACTAGAAAGGCATAAAGAGTAGGTAAATTTTGCTCTCTTGTCTCAGATTGAGCCAAAGAACTTTACTGAAGCCAACATGGATGACAGTTGGTTGAAGGTCATGGAGGAAGAGCTAAATCAGATTGAGAAAACAAGACATGGGAATTAGTTCCTAGACCACCAAGCAAAAATGTGATAGGCACTTAATGGGTATTTAGAAACAAGCTCAATGAAGATGGAGTTGTGGTAAGGAATAAAGCAAGACTGGTGTGCAAGGGGTATGCACAAATTGAAGGCATTGAATTTGAAGAAACATTTACACCTGTGGCAAGATTAGAAGTAATTATAATGTTTCTTGCATTTTTAGTATATAAAGGATTTAAAGTATATCAGATGGATGTTAAATCTACATTTTTGAATGGAAACCTAGAAGAAGAAGTCTACATAGAACAACTAGAAAGTTTTCAGCTATCAGAGGATGATGACTGTGTATGTAGATTGAGGAAAGCATTGTATGGTCTAAAGCAAGCACCAAGAGCTTGGTATTCAAGATTAGACCAGTACCTACAACAACAAGGTTTCAAGAAAGGATGGCAGATAGCAATTTGTACTTCAAATCAGATGGTGAGGACATGATTATTGTTGTTGTATATGTGGATGCCATCATATTTGGTGGTAGCAATGATAGAATGTGTAAAATATTTTCGACAAATATGCAAGAAGAATTTGAAATGTCAATGTTAGGAGAATTGTCATTTTTCCTTGGTTTACAAATAGTGCAAAATGATAATGGAATATTTATATCCCAAACTAAATATGCTAAGGAAATGCTTAAGAAATTTGGCATGGAGGATAGTAGACCAGTCAGTACCCCCATGATATTTGGCTATAAGCTAAGAAAATCAGATGGATCACTAGATGCAAAGTAGATAGTTTATAGGTTAATGATTGGAAGTTTACTATACTTGATTGCATCAAGACCAAATATTATGAAAGCAGTGTGTATGGTAGCAATATTTCAAGCTGCACCCAAGCAATCTTATGTCAATGAAGTGAAAAGAATATTCAAATACATCAAAAGTATTGTTGATTATGGGATGTGGTATCCCAAGTGCAAATATTTTTCTTTAACAACATATACAAATGCAGATTGGATTGGATGTGTAGATGATAGGAAGAGCTCAAGTGGAGGAGAATTATTTTTGGGAAAAAAATTGGTTTCCTAGATGAGAAAAAAGAAAGAATTAGTCACTCTATCCATAGCAGAAGCAAGGTATTTAGCAGTACCAACATGTTGTACTCAAGTCCTATGGATGAATCAGACACTTAAGGACATTAAGGTAGAGTATAGTGAACCTATCTCTATTCTCTATGATAATTCAATTGCAATAAACATCTCAAAAAATCTAATGATCCACTCTAGAATAAAGCATGTATTCATAAAGTATCACTTCATTAGAGAGAAGGTTGCAAACAAAGAGGTCAGCATGGAATATGTTCCCACCAAAGAACAAGTGGCTGATATTTTGGCCAAGCCTCTTCCAAAGGATCAATTTGAATATCTGAGGTAGAAGTTGGGAGTAGTTCCTCCCACATTATATCACTAAATGTTAGTGATAGGGCATGAATCTAGGGGGAGAATCATTGGTTCTTCATTCTTCCCTGGAAAAGTGAAGATTGATCAAGTTAGGTAAAACTTATTTTACAAATTTCTAATGACTTGATGGTCACAGATTCAAGGATCCCCACTTTCTCCTTGAATTTCTTGTCAAAGGGGGAGTGTGCCCTTTTCCGTTGATGTCAAAAGGAGAGAAATTTGTACAAATGCTCAAGAAATTTAGTAAGGGGGAGAAAGTAGAGATGATATTGGTACAGAGCATGGACTATAATATCTTTACTTGGTATAGGGATTCTCAGCAACTGGTACAGGGCATATATTGGTATCAAATTCAAATGATATAGGTCGATTGAGCATTTAGTTTTCCCATCAATGACAAAGGGGGAGATTTTTGGCATATGGTTGTGACTGATGTCAAAAGGTGGATCGGGAGTGAGATTGAACTGATCATAGTAAGGAAATTGTGTTATTGATGTCTAATGAGAGGTATGCTATGTTGTGGATTTGGTTCTGGAAAATGTAGTGCAAGTTACAAAATTTGCTCAGGATGTTGCATTGTTGTCATGCAACGTTTTCATGATGTTGTAGTGAATTCTTCCAGTGTCCAAAAGAAAAATCAAAGGCCAAATTTGATATGGGTTTTCTAAGACCTTCTCAGAAATATGAAGTGCGGGTCCATAGGATGTATAATGCGCTTAGAATTGAATTATATGTACTCTCTAGTGAATTTAGGGTTTGAAAAATAAACCCTAAGGGTTTCTAGTCATGGTATTAAATAGACTTTCTATTTTGGCATTGACTGGTTGTCCCAGGTTGCAAGTTGCTTAAGTCATCACTTAAGCCTATTACATTACGGGTGTGACCGACCCCCTTTCCTAGTAACTATAACACTTCCTAAGTTTCAGTGTTAATATTTTCTCTTGGTTTGATCAACGGTGAAGATCATGTCTCAAAGATCTGATGGTTTCCCTGCTAGCCCGCTACATTTGTGGTTGGTCCCCATTCAACCCCGCGAGCCAATGAGCAATATTGGATATCAACTGTTGTTGATCAAACGGTGGTAATGGTGGGACCTAAGAAAGTGGAAATGACAAAGAAGAAAAATTGTATGATGCATCAACTCACATCACCTTTGTGAGTTGAATGATGCTAACAAAAGTGACAAGTGGTGCTAGCCCACCAACCTGTTGAGATTTAGTGGGCCCATGGTCAAAGCTCACGGGGTAATGGGAGAGTGACACATGTCTTCATGGGACCTAGTGTATGTTGTTGTGAAGGAAATCGATGATGACATTTTAAATAGATCGATCATCCAACAGTCAAGATTTAAAGGTGTGGTGATAAACGGTGATTGCTTGATCATGGAACGAAGTGAGGAGATCAATGACACATATGTAAATGTGAAGAAATACAATGATTAGGTCTATGTGAATAGGGGTTTCAACCAAAAACCCACTTTGCTCGAAGTTAATTGGCTCAACTACACCAAAAACCAATATGATTGGAGATTTGATTCAGAAATCAGTGGCAACTATCATGTAGGAGATTGAAGTCAAAATTAAATTGATAAAACAAGGAATAAATTAAATGCATATTTGATTCTAAGGGTTTGATAGTGAGATGATATGGCAAAATTCTTTGTAACATAATTAAATTTTGTGCAACTCTATGCAAAGGCATGGCATTGAGGGATATATTCAAAGACCCTAACTGAAGATCTGTACATGGAAGAGAATCCTGACGAAATCACGGATGGTCAATAACAACACAAAATAGATGATCAAGATGTTGTTGAAGTGTTGAAAGAGTGTGAGTTTTGAAGATATGAGTATGTGCATTGTATAAAGGGAATTCTGAGCTCATTGAGGTGGACAAAGAATGCACTAAGGAAGAAAAGGTGAAGAATAGAGAAAAAGAGAGGGGTGTAAAGTAGAGAAGATAGTTGTTGTGGCAACAATAGAAACTTGAGCAGTTGCAAAGTAAGTTGTAACATTGAGTTTGTGTTCTTGAGAACAAACTGTAATATCTTTCATTGTAAATATGATTGGTGGGTGCCATCAAATATCTGGGTAGGTGCTCAGATTAGGGAGTGGGTGCTTCCTTAGAGTAGGTGCTCCTAAAACTAGGGGATTGGTGTCTCCTTAGGGTTGGTTCCCTTAAATAATTGTAACTGAATATTGGATTGTGAGGTTGGATTAGGATAGTAGCTCCTAGTAGAATTTTCTCACCTTGGTTTTTCCCACCTTGGGTTTTCCACATATATCTTGTGTTATGTGTTCTTTGATTGTGTGCTTGTTTAACTTTCTATATCTCATGTTTTAATCTATACACTAAGTGTTGTAATAAGTCAATCCTCTCAAAAAATTTAAGGGTTAAAATTTTAATATCTACCGATTCACCCCCCTCTCAATAGATTGTTGTGTTCCAACAAAAAGGTCATGCTGGACTATGGTGCAAAGAAGTTCAATTAGACTGAAATAAGAGAGGCAAAGAAAGAATCACCAAATGTATTAGAATGGTAAAAAGGTTGAAGAATCAATTCATTCCCACATATAATGAACTTGAATTATTGAAGAGATTGCAGAACCTAAGACAAAAAGAAAGATCTATGAAAGAGTACACTAAATAATTCTACAAGATGATAATCAGAACTAGTCATAGTGAAGTAAGCAAAGAGAAGGTTGCTAGATACATCAAGGTATGTGCAGGATCATGATGGACCAAAAAGTGGTGATATGTAAGCCATTTGATGGCCCATGTGGCTGACGACTTTTTTTTTACCCAAAATTCATGAAATGAAAAGAGTTTTTACAGGATATTCTCAGCTTCCACCAATATAAATTATGCTTTAATTTGAATTTAATAAATAATTATTATTCATTTTCTATTAGAATTACGAATAAAGTCCTAATTGATAAGTTAATTAAAAAACATCTATAACTTTCAAACGGTATCACATTTTTTGAATCCGAAACATGCGTCACATTCTATGCTTCACATACTATAGGATTAAAAAAAAAAAAAAATGAATTTCATGAATTTTTGACCAAGTTAAGGTGGTTAGACAGACGAGCTTTTATATTTTTTAAAAGTTGTAATAAAAAATTCATAATTAATTATTTACTTGGAAAATAATTATTAAAAAATATGCATCACATCGGGACATGAGTCCTTTACTTATATATAAAATATTATCATTTTATTGTGGTTAGGGTGGTTAGACAGACACCTGCTTCTTATTTTTACCCTAAAATTTAAATACTACTGCATCGAAATTTCAAATTTTCACAAAATAGATTTTATTTTTTTAAATAAAGGTCTAGTATTTTAGAAACTAAATTCAATTTTCTACAGATTCTATTTTTAAATTTTTTTGAAATAATATAGATAACTTATTCAAATTTTTACGTCAAGTTGTCTAACTCTGATTTTTTGTCTTTTTATTGCCACTTAAGGGCCTATTTTTTCCATGATGATCCTGCACATACCCATCAATGGACTAAGATCAAACATTCAAGAAGAATTGAGCCTAGTGAAGATGGCATCTATTGAGGAAGCATACTAGTTTGCATTGAAGGTTGAAGAGAAGTTAAACAAGAAGTTTGAACCGAGACAAAGAACCGCAAGAGGAAGATTTCAAAAGAATGGACCCTAGTTCGGAGAAAGAAGAGCATATGTGGAGAAGAAAAAATATCCAAAACCCTAACAGAGTGAAGAAAAGGATGCTAAACCATACTACAAAGGAAGACAAGATAGAAACTTCTACTACAATAATAGAGGAGGTCATAATTCTTGTTGTAGTGACGAATACCAGAGAGAGGAAGGAAGATCTAAGAGAAGACCATTCAAAGGAACCTACTTCAAGTGTGGAGGTGAAGGAAATAAAGCATTTGAGTGTCATCAAGGAAGTACCGGAAAGAAACCTAAATATACTAGGAGAAAAACATATGTGGAAGAGGAACATGTTGGATCCCCTAATTCATGTGGAAAACAATAGAAAGGTGAATCATTGGTAATGAGGAGAGATTTGATGCATGAACAAGTGACTGAAGAACTATCATAGAGGAAAAGTCTATTCAAAACTAGATGTAAGTTCAGAGGAAAGGTATGTAAAGTTGTCATTGATAGTGGTAGTAATGACAATCTAGTTTCATAGGAGATGGTAACCAAGTTGAATTTGAGGATATTGAAACACCCAAACCCTTATAGGATAGCATGGATGCAAGATGATCATAAGATACTGGTGAATGAACAATGTTTGGTGAAATTTCATATTCGATCATATAGGGATGAAGTACTGTGTAATATTATGCCTATGGATGCATGTCATTTACTGTTAGGAATACCATGGAAATATGATAAGAGAGAAATTCATGATGAAAGAAGAAATAATTATATTGTGATATCAAATGGAAAGAGAATCAAGTTGATACCTTTGGAGGAAGAGGAGAAGACTGAATTTTGTGGCACCTCCAGACTATATTTGGTAGATCGAAGGAAGTTTCTTGATGGATTGAGGCATGATAACGTGTGTTTTTCATTGATTATGAAGAAGAACAGTGGTCCAAAGGTAGAGAACCCTACCACAAAGGATGAATAAGTAGCAGAATTATTGATAGAGTATGAAGATATCATGTTGAAGAATGTACCAGATGGACCACCACCTATTCGGAGTACCAGTCATCATATAGATCTTATACCAGGAGCTATTTTACCTAACAAATTATCACACAAAATGACACAGACAAATAATGGAGAGTTGAACCGGAAGATGCAAGAGTTGTTGAGGAAACGATTGATTAGAGAAAGTTTGAGCCCATGTGTGGTACCTACTGTAATTACACCAAATAAATATGGAGAGTAGAGGATGTGTATAAATTCAAGAGAAATCAATAAGATCATTGTCAAGTATAGATTCCCATTGCCAAGGATGGATGATGTTATGGATTGTTTAAGTGGAGTAAAATATTTTACAAAGATTGATCTTAAGAGTGGATATCATCATATTAGAATTAGGGAAGGATATGAATGGAAGACTGCATTTAAGACTAATGAGGGATTGTATGAGTGGTTAGTTATGCCTTTTGGATTGACCAATGCACCAAGCACTTTCATGAGATTGATGAATACGGTATTGAAGAAATTCTTGGGTAAGTTTGTCATTGTTTACTTGGATGATATTATGATTTTCAATAAGACTAGAGAAGAACATTTGTGGCACATACAACATGTATTGCAAAGATTGAGAGAAGATAAATTATTGATTAATATCAAGAAATGTAGTTTCATGAAGACAGAGTTGGTATACCTTGGATTTGTTATTTCTATTGAAGGATTGAAGATGGAAACGGAGAAAGTGAAAGAAATTTTAGATTGGCCTAGACCAGTAAACATTGGAGAGGTCAAATTGTTTCATGGATTAGCTAGTTTCTACCTTAAGTTTATTAGAAGTTTCAGTAGTTTTTGACAGAGACAATGAGAGGAGATAAGAGAGACTTTAATTAGGCATCTGAAACACAAAAGATCTTTGAATTAATGAAATAGAAGGTGAAAAACAATCTAGTGTTAGCATTACCAGATTTTGATAAAGTATTTCAAGTGGATTGTGATGCAAGTGTGAATGCCATTGGAGCAGTGTTGAGTCAAGAAGGAAGACCTATAGATTATTTGAATGAGAAGTTGAATGATTCTAGAAGAAGATAATTTGTTTATGATTAGGAATTCTATTCCATAATTCAAGCCTTGAAGAAGTGGAGACATTATTTGTTGCATAAGGAGTTTGTGTTGTATGCAAATCATCAAGCTTCGCAGTATTTGAACAGTCAAGGAAATTTGAATCAGAAACATATGAGATGGGTTGAATTCTTGTAGAGTTATACATTTTTGTTGAAGCATAGGAGTGGAAATTCAAACAAAGTTGTAGATGCTTTGAGAAGAAGGAGAAATTTGTTGACATAAATGTGAATACAAGTATTAGGATTTGAGGACTTGAAACATATGTATGAGGATATGTAGACTTTGGCGAAGCATGGAAAGCATGTAAGGAACCAATAGTAACAAACTAAATCCAATGGTTGGATTATTTCATTCAAGAAGATATGTTATTCAAAGGAAGTCATTTGTGTATACTGAGGAGTTCAATGAGCAAGAATTTGATCAAATAAAAGCATAGTGGAGGAAAAGCAAGATATTTTGGAGTAGATAAAATAGTAGCTTTGGTGAATGAACATTATTTTTGGCCGCTGATTTATAAGGATGTAAAGAATTATGTTCAAAGTTGCAAAACATGTCAAGTTACAAAATGGAGTAGTCAAAATACTGGATTGTACAAACCTTTGATAGTACCAGAGAGACCTTGGGAGGATTTGAGCATGGATTTCATTTTGGGATTACCTAGAACATAGAGAGGTTATATTATATTATGGTATTAGAGGACCGATTTTCTAAAATGACACATTTTGTTCCTTGTAAGAAGACTAATGATGTTGTGCATGTTGTTGACATATTTTTCAAGGAGATTATGAGATTGCATGGATTACCTAAGAGTGTTGTTTCAGACAAAGACACCAAATTCATCGGATAATTTTGGAGAACATTGTGGAAGAAGATGAAGACAAATTTGAAGTTCAGTTTAGCATATCAACCATTGATGGATGGACAAACAGAGGTAGTGAATAAAATTTTGGGAAATTTGTTGAAATGTTTGGTTGGAGATAAGGCAGGAAGTTGGGATATAGTTTTACCACAGGCATAATTTGCATACAATAATTCAGTGAACCGAAGCATAGGGAAGACACCATTTTAGATTGTTATAGGAGTAAGTCCTAGAGGATTTGCAAAGTTAAGAGACATCAATATAAAGAAAAAAAGGAGTGCAAACGTAGAAGAGTTTGTGGTTTTCATGGAGACATTGCATAATCAGGTCCAAAAATATTTGGAAGACATGAATGATAAGTATAAGGAGAAGGCAGATGAGCACCAAAGACATAAGTAATTTATTGTTGGAGATTAAGTGATGGTATGTTTGAGGAAGGAAAGATTTCCAGTTGGTACATACAAAAGGTTGAAGATGAAGAAGTTTGGACCATGTAAGATACTAAGGAAGTTTGATTCTAAAAATGCATATGAAGTAGTTATTGAATACATTGGGTATGCCACCTATTTTCAATGTTGCAGACATGTATGAGTTCAAAAAGGAGAATCAAGTGGCAATAGTGATGAACCTCATTTGAAGGAGCAATTACCACATTAGGAACTAGAGAAAATTGAACAGATTTTGGATACTAGAACCAGAAGGAGAACTAGGAACAAGCAGTACAAAGAATATCTTGTGAAGTGGAGAGGTAGACCAGTGGAGGATTAATCATGGATTTCTTCCGTTGAGGTGGATCATCTTGGTTTTCATCTTAGCCATAGAAAGTGAGGGACTCATTTGTTTTTTTCCAATCTTGGGTGTCTGATGTAGGAGCATCCCTGGTTGTAAAGAAATCCTGTCTCAACCAAAAATAGTTATTTTCTTGCATTGCATTCAATAGTAGTTTGAGTAGTTCATTCCACATTTTACCACATCATTGTTTCTTAGTTCTCAAAGTAGGATATATCACAAACACATCAACATCTATTGCATATCCAAATTTCAAAACATTTGCAGTTGCCTACTGAAATTTATCACTCTTAGAATTTCACTATGTTACCAGTCAGAGCATTTGAGGTCGACCTGGTCCAGATTTCTTAGTGTGGACCTATTCCAGAATGTGTGGAGATAAATAAAATATCATTAAATCATTGTGTATTCGTTGGGACCTATCCTAAATATTCATAAGTCATATCATTATGTGCAGAGTTAATTCTTCTTATCTTAAGGTGGATGTTCATGTATAAGAATTCATCGGGTTATTAACCCCTGTGGACGATGCAAACCTAATTTGGAGCTAGAGGAGCATATTTATAAGAATTTTAATTCATTTTAGATCATTGTAGATCATCAGTAGATTATTATTTGGAAGATAAGATTCAGATTCAATATATTTTTGTATAAACCCTTCGGGGGCATGTAATAAGGCATGTTGGCTAGTTATTTTGTGGAATCCCTTGTGGAAAGGCTTGTGAGCCCTATATATTCACCCTTGTGGCCAATGTTTCATGTAAGCATTCCATATTAATGAAGATTCATTTTTGCATATTAGAATTCTATGTTATTTTCATTGTGTTGACTCATTGATGCATGGTTCAGACTGTTCCTTCTAGAACTCTCCTACCATGACTGCACCAAATAGTTAAAAGTAAAGTCAAAAGTATCACACATTAGTTTTTGACAAAAAAATGGATACACCAAAAAAAATTGAAGATAAAAACCTTAATATACTCAAACTATAAAAAAAAATTACATGGTTAAATAGCTAAGAGAGAGCTTAACATTTTTATGGTATTTTTTTTACTTGATGTTGAAGCATCATAAATTGTCACCCTTGATAATTTCACACTATTTTTTATTCCCTCCTAAGTGCATGGACCTAATTGTACACCTAATTTCCTAAATTATGCATTTTGTGGCCCATTTTGACATTTAATAACAAATTACATATTGAAAACCAAAGCATTCATTTAATATTTTGTCCCTGACACCTTAAATCCCATAAAATAGGGTTGGGACCTAGTGGCCTAGGGAAACTTAGTCCCCTATTTTTCCTCCAAAATTGAATATGCCAGAGTTGGCATTTTATTATTTGAATTTCAAATGTTCAATATCAGCTATCGAGATTTATTTTTTGGGAAATTAGAATAATTGCATATAAATACAATCATTTCACAATTTGAAAACTAACTAAGAGGAACAAGGGAGATCTAGAAAATTTATGAGAAAGAACTATTGTCAAGAGCATTATAAAACAATTCAAGAATAGATTTATTGCAAAAATTCAATATCAAAGCATCATGTCAAAGTGTATGTGATTTTTCTTATGTTTATGTTAGCATATTATTTCTGAGATCTAACTATTGTAGGTCTTCAAGAAAATCAAGCCAACAATAATCAAGCCTTGAGGAGATGTGCATGACTTCATTCCTTCAAGGAATCCTTTTTTGAGTGGTGAATTGTAGGTAATTGTTGGTTCATCATTTATTTTCCATTTATCTATCTTTCATCGACATTTCCATTGTGGAGGTGGAAACACCAACACGAGGTTTGATTGAGGCAAACTGTAACATGACAAATGGTCTACTTAAAAAAATTTCCTAAGTTTTAACCCACAAGTGAATAAGCCATGATGCCATAACATAGTAATAAATTTTTATTTTCTAAAATTTAAATTACATGCACATATGAAATAAACACTATTCCAAACTTCCATTGCATTCCATTGTAATTTCACAAATCTTTCCATAACATTGATTTTATATAGAATAAACTCTAGTACAACATTCATGTTTACATCCTTCCATACAAATGGATACAAAGTACATACATAGCTCTCATGAGATTCTAGCACTAGAAATACATATGGTCCAAGTTGTCCCCCTTCAAATCTTGGTTGCCCACTAATGAGGAGAAGCATCACTCAAGTATTTTTCCAGCAACCACAAACTTGTTGTGATCCTCCACACATCTACCTATCAAGTAAGATGGCCCTACCCTTCGATGAAGAGATTGGTTGGATAACCCCATAATACTAGCATTCCTTGAGCTGGGTGTTGTGTCCTACAAACTAGAACTTTACCATACAATAGCTTCTACCTATGTGTAAGACAATCCCAGAGTAGAATTCTTAACTAGATCACAATGAATTGATAGTGTAAATAGTGGCAACTTACACTACTTTGGCCAAAGAATTTAACACCCAGTTAATTCAAGTGAGATTCATCCTATTCACACACCTTCCTATCTCAATTTTTTAAGACCATACATATTCTATGCATAGGAAATTCCCTCCATTAGGTAATATTTAACCCCAGGAACAACCTATTTCCTCTTAACATTACACTATGGTAACCTAATTGAAACATAAAACAATCTTCACTAACTCCCTTATAAAACAAACTATGACTATTTAAGCATGACTTAACATAGTCTATAGTAGAACACATAAGCACTCATACCTACATATGTAGTATGCTAAGATAATTCCCTTATATGGGTATAAAAAAACACAAAGACATCTCTTTTCCTATTTCAAATCAATTCATACAATACTCATAAAACAATCAATCTTTTCAACTTAAAACAAAAAAGTAAAGTAGAGAACTAGCATGCCTATAATCAAATAGCTCCAATTAATAATTCAGGTTTCCTAGCACAACCTAAACCAAATAGTTTACAAAGCATTCTCTTGACCAAATCCCACAAAGAAATCTCTCTAAAAACCTCTCAATCTCACAGCTCAATATTGCAGCAAAGTAACACTTAGAAAATCGAAATTTAGAAAGCAATAATGCATCCCAAATGAAGTGAAAGGCACCTCTATTTATACAAAAAGATTAGAAAATGAAGGCTGGAAATAGGGTAACAAAATTGACACTTCTTAACTCAAAAAGTTTGACTCAACAAAAATAACAAAAAGGTGGCAGCTAGAAACAATGTACAAAAACAACATACCCAACAAAACAATGAGTCGGCCCATTTAACTAGACAACAAGAATGATTAGTAGAAATGCAAGGCAATGGTCTCCTATAGATCAACTTATTTGGCTAGCTCCCTAATTTGACCAATTCATATATTCTCATTGCTTCACATTTGTAATTTGTATTTCAGGTTAAGACTTCTACTTGTTTCATGCTTTCCTCAGTTTGGTGCCACCAAAACACTATGTTTCCTATTCCTTTGGTCTTCTTTAAGCTTCAAGACTAAGTCAAATTTTAATTCACGTGTTATAGATTGGTATTACTTCCAACGTCGACTTTGTCAACATTCTAATACCATGTATTACTTTGGCTTTTATTTCTTGTGCATAATATAGCAATGCACTCTTAATAAACAACTATTTTATTCAATTAACATTTGCATATAGTCTTATGTGCTCTACTTTAAATATGTATGAAATGTGTTCCATACATTCCATGCACTTTATAGAATAAACATTGCTATCAACATTTATATGTACATATAATATATATATGATATATATATATATATATATATATATATATATATTAATAACATTACATGGTATTATATATATGTGTATATACATACATATATATATATATACAAATATATATATATATATACAAATATATATATATATACAAATATACAAATATATCAACTTACATGATTATAGTATGCATCTTTCGATATTCGAATGCATAAAAATTCATTCATTCATTCCATATAATAATAACACACATGTGTAAATATATATACACATATAAATTTGTATATTTATATATGTATTAATACACTCGTATGGGCGTTTCCATTACGTTGATACATATGCGTATATCAATACATGTATATATGTACACATGTATATATTGTATATTTATTTAATATTGCCTTCAAACATATAATTTCAACAACATTGATTGACATATATAGATGAACTATATACATATATATATACTTTTCCATTTGGCATTCCCACACATATGGGTATTTTGTCCATAAGCATTCATAGATACATCTATCTATGTATACCTATGTATGTATTTACTTATGTGCACGAGTTCATCATAGGCATGTACATGTATACATATATACATTTAATGTATATATCGCATCAATCAAATGTAAACACATTTAAGAAGAACTCATAATTGACAGAAACTCAAACACTTAGACTAAATCAAGAATGCTCACAAACAAAATCATAACCTCTCCTATTCACCCACAAACAAGACTTAGGTAACTGATTATTTCTAGGCTATTGACTTGACTTGACTATACTTAGAAGTGAGTGTCTGAAAGCTTAGTTAGACTCATTTAGGGGTTACCCGACCAATTCTCTGATCCTGAGTGATACTTCCCCTCTCTTATAGAGGATTAAATTTATTCTTGCATCAAATTTAGTACATAGAAAACATAGTTGAATAAATTACAACCTTTTGCATCATATATTTCATAAACAGAATCATTTCATAACTTCATTTGAATCAAATATTTATTTATTGTATTTCCAAAATTCATAAAGCATAAACACACACATTTAAAGCATTTTCACACAGCTAGGTAAAATTAAATAAGTAATAGCACAATGGGGTGTAACACAAACCCCTATATGGCACAACCCTTCCTCTCTGTTTGAATGTGCAATTTTCAGATCTAAAGAAGATTGGGAGAATTTTGAAGGTCAATTATTCATTATTGCAATCAAACCCTACACCTTGACAACATTCGAAAACTTAGTTATTTCAACACTCGACGAAGATCTGACAGTGCGAAAACTGAGAAAAAAAGGCCTCGGTCTAGCTCTAGAGGATTGTGAAATCAAATATGGAATTAATCTACTGGGAAATAGTCACCCAGGCTGACTTGGTCCTCGAAAATCATCTCCAAATTCATAACACAAGTGCATAGAACTTTGCTCGGTCTATTTTTGAAGTTTTAATTTGTTTATGACTTTCCAAAATTATTGTTTTTCGCATCAAAATAGTGAATTGCATCATTAGCCTAGTCAAATCATTGCATTTCATTCTTAAATCCATTTCAGGTTTGGTCAAGGACAAGTTGACTCATCTTTCAAGTTGTAAGTCAGTCTTATATCTTGTCCAAATCTATCAAACCCCCGCTACCTCAAATTCTAAATACATCAAAAAAAGTGCCTAAACCCTAGAGTAAAATCCTAGGGTTTCACTTTTTCCCCATTTTATTTTGGTGAACCTAACATGTTAACATTATAAACCTTCTAAAATATGAGGCAAACCATCCTAGATCTAGGTTTAGCATTGCATTGTTCATTTAGGTATTCATATTTGCATCATAAAAAGACTAAAAATTCAGAAGAAATTGCATATCATATTACATCATAGGTTGTAATAGGGCTACTTTCAGTCATATTCTAATTGCATTTTAAAATCTTCATTTGTTCATTTAAATCTAAAAATAAATCTAAAATTGTCCATTGCATTCATTTAGGAATCTTGCATATAGCTCAAAAAGTGAAAATTACATTGTTTTGTTTCAAAAATGCATTAACATCATGATTTTCAGATTTTAGCATATTAAAATCAATCAATTTCCGTATCTTACATCTAGAAATTTCATTTACAATTGTCATTTATTACTTGAACATTTTACAAATTATTGTACACTTGCATTGTGAATTACATAAGAATAAATTGGGTAAATTTTGGAAAAAAAATCACTATCAAAATTGTACACACACACACCTGAGATCCTTAAATAATATGATAAATAATCAAACTTTGAAATATTTACCAACCTATGTAGGACATAGTCACCCTGGGCAATTTGGTCCAACTATTTTTGGCTCAAATTTTTGACAGATATCTATTTCTATGTTTTTTGTCTACTTTTGCTTTCTAATTTTTGCTTATGAGTGTTTTATTCTAACAATTTAGAAATTTATTGTTCATAGTGGGAACACCTAGTGTTTTGAAACTCACATGAGCTTCATGACCTAATGTATTATTGCCAATACTTTGGTGAGATGTATTTGCAAACTTATGGCATCCTATGTTGTTACATCCATTGTGGATCCCGAGTCCTCCAAATCTTTCACACAAAGTATTTTCAATACCCAACACATTTTAAACTCAATCTCTAATCCTACCATATCCATGACAACTTCACAAATAAGCACCTTTATGGATGTTGAGACTATTGTTGCCCATGTTCCTCAAGATAAACTGAAACAATTAGGCAAAGGCTTAGAGGGATTACAAGACTACTTAAGCATTGAATCCTTAGCGAGATAAGTGGTGCCTATAGTGGATAACATAAGGAAATTGATCAATGATGCTCAAGGATTAGAGGTTTTGCATAGTCTATCCCATACAGTTGACACTAATATCCATACGATGGCTAGTTGTGCTCAAGCATTAGGATACACTCAAAGCCAAGGAGGATTCCAAATCTCCATCCCCACAATTATAACCTCTATTCATATGTTCACATTGCCAACTGTAGCTTCAACGATACAACAAACCAATGACAACTCCAAAATTAGGGCTTTCCAATGGGAACCCTTATATTTTCATGACATCACATGTGAAACCTCAATATTCATCACCTCTTATAAACTTGCAACATAGTAGTCCACCAAGCACTTACACAATCCCACCATATTCACCACATTCTCAAAACATGTCAAGAAATGATTCAGTCACAAACCAACTATTGAAAAATGTAACCTCACTTCAACAAAAAATATCCACATTAAACCAAACTCAAAATTGAAAACCATTGCAATATGTCAAAATGATCCCATTGTCAATTGAAATCTTGAAAACACCCATGCCACAAAACATAGAGATTCCTAGATTTGACAAGTATAATGGTAAAGGATATTCTAATAGTCATATATCAGCTTATATAGTATTGTGTAGTGAATTCATCTTTGAAGATAAGATCCTAGCTAAGCTCTTTCCTAGGTCATTGAAATACATGGCCTTGGAATGTTTTTATCATTACCAAATAACTTGATTCATTCATTCAAGGAACTTGTTGATGCATTCCTCCAACACTTTCAATTGAAGATTGGTCCTAAATTACATTAAGTGATTTAGTGAGGTGCAAAGAAGGAAAAAATGATAAATTAACAAACTTCATATGATGATATAAGTTAGTATACTCACAAATCAATTACACTCTTCCTGATGCTCATGTTCAAAGAGTGTTCATAGGAAATTTGTAACTTGGCATTAGGGATAAGTTCTTGTTAATGAAATATCCATCCTTTACACACTTGTGTACAACTCTTCATGATTATCAAAATTCGGTTACTTAGTATCAAGAAAAATCTTCATCAACTCCTTTTGAGTGATCCAAATCCATACCTCAAAATAACATCGACCATTTAAGAAGAAAAACAAGAACTTTATCAAGATAATCACACCTCAAATAGCCAATCACAAGTTGCAGCCATAATTTCAACTCCCTATCAATTTAGGGTGAGAGATAGATAACTTACACAATTTCCCAACTCCCTCCATTCGATCATGTTACAAATTTTTAGAAAAACATTAATCCAATTACCTCTGATGAGACCTATGGATACAACAAAGCCTTTATCTCCAAATTTTAACCCAAAAGCCTTTTGTCAATATCATTGTACACATGAACATGATACAAAACAATGTATGCATCTTAAACATCAACTGTGAGACCTCATCTATTCTAATCACATCCATTTGACCGATGTTAATGATAAAGGAAATAAGTTTGTTGCCCCACCAAATCAAAATTTTCAAATTTTCACAAACCCAATGCCTAATCATACATCCAACTTTGTGCAATCTTGTGATGATAAGAATGATGATAATAATGATGATGAGGATGGTCTAGACAACATGATTTCTCTAATATATGTTTAACCTCGTAAGATCCAAACCACTTTGTTACCTGACATTAATTTCACACATATTGATGCATTTATACATGCACCTAGTGGTCCTCTCTATATCGTCAAACATACCAATGACAAACCTACACATGGGATACTCATGATCCTGTGTGTTTAGAGAATGTGATCATTGAGGAATTGTTATATGTGCATGCTATGTCAAGATTCTTATGAACAATTGAAATCTTGGTTAAAACCTTATGATGGTTTTTCTCACCCTATGATAGGTTCGATCACTCTACCTCTTAAAGTTGGACTAGACCAACTAGATGCATCATTCTCTATCATCACGAAATCAAACAAATTTTGTGTGAAGTTAGGCTATCCAAGGCTATAGTTCATGAATACCATCTCATCAGTTATCCACAGTTCCCATTTGAAGATCAAATATATAGAGTGCATCATAGTGGGTTCAATCCTTTGTCTTCTTGTGGAAAATTTTCATTAGATTAATTTTTTCCTCAACTCATGGAACCTGTTAAGCCTCATGAAGATTTATTTTTCAGGTCATATAAAAAATTTAAGGCAAAATGCATAACAAAGTTATCCCTTAGCAATATTCCTGAGAATGATAGAGTTATGGTTGTTCCTCTCACCCCACCAATTGTGGTTGAATCCATTCTTGAAGAAAACATTGACCCAATTAAACAAGGTAAATATGTTGCAATTCCTTCACCCATATCATACAAAATACCAAGAAATGATTACATGATTATGTTTACGCCTTCGAAGGAAAAACAAGTGTATAGACCTAAGGAGACAACAGTCTCCCAACCCCTAGTGGTCCCTTTGGTTCTTCCTCTAAGGGAATAAAATGAACCAATGGCTGAGAAACCCACTCTTACACCTTCAAAAATTGAAACACAAGAAGAAACATAAATGCTAAAGAGCGTAGGCGTAGATGTCATGCTACTGCTCGCTAGTTGGCTTCAAAAACAATAAAACTTTACCTGGTGACCAAACACCTATGCAAACAAATCGAGTTGAATTACAAATTTCACCAAAACATGAAACTAAACCTTACATGTCTCAACCAAAACAAAAACTGAAAAAGGAACATACAACTAACATTTTCATTAAACCACCCATGGTGATTTTTATCATGAGGATTATTACCCGAGTACAAATCCAAGAGGCTCAACAATCCTTTGAAACATTGAAATAATTTCAGGTTGTGGGTACCCTATACAAAGGCAAACCTCTGGATTATAGGCCGACTTCTTTTTTTATTTTTTTGATTATTTAATGTAACTGGATGGAAAAGGGAAGAAGATTCTGAAATGAATGCATAAACTAAAATTAAAACTGTTGGAGATGCACCTAAATGATGAAATAACATTTAGTTGGATTCACAATGATATCTCTTACAATTTTTCTTCACAACTAAGACTGAACAACTAAACCACATAAGTGTTTCAAAAAAAGGCCTATAAATCAATACTTTATGAAGGAAATAATACTTCCACAACTTAAAAGTAAATACATAACTATGGCATGATTTATGACTTGTGATTAAACCAAATTTTGTGTGCAAACATCTATTAATGAGATCTAAACTTAAAGGTTTTTGACTCAAAATACAATAAATTCACATCAAATCATTATCAGAAGAAAAAGACCTAAATGTGAGAAGGTAGAAAATTGACTTCAATAAGAAATAACAAAGGAAACTCTGCTAAAACAACCTTAATTAACCTGTAAAACTCTATTGTATAACATTAACTGTATAAAAATGAGTTACAAGATCTCTCTTTGTGAAGTACAAAGGCAAATAAAACCAAGAACTAGCAAAAAAAGACTAAGTATTTTCCCTATATACAATAAAGGGCTTCAAAAATCCAAGAGGAGGTAACTAAATTCAAAATATTTGAACTCCAAAGCTATCCACGAGCAAAATCAAAATTGCTTGAAAATGGGGCCCACCAATGCTGCAAACTCGGCCTAAACAACTCAAAACTCCATTTCACACTGAGTATAACTGAACTGTAACTTGACATGACTCTTGAGTCCATGGAGGTGGCACTGAAAGTAAAAAAAAAAATATCCTCCTAATGATAAAATATGAAAACCCTCAAAAAGAGGAGTCAAAACTACATGAAAAGAGCCTAAAATAGGCTCAACTCCTCCTCTCGATCAGTTAGACTGATGGAGACCTCAAAATTGCATGTAACGGACCTCAGTTGCACTAAAAAATGCATTAAAATTATCTTTAGTTGCACGGATTGCATGATTAGTTAACTCCAAAATTAGAACTTCAACTCTACTTGCATGCCTCCTTATTTGTATTTGCATGATATGTATTAAAGCAATTTATAATTTATTGCTTTAATTTTATTTACAATATAATTATGTTTCAAAGGCATGCAAAAGTTGATGAAAGGGAACATGAGCTCGGTGGCGTATGCAAAACATTACAAGGTGTTTTGTATGAGTTTACAAAAGGAGTTTGCACTTTTCATATTGTGCATGAATATAAGTATAGGTATAATAAATAGCAAATACATTAAATTTGAGATAATGCAAAGTCTTTTTCTAAAAACATAAGGCAAAAGCCTTAAGAAAATGCCGACCATTTTAGGGTAAGTGAAAACACTCAATGATAATACCCATGGCCTCATTATCATGCATTTCATTTTGTACCCTTTGTTTTTGCTTTTTTGTGCCACCAACAAGAGTTTGAGCTCGAGCCTTCTGGAACCTTGATTGTGAGATCTCCATGCTAGATTTCTATCGAGGTTGAGTGGTAGGGCTCTGGTTTTTGTAAAATATCTATATACTTTCTTAACCCTGTTTGCACGGTAAATTTCTACAAAATGTTGATTATTTGGAATGATACCTTCAACTTGAGACTCTTTTATTGCATTTCATTGGTTTTTTAAATTCATAGAAGAGACACTTGAGGGTCATTTCGTATTTTGGGTTTTCCTATTTGTCGGGTGTTCTTGCTTGCCCACATACAAGTAACATCTGGGTTTCTACCCTATTATGGCCGCAGCTTTCATCATATGGTTAATGGAAAAATCTATGAAGTATTAATTGTCTCAACTCACTTTGCAAGAGAAAGAAAAGGGGTCAAGATATTGTAATAGGCCGCAACTTTACTTTTCTATCTCTCACTCAAAACTTGAATTTTTTTTTCAGAAAATCTGAAGATTTTCTCTGAAACCCTAGCTTGATGTCTTTGTTAAGCATGGGTTTCGAGGGTTTAGTGCTTCTATGCTTGGCCTCTTTAGCTTCTACTACCTTTCATTTTCCTTGAAATACTTTGAATATTAACAAAAATGAATGGCCTCCATTATTTTTTCCTTTGTAAAAAGAAGGCCCACTATATGTTAGGGCGGCAACTTTCTTTATCTGGGTATCTTTGCTTCTTCCATTTTTTGAAAATGCAAGAATAGAACATTGTTTTTTTCACTTTTCTTGCAATGAATTATAACAACCTTATTCTTGTGTCACCATGCCTTGTATTTGATGTGAAAGGCTTTTGGTGATTATTGACCGTCATTACTTTTACTATGATCATGCTACAAATCTCTATGTATTTTATTCTCAATAGGCCACAGGCTTGCATACATCTATATCTTTTTTAATGTTCGAGGGTTTCATGCTTTAATATATAAAATCCTGTTATAGGCCATGAATTTAACCTTTATTTCCTTCTGTAGGAGAAACTTGGCTTGACCCCATGGTGGAAATATGAAAACCTTGTGTAAATTTTTCCCTTTGTTCTTCTCTTAATGTAAAAAGTGCTCCATATTGTTGTTTGTGAATGCAATGTTTCTCAAAGAAGAAGCTATTTTACTCTTGTTGAATTTTATATATGCATAACTTGGCTTCTCTATAGAATAACAGTGTGGAGAAGCTTTAAACATTTTTTTCCTACTATGGTATTGATAAAAATTATGACTTATGCATACTCATAAAATAATTGACTGCAATATCTTTTTGTCGTTATGTTTTTTTATTATCAATTTCAATCTTCAAACATTGGTATAGTTTCAATCATATTGTTTTCATCTTATGCCCAATATCTTGAACCATAGTTTTTGCATAAGTATTATATCAATGTATTGTTGCAACTGCAAAACACAATATTGTAACATTGTCTTCCTGATGATACTGAAGTTGCATTTAGCTTGAAAAATTGTTATCATGCACCCTTTTCACTTTCTAAAGAATAATGTATCAGAACTAATGAATAGAATATCTTGTGTTCTAAGACTATTGTATACTGATATGGCTCTCTTTGTTGTCCTTAATACATTTGAACATTCAAAGTATGTATATCCTTTTTCCCTAAGCCTCTTGAGTGTCACCCTGCTTGTTCAAGTAATACATGTGGGTAAACCAGTGGCCTTTTCTTGTTCTCCATGTAGTATGATGACTCAAATTTGTTCAAGATATTTTGAAAACATTCTAACTAAGGTTACTTCATCAACTTTGAATCTCTTCCATATAGGCATGGTGACTGAAATATGTCACCTCATTCTATATCTCTTCCCATTTAAACACCTTGTATGCTCTTTTTTGTGAAGCCTTTATAGGACTGTCATTCTTTATGCCTTTCAGATCTCCATATTATCATGCATCAAGTAAATAGATTTCTTCAGCTCTATGTGGGCATTTAGCAATAGTAGATAATGATTATAGAACATACCCCCTTGACTCTTGTTGATGCTCTTGATGCTTTCCTATGACAATGTCCTTGCTTACAGTCATATGGACAGTCTCCTTGATGATGATGTTGAAGTTTCACTGTTCCTTTTCAGTCTTTTGTAGACTGTGTATATGCTTTTAAGTTATTATAAACAATTTAATGCTCGAGTAATCTATTTCCCCTTTAATGTAAAGGGGCCGCTTCATACTTTTATGTAAATGCAAATGTTAGATTGAATGAAGCTAAAATTGAGACATGGTGTATAATTGATCATGCTCTTTTAAACATGTCTTTTGATCGTTCCTTTCAAATGATGAGAAAAATAAGGTGCTTTGCTAAATCTATTTTTATCATAATGAATTAAAGACTTCTGCTATGAGTTGCTTTTATGACTGAAGTTCTAATTCATGACTATTTTAAATATTTCACGACTCTCATTTATTAATGTGAATGAGACGGTGTCCTTTTGATATGTTGGGTTCAACCCTTATGGTAGCCCATTTCTCTCCACATATCTTAAAGTATTCATATATGGATCAGCATCATGACTTGTCCTATACTTGCACAGGAAACAAACAATGTTAGATCAAAACAATAATTGCAAAGGCTCTCATGATATTTCCTCTTTTATTCTCTTTTAACTTGATCATGTGATGAATGCCTGATAGGATGTAAGTTATATTTTTGGTGTTAATGTGGACATGAGGAAAATAGTGATTCTTCATTGCTCTAACACCACATTTTAACAATTTTGCAGGTGCCTTTGGAACTGGAGTGAGAGATGTACCAACTAGAGCTAAATGCATGAAGACACTACATAACTGAAATGATGATTTGTCATTCCAGGCAATGACAAATCACTCATTTCCTTATGTTTATATTATCTTCAGTTGTATAGTGTACATCTCTTTTTTCATTCACCATTTTCTTATAGTATATCTCAATTACTCCCACAGCTCGTGTGGGACTTTGTGTGTTTACAATATGAATAATACATCATTTCTTATGCAAATGTATAATATTCTTTGAAATGTATTTGCATAATAAAATTGAAACTCACTTGTAATCAATTTTTTCACAATAAAGGATACTTAACTGAGAAAATATGTACTTGGTGTACCTTTAAGTGAATTTACAGTTAGCTCTACCTATTTTGAGTTGTAGAAAAAAATAGGTAACAGTGATAAATCTAGATGTTAAGGATGAAAATACTAAAATTGATGAGAAAGTTACACATCACAAACTATCTTGTCTATTTTCAAAGTCTATAGATTTAGATGGGGGAAATTGTGATGATCCTCCTGATGAGAGTGATGCACTGTGTGTTGAACCTCATGATCCTCCTAGTATGATGCCTTTTGTAGTCCCTTTGGCTAGTTATACACCTTGCATATATGATGAGAAATATTGGGACGCAAACAATTTGATTTAGATTGGCTCGCATGTGTGGTGATGAGGTAAAAAATAACCTCATCATAATAAAATCTGAAAAGCTTACTTTTACCAACTCAATCCTAAGCCTATGCCAATTTATTAAACTTTATGAGAAATAATTGCTTATTTTAAGGAAAATTATGCTTTATTTCTTTCGTTTGATCAATTGAGGAAATTTGCCAATGCAGGTTTAAATGGGTTGACTCGAGTGCTTTTGTAGGAAATAATCGACCATCGAGCAGTTGTTGCAAAAGTTGAACTAGCATGTACCTCAAGTGTGGTAAAGAATAGATGTTCCAAACCTACTCCTGAATACCAGGATGATGCACCGAGGATTTAGTTATGTTCTTTAAATTTTTTTATCAAAACTTCATGGCTCTTCTTGAGCCTTCTATATGTTTATGAGCTTTAAAGACATAAAAGTTAGTTTTTAAGTTGTTGAAGACTTTTTCAATGGCTATCCACACCATCTTAAATTTAGGATTTAGTTACAAGTTATCTATAAGAATGTAATTTCATAAGTGATGAATAAGACAAAAGAAGTATCGTTATGTTGTTCACATAGTTTTCAAAATACTGTTGAAATGAGTTACCTGATTTCTGTCTATTGGTAAATTGTTGAATTATGAGTGATGATGATTGTTCGTAATAGATAGACTCCAAAACTTGTAGCTTATTTGATTTAATGATGAAGTATTCACCCATGAGTTGGCCACTCGAGGGGAGTTAGTTAGATAGATAAGTATTTTACTATTTTTTTGTTCATTTGTTTAAAGTTAGATAACTGTTCAGTAGAAAGTAACTAAGTTCGTTAAGAGTTGAGTCTAAAGTTCTGGAGCACCATTATTTTTAATTTGTATGAGTTATCTTTCGTAGTTGATAAAATCCTTTACCGTTTAAAATAAGTTTCATTGTCTGTTCACTTATTTTTTTGCTTTCGTAGTATATCAGTTGTTTAGTTTGCTTTTTTCTATGCTTTCTAGTTTAGTTGTGTTGCTTTCTAAATTATTTGTCTTATGCTTTTTAGTTTAATATTTATGGTTTTTCTTAGAAGAAGATTATTTTCTAGTTAAATAGTAATCGCCTTAGGTTAAAATTGATTCCAATAGTTTAAGGTAAAACAAAAAATATAAAATGAGTTATCCAAATCATCTTCTTTTGCAAACTGCCTTGGACACTGCCTGGTCGACTAATTGACATTCAATATTCTAAAGTACTAGGACCTAACGATAGCCTATCACTTTTTGGCATCGTTGTCGGGGACTTAAATAGCCTTTGTGCTTAAGTGTTATTAGGAGAGGATTTGAATACCAAGTTTTATACCAAAAATTTCTCGGTCGACTTCCTTTTCTACATGGTCGGGAAAAGAGGCCCTCATGGACGTTTTATACCAAAGACCCCCCCAAAATACATACCAATCATACCTAGGGAAGCCCAAGGCTTAGACGATCACACTTCTGAAGAATTATTTGAGCCTATTCCACCCAAGGCTTTCCATTATTTACCTGTCGAGCAACTGGCAGAACAACTAGTTATGGAAGAAATTGTTTTTGAGGAATAAACTCCTCTGAACATCATGGGAGATCGTAGAGCTGAACCTAACCACAATGAACCTCAGCCTCCTAGAATGTTTACTTATCCTATTACGTTGGATACAGACAATGATATTGCTATGAATAACATCTCCCCAACTTTCCTTCCAACCTTCTGTGGTTTATCCTCGGAAGACCCAGACCAGTTTCTCTTTGAATTTAAAGTCCCATGTCAGACTTATGACTATAAGAATGACAACCAAAAGTTGAACCTCTTTCCGTCAACTTTAAAAGATTCAATAATGTGTTGGTTTATGGGATTGGGTTCTGGTAGTATAACATCCTGGGGGGAAATGGATATTGTCTTCTTGCAAAAATACCAGAGTTACTGTAGGGTAAGTGATCCTAAAGAGGAGTTGTTTAAGCTGAGACAGAACAAGGATGAAATTTTAGAAGATTATCTCAATAGGTTCCTCTTCCTCTCCAAAAGATGTGGAGAAGCGGCCATTAGCGTTGAGATTCTCAAAACAATTTTTCTTAAAGGTCTTGATGATGACGCTAGAAGAAATCTTGATTTAATGGGAAAAGCTAACGTATCTCAACTAACCCTTGAGGAAATATGTGAGTTATGTTGGAATTTCTCCCATACTCAGGGAGGAATCCGCAAAACTAATCTTTTTAAAGGGTGTCACAAGATAGGTAAGCTTCATGAAGAAATAGAAAATTTGAAAACAAACATTCTCGTCCAATTGAATACCACATTAGATGGTATACAAGATAAAACTCGCAACCCTAAGACCTTGTCAATTTATTGTCCAAGGTTTCAGAATAAACATCTTCTACGCGAGTGTCCTTTAGATAAAGTCAATGTTTTTCAACTTTGTAAGAAAAAACATCCTACAAATCAGTGTGAGATTTTTTCTAATATCAAGAATACTAAGAAAAAAACCATTCAGGTTGAAGAAGAGATAAATGCCTTAAACCAACGTCAAGGAGGTAATTTCTCTTATGGACATAATTCCAATCCTACATGGAGACCACAAAATAACTAGGCTCATATTCAATGGACTACATCTTCGAATCATTTGCCTCCACCATAACCTAATTGGGGAACACCGTATTGGGGATCCCCTGAATGAAAAAACCACGCATGGGAAAATCAGCAGTGGTCAAATCAACCACAACAATAGTGGTACCAGCAAAATGTTGCCACCCAATAGAATCGAGCACAAAATCAGTTTTATACTGAACCTAGGAGGAATCAACAACAACATATGTTACCTCCATCTCAAAACCCTCCTTAGAATGAGCAGGTGAACCAATCTTAGCTTCCAGCACAACCGCTCCCCAATCCTAAGAATAATTGCCAGAATACACCAGTCTATTCTACCAAACATGAAAATGTTACGGGCTCAATGCAATACACTTTGGAAATGTGTAGTTGCACTCTGGTTGAACTCTTCAACCTCCCACTATTGAGGAGATAGTGGAGAAACCTGAGCCTAAAATTCAAATAAAAGACACGTCGTCTAATCAGGATAATACTGCCAAAGACAAAGAGCCTTTTTCAATGGCAGGGGTTGTTGACTTGTCTCAGGGGGAGGAAGGTCAGTCCTTAAGTCAACATAAGAAGGATCTTGTTCCAAAGGAGAAAAGGATGGCACCATATCTGGAGCGTTTAAATTCCATAACTCTGGAAGATACTCCAGAAGTATCTTTGGCTTCAAAAACTATGTTAATTCAGGAGATTAAGCAACTGCAAATTGGAGTTCCTTTATTGCAAGCAATAAATTCTTGAGTTAAACCAGTTAATCAACCAGTTATGTATCAAAATGCTAGGA
The DNA here is from genome assembly GCA_007115665.2 of Sequoiadendron giganteum. Taxonomy (NCBI): domain Eukaryota; kingdom Viridiplantae; phylum Streptophyta; class Pinopsida; order Cupressales; family Cupressaceae; genus Sequoiadendron; species Sequoiadendron giganteum. The sequence continues at coordinate 297,465,114 of CM021110.1, read as the reverse complement.
AGCAAGCCAAAAAAGATAAATACCATTCATATCGATGGTTATTTAGCTGATTTTCTGTCTAGAAAGACTATTGCTCTGAAATACAATGATCTTGGTAGTCCACTTATAACTGTTACAATCAACGAAGTAGCAATACCAAATGCACTAGTGGATCTAGGGGTAGCTATTAACGTGATGATTGTGGATGTAATGGAAAAATTAGGTTTAACTAATTTACTTCCTACAACCACAGTCTTACAAATGGTAAATCAGTCTATAGAAATCCCTAAGGGTGTCATTAAAAACATCCTTGTCAAAGTTGATGTATGGGAATATCCTATTGACTTCCAAGTAATCTAGTCGCTTACTCCCAAATATAGCTATCCTATAATTCTTGGAAGACCTTGGTTGGCCATGGTTGCTACTAAGATTGATTGTAGGGAAGGGGGAATGACCATTTCACATGGTCAAGATAGTAAATGTTTGCTCTTATATCCCCCTACTAAGCCTACTGAACATAAAAAGGTCTGGGTTGATGAACCTGAGAAATCCAATGGTTCAGACAGTTTAGCCTCCCTAGCTATGGTAGTAATTAAATAGCACGAGGAAGAACTGGAAGAAGAGTTAGTAAGCGATGTTGCACGAATTGCTATGACCCCGAATGAGGAAGAAATGATGGATGCTCCAAGGATTTTCAGGCAACAAATTGATATAAGATGAATGGAGCACAATTATGCTACAATGGGAATGCCTTGTTCCTTAGCTAACATGATCCCCAGAACAAGTTATTTCTTTGAAGACGTCACGAGCTTTCATCAGCTTATACCTCATAGTTGTCCTCTTAACACATTGTTGCGACCTATGTATAATGTCACTTCAGCCCATCCTAGAACGAAATCGATAAGGCTATTACTAGGAAAAAACTTGAATATCAATAGCTGGCTGACAAAAACTCAAGAGGATAAGTTGTTTAATGTGTTGATACAAAGGTCTAAAGCTTTTTCTTGGGATTATACGGACATGAGGGGAATTCACCCAAGTGTTTGTACTTATCACATTTACACTGACATCAGTATAAGGAATGTTCGCCAACCACATAGGAGACTCAATCCTGCATTAAAGGATCTGGTCAAAATTGAGATTGAAAAACTCCTTCTTCCTAGATTTATTTATCCAATCTTTGATAGTAAGTGGGTATCACCTATGGTGGTAGTCCCACAGAAAAATGGGAAGTGGAGAATCTATTTAGATTATCGAGAACTCAATAAAGCCACTTATAGATATTATTTTCCCCTACCATTTGTTGATTAGGTTCTGGACAACTTGGCCGGGAGGAAATATTTATCCTTTCTTGATGGATTTAGTGGTTACAATCAGATACAAGTTGCTCTAGAAGACCAAGAAAAAACCACTTTTACTTGCCCATGGGGCACATTTGCATACAAAGTGCTTCCTTTTGGACTGTGCAACACTCCAGTGACCTTTTAGAGAGCCGTTCTTTCCATATTTGGCGCACTTGTTAATGATTGCATCGAGGTCTACATGGATGATTTTACAGTCTATGGGTCAACATATGACGAAGCTCTTTAGAACCTAGATCGAGTTCTGCAAGTTTGTGAGGAAAATAGACTATCCCTTAGCCATGAAAAATGATTAATAATGGTGGAACAATGAATAGTCTTGGGTCATCATATTTCCTTTGAGGGAATAAACGTCGACCCTAAGAAAATTGAAGTCATCCAACAGTTGACTATCCCTCAAACTTAGACAAATGTTCGAAGTTTTCTTGGACATGCTGGTTACAACAAAAGGTTCTTTGAAGGCTTCAGTAAAATTGAAGCTCCCATGTTCTCTCTTTTACAGAAAGAGATAGAATTTGTTTGGACACCTAAGTGTCATCTATCATTCAAAACCATAAAGGAAAATCTTGTCTCTGCTCTCATTCTACGAGGACCAAATTGGAGTATTCCCTTCCACATCTATGCAGATGCTTCTGACGATGCTATTGGTGCAGTCCTGAGACAAGAAGATGAGAATGGGGGAAATTATGCCATATATTTCATTAGTAAAAATCTTACTCCTACAGAAAGGAACTATACAACAACAAAAAAGGAATTCCTAGTTATTTTTCATGCCATAAAAAAATTCTGCCACTACATTACAGGGTATAAGGTTACTGTTTAAATATGGACCACTCAGCTGTGAAGTACCTAATGAATAAACCTTTAGTGAATGGTCAGATTATGAGGTGGTTATTATTAGAAACCCTAGATTAGACATGCAAACCTAAACACCTTCCATAGAAGAGAAAACATAAAAAAGCAGAGCTTTGCATGCGATGTGCAAATTGATATATTCATGAATTCAATATTACAATGAGATGATTTGCTTTATAAAAGCAAAGTATGCAACCCTAATGTTGACCTAAAATTAGCTCAGCCTAAGTAAAGTTATGCAAGTGTAATTAAATATTAATTACACTAACACCCCCCCATAAGTGCAACTTAGGGAGACTAGATAAGCATGCACCTAAAACTAAGATGAATGCAAGAAAGCATGAATGAGTCCCAACAACTAGGCCTAATCAGGTACCCATGTACAAATGCAATAATGAGGTAGAGAAGGAAAACCCAGTGGGACAACCACCCCTACAATGAGATGACTATTGCAAAGAAGCACTGGAAGAACACTGTGGAGTAACACTGGAACCGCAATCCGGCAAGCAAGGAAAGATACTTCTGTCTACAAGAAACCATATCGGAATCATCATAATGTGACAGCAGATCCGATGCCACGGAACACTCGAAAACACCAAACTGGAACAACCTTCGAACCATAGAGCAACAGTAGATGATATGATGATGACAGAATCTGGAAGCCGTGAATCTCGATACCGATGCCAAACTAAGACTGAAATGCTTCCATGGGAAAAAGTACCATACAGACTCGGGAACAATAACCACAAATTTAGTGGCCCTCAAACTGAGATGGATCCGATGCGGATCACTAACCATAGGCTCTCAATCTAAAGTGTGAACCAAAATGAATCTGGTATGTGTCAAGCTAAGACAAAATATGTCCAAAAGAAACTAAGAAACTAGATTACAACCCTTGCGAGTTGCCGTCACAACATGATGAATATTATTATGCAAGAAACCCCCCCGATGGAACTTTATATCAGTTCATTTATTACAATCCCCAATGACTGCAAAAGGAGATAATTCCTAACATGCATAAACAAAAAATAAAAATAGACCTCATATCTGTGTAGAGGACTAAACCAGCTTTCCAATGCCGTAAGAATGGCAAAAAAAGGATCACCGAGTCAAAAGATATGCCCTCCAGAGTGAAAACAACAACATCTGAGATCAAGGACCTGAAAAATAAATCTGGAGAAAAATCTAGAAAAACTAAAACATTGAATAGATCGGTGTCAGAATCAGCTTTTCTATGATATCTCGTTTGCTAAAAACAGACACCGTACGCAAAAGTTATACCCGATTTCGTGAAAGTGCTCCAGAATGGCCTATAAGGCCTGTAGGCAACCCAGGGGACTAAACAATTTCGGCCCCTGGTCCTACATGTGACCAGGGGCTAATGGACAGGGGGCTAGGGCGGAGCCTCTGGTCGCCCATACGACCAGATCTGGGCTGGGAGGCCGGTCGGGGGTTGGGCGCATAGCGCCTGGTCCCCCATGGGACCTTGGCCTGGCTGCATGGAGCCCGCGGGGGCTGTGAGCGGACTGGTGGGGGATGGAGGGGGAGCCACCGGCAGCGGTGGCGGGCCAGTGGCCACCTGGTGGCCGCCCGATGGTAGATTCCTTCAACACTGGCGACGTGAAAACCAAGATAGATTTTGTATTTTTTTCTCGATTTTCGAGCAAAAACTTGCATCGAAATACGTGTTGGGGAGGTCGTATGGCCTTCCTGGCAAAAAAATTTTGCCCTCCGAACCAACTTTGCCAAAATCGACGAAATGAAAGGCAATCTTAGGGTTTTTGGCCGTTGCAAACGCAATGGTGACCTTCGTTTCTGCTCAAAATGCTCCAAAAAAATGGCAACCTCCAGAGCTTGCAAAAAAATACCAAAACTGAAACCCTCACAAATCTGGCAAACGATGGCCAAAATCTACAAAATAAAAGCCAAACCTGACTTTTTCTAGCGCTTTGAATCCAATGGTGAAGCCCGATCTGATCCAAAATGTTGCATAGATGAACTCAAGGCATGAAATCCTTGAGGAACCCTGAATGAACTCTGCAATGGTTTTCTCCAGAATTTGAGAAGGGGTTGCATGTCAAGGCTCTGATACCATGTTAGAAACCCTAGATCAGACATGCAAACCTAAACACCTTCCACAAAAGAGAAAACATAAAAAAGCAGAGCTTTGCATGCGATGTGCAAATTGATATATTTAGGAGTTCAATATTACAATGAGATGATTTGCTTTATAAAAGCAAAGTATGCAACCCTAATGTTGACCTAAAATTAGCTCAACCAAAGTAAAGTTATGCAAGTGTAATTAAATATTAATTACACTTACAGTTATTACTCCTTCAAGATTTTTATGCCACGATTCTTGACAAACCAGGGAAGTATAATGTAGTAGCAGATTTTCTGTCACGAATCAAACATGAAGAAGGTGACAGTATTCCTGTACAAGATGAATTCCTAGATGAAAATCTGTTTGCAATTTCTATAAAATCACCCTAGTTCGCAGATATCACTAACTATTTAGCTGCTTCAGAGATACCCCCTGGATTCACAACTAAGAAAAAGAAGCATCTAATCAGGGAAAGTGCCCCATTCAAATGGATCAATGTAATATTATTTTGTTGTGGTCCTGATATGATTTTGAGGAGATGTGTAAGGGCAGATGAAACCTACATCATTTTAAGGGCTTGTCATGATGATCCTTCAGGAGGACACTACTTTGCGAAGAGAAATTCTCATAAAGTATTAGGCATCAGATACTATTGGCCCTCAATGCATAAAGACATTAAGAACTATGTTCACCATTGTGATGAATGTTAGAAAGTAGGAAGACCAACTTCTTCTTTGGAAATGTCGTTGCTACCACAGGTAGTGCTAGAACCATTTGAGAAGTGGGGTTTGGATTTTATCGGACCCATAGATCCTTCCTCTCAAGGGAAAGAGTACATTTTTTTTTTCACTAACTACCTAACGAAATGGGCTGAAGTTCAAGCCTTACGAATAGCTAGGGAAGATCAAGTCACAAAATTCCTCTATAATAAAATATTCCTTAGATTTGGAGCTCCTCGAATGATCGTAACTGATCAGGGACCCTAATTTATGTCCAAAGTGCTCTTGGCATTTACCAACCATTTTCAGGTAAGCCATAGGAAATCATCCCCTTACCACCCTCAAGCGAATGACCAAGTAGAAGTAACTAATAGAGAGTTCAAAAACATTTTGACAAAAATAGTTTCTTCTGGAAGAAAAGACTGGGCCAAGAAACTCCCTGAAGCCGTTTGGGTATACAACACAACCTGGAAATCTAGAACTGGATTCAGTCCCTATGAGCTTGTTTTTGGAAAGAAATCGCTTCTTCCCATTGAGTTTGAACTACAAACTCTACAAACAACTATGGAATTAGGTCTAGATTTAAAATGAGCCCAAGTTGAACGAGTTTTGCAACTAAGTCAATTGGATGAGCTTCGCTAAGATGCCATCCATCAAACTGAACTAATTCAACGTCAACAGAAAGTGTGGCACGATAAAAATATTAAGGAGAGGGAGTTTCATAATGGAGACTGAGCCTTGTTATTTGATTCAAGATACAAGGATCATAAGGGAAAACTCAGGACTCATTGGTTGGGACCTTATGAGATTGATGCAGCCTTTTCAAATGGAACTGTTCGGTTGAAACCAATCGATGGTGACACACGCACCCTCTTAGTTAATGGTCATCGCTTACGTGTCTACCATAAGCCGGTCAATAAGGAGGAATTCTCGAGAATGGTGGAAATTCAAGGCAAGGTCCAATTTGTTGACTCCACCAAGGCAGAGTCTATCTAGTAACAGTGTTGTATTATTACCAAAAAAAAGAAGAAGAAGAAGAAGATATAAATTCAAAAATGTGCAATAAAAAGGACATGTATGCTAAGATATTTTTCTTATTTCTTCATTTTGGACTTAGCTAATTTTTTTTCCTTTTTGCAGGACTTCCTCAAAGTGGAAAATAAATTTTGGAGCACCCTCCAAAGATGCTCTGGAACGTTATGATCCTGGTGCCAAATGCTCTAAAACTTGACGGTCCTCATGCCCGATGCTCCGAAACTTGTACAAAGCTCATCATGTCGAAGAGGCATTCTATACTAAGGTCCAAAGCTCTTGCAATTCAAAATTCTTTATCATGTCACTCCCCTTTCGTTTCATTTCTACTCCAGCTGCATCTTTCAACGATGCTCTAGAACTTTCATTTTGTTGCTGCTCCGGTTGCATCTTTCAGCGATGCCCCAGAACTTTCATTCCTTTTTCGGCTGCATCTTTCGATGATGCTTTGGAACCTCCATTTCATTCCACTCTGGTTGAACCTCACACTGATGCTCTAGAACTTACGCTCTAGTTTCAAGCGCGATGTCAAATTGAGTGGTCCGAAACTTGTCTTTTCGTATTCTGCCACCTTTTTCAAAAATTCAAAAAAATTGCGATCCTTCTGCCAGTATATCTGCACACCTGTCTTTCTATTTTATTTTTTATCATAAATAAATCCACCACATAATACAGTCATCATTGATGGCTCTATCATCCATAGAATTCCGCATCCATATCATAATAAATTCATCGTCACCTTAGCCAATGCCTTCACGTCATCCTGTCAAATCTGTAAGGTACAAGATCTTCGAACGATTACAGAACGCAAGTAAGTATTATTTTTCGCTTTAAGTAGGTATTTATTTTTGAATAAAGAATAATTAATTGGCATGAAATTCACTCCCAATTTAGAAACTTGTGCCACTCGGTGATCAATTACTTGTATGACAAAGCCTTTCGCATGCCTCCATGCAGATTGGAAATCATTGCATAGTAAGCCACAAACAAAACAAAAATTGAGTTCAAATGCAATATTTTCAAAAGTGTTGCGTGAAAGCTTTGTGTTGTAATTGAAATATTTTACAGAGTGGGAAATAAGGAAATGGGAGGTGGTAAAATAAAATCAGAGCCGGATTCAACAAAAAAACTGTTAGGGTTGAGTAATATCTCAAGGTTGTTCGAGGAAGCAGGGTGGTTAAATTTTATCAGAAAATTTGAGGGCTACAATGAAAAGCTGGTGAATTCTTTTGCAGAAAACTACACAAATGGTGAGGTGGTACTTGAGGGGAAGTGATTTAAGCTAAGTCCCAAAATCATTTCTCTCATATCAGGATTAGAGAATGCAGGCATAAAAATAAAAGAAACCTCTCAAATTACATACCAGAAATTATCTGAATTATTTATTAGAGAGGGAGATCCGCACCCAATGGTAGTAATAAGTACCAGGAGACAGAATAAAGGGTTCCAGAGAACCTCCATATTAGAACCCTGGGGTAAATTTGTTGCATGGATTATAATTATTTCACCTGTGAGGGTCAGCTAACTATAGTTGTAGGACCTTCTTTCCGCATCGGAAGGAAGGAACCTACTCTTAGGGTTAATATGTTTGAATTCTTGTGTGACTCCCTAAACACTTCCATAGAAAGGTAGAAAATAGGTATTGGGCCTTTGAAACATCATGGTTTGATTCAGTTAATCTGTAAGTACCATTTCCGTAAGAAACCTGAGGTTAAATGGGAGAAGTTTTTAAAGAAAATTGAGAAGCCTGCAATCGCAAGGACAATAGAATCAGGGGAATCGTCCCACCAGGCTATTCCACCATCCGAAGCAATTTCTCCTAAGGGCTCTCCAACTCCAAAAGCTCCTAATCTCACTACTCCTGGTGAGGATTTGCCAATCTTCTTTGGGGATGAATTTAAAACCCCTGACTTGCTAGAACAAGTTGAGACTATTTATTCTGATTCAAGTAAACCCAAAAGAAAAAGAAAAGGGAACAATATAACACCCGTCACATTCCAAAATCTGCCTCCATTAAGAAGAAGTAAGCGTTTAGCTTCTGAATTCTCTGAAACCCCAATACAGGGTAAGGAGGGAAGTTCAAAGAAGAAAAAGCCTAAGCAGCCACCTGAGCCCATAGAAATTTTAGAGCTTGCCAGTGAAGAGGAGGTACCCCTAAGTAAAGAAGATTCGGGCGAAGTATTTCCTTCCCACTCTGCACATATGGAGGAAATCTTCACTGATGAGATTTAGGAAAAAGAACCTGAGGGGGATGATAGTGTGCTAGGAAATTCACCCTCTATTGTTAATCAAATTGTTGAGATAGCTGAAACAAGTAGTGCCACTGCAGAGTTAGAAAGGTGTAAAATAGAAATTGATGATTTACAAAGACCATTGTCCAAAGGTAATGAAATAATAGATTTGCAGAAAGAAGAATTGACTGTGCAAAAAGTTATAATAAATAAAAGAGATCAAGAAATACAAGGCTTGAAGCTTCAATTACAGGAAAAGGACTCAATAATCTATAAGTTACAGGAACAAATGCAAGAACTGCATCAAAAGCATCAAACTTATAGAGTTGACATTGCAAACAAAGATATAGAAATTGAAAGAATAAAACAAAATTTAGTGCTTATGCTCATAGCCTTTGAAGAGGACAAGAAAACAAAAACTGAAGAGTTGAATGTTTCCATCCACAGGGTTGTAGAACTGGAACATGACTTGAAGGAATGCACTGTAAAACCTCAAATGGAGTCCAAAGAAATTCAGACTGAACCAGTTGTAATTGATTGGTTCCAGATCCGCATTCCACCTTTGCTAATGAAATGGATGGAAAAGTGTTACTTCCTCAGGAATTTCCAAGCTAAAAATTACAAGTTAAAGAAGGAACTGGTGCTCCTGAAGGAGTCATTTCACAGGGCCTATAGAGGGAAGCAGGATGCATGTTAACTGGTGGACTATTTATTAAATTGTAGAAGACCATCAAGAGTTTACTCTATGTTTTTGAATGCAAAATGGCTAAGATGGAAGTTGTTTAGGATCTACCCTATGAGCCCAATGATAAAGAGTTTGTTAAAATATATGTAGAGTCAACCCCAAAAGACCAAGATCTAATTTGTGAATTCGTTTTGCATGACTTATAATCAGAAAATCACACACATTTCTTTGTCAACTTGTTCGTTGGAGAGGTAGAACTAAGGGCATTTCTCTCCATTATGAGGAATCAAATTCATTGGTAGGATTGGACAAGAGAGTTTGCACACGCAGAAAAGATAGTGGGTTTCCAAATAAGGTCCCCGAATTCAAGGCCTGGTGATTTCAAAGATATATTTTTGTCTCTCCTTGTTAATGATAAGATGAAGGAAAGATATGACAATAGCCTCAAGATGTGTTATGATAATTTCATGGAAAATGGACAAAATTTGATTGGGAAAGCATGGCATGCCTGCGAAGAAAGATTCACCCCACTACCAGCTTACCTAAAGAAAAGAGAGGTCATTTCCCCTCTAAATATCAAGTGGTCATTTAGAAGAGCAGATGCATTAGTTAAAATCCTGAGAACTCTTAGAATAAAATGGATGGGAATGAAATATAGACCTCCTTTGCTACTCAATCCACCTTCGGCCTTCAATATTTCAATGGATCAGAATGACAGACTTTTCAATGAATGGAGGGAGAGTGTGATATTTCACAGAGGGTTCATTTATGACCCTGTAGATTTTGATGCAATAGTAAGGGAGGCACATGATCTCAATGCCCTCTATGAGGAATGGAATAGGACTCAGGGGTTTAACTATGGAGCAGGAGGACCTGCCAGAAATTAGGTAGGGGAGGAAATGATGAGGTAAAAAATAACCTCATCATAATAAAATCTGGAAAGCTTACTTTTACCAACTCAATCCTAAGGATGTGCCAATTTATTAAACTTTAGGAGAAATAATTGCTTATTTTAAGGAAAATTATGCTTTCTTTCTTTCTTTTGATCAATTGAGGAAATTTTCCAATGCAAGTTTAAATGGGTTTACTTGAGTGCTTTTGTAGGAAATAATTGATCATCAAGCAGCTGTTGTAAAAGTTGAACCAGCACGTACCTCAAGTGTGGTAAAGAATAGATGTTGCGAACCTACTCCTGAATACCGGGATGATGCACCAAGGATTTAGTTTTGTTCTTTAAAATTATGTTATCAAAACTTCATGGCTCTTCTCGAGCCTTCTATATGTTTATGAGCTTTAAACACATAAAAGCTAGTTTTTAAGTTGTTGAAGACTTTTTCAATGGCTATCCATGCCATCTTAAATTTAGGATTTAGTTACAAGTTATCTATAAGAATGTAATTTCATAAGTGATGAATAAGACAAAAGAAGTATCGTTATGTTGTTCACATGGTTTTCAAAATACTATTGAAATGAGTTACCTGATTTTTGTCTATTGGTAAACTGTTGAATTATGAGTGATGATGATTGTTCGTAATAGATAGACTCTAGAACTTGTAGCTTATGTGATTTCAAGACGAAGTATTCACCCACGAGTTGGACACTCGAGGGGAATTAGTTATATAGATAAGTATTTTACTGTTCTGTTGTTCATTTGTTTAAAGTTAGATAAGTGTTCAGTAGGAAGTAACTAAGTTTTTTAAGAGTTGAGTCTGAAGTTTCGGAGCACCATTGTTTTTAATTTGTATGAGTTATCTTTCGTAGTTGATAAAATCCTTTACTGTTTAAAAGATGTTTCATTGTCTGTTCACTTATTATTCTTCTTTCGTAGTATATCAGTTGTTTAGTTTGCTTGTTTATATGCTTTCTAGTTTAGTTGTGTTGCTTTCTAAATTAGTTGTCTTATGCTTTTTAGTTTAATATTTCTGGTTTTTCTTAGAATAAGATTATTTTCTAGTTAAATAGTAATGGCCTTAGGTTAAAATTGATTCCAATAGTTTAAGGTAAAACATAAAATATAAAATGAGTTATCCAAATCATCTTCTTTTGCAAACTACCTTGGACACTACCCAGTTGACTAATTGACATTCGATATTCTAAATTAGTAGGACCTAACAATAGCCTATCATGTGGTACCCTATTTTGTGTTTACTTGCATGTGATGTCATCTCTTGTGGTGTACTTCTTGGCATGTCTTTATGTTTATGATTTTTCTTTGGAGGACCCTTGTTACTTTGTTGGTGCAAGGATACAAAGGAAACAAATCCATCATGGCATTCTTCTATTTGTATCTTCATTCTTCTTTATGTCCCAAACATTGTCTTTTTTTTGGTCTTGCATTTTCGTTTTGGGGATGATGCAATGTGTTGAGACATTTAGGTCTCTTCCATGTTGACCCAAAAAAAAAAAAATCTCTTTATATGTCATTCTTCCATTGTGTTCATTTTTCCATGAGTATTTGGGGAATGATGTCAGTTCTTAGCTCATTTACAACAAATATGTATACTAACCTCAGATCTGTGGATCCCTTATGTGATCATCTTTTATCTTGTTTGTGGAATTGAATTTGGGGGCAACCCCTTATCATGAGGAAACTTTATTTGGAAATATATCATCGACATATGGCTTTCCAAATAATCTCTCATGCCCTTGTCACATGGCATTTATCATTTTTCTACCTTACATAAATTTCTCACAACATGGTGTTTAGCAATTTCTTTAATTTGGGGGCATACATTCTATTATGTTGCTCACTTTTCCACACACATTGGACTTAGTGATGTGTTCACATAGCATTGTTTCTTCACTATGTTCACACACGTTGGACTTAGTGATGCACTAAAATAGCATTTTTCTTCGCTTTGTTCACATGCACTATACTTAGTGATGAGTTGGTATAGAATTTTGATCATTTATGTAGCACCTTATCAGAATTATAAGCAAGTATAATTCTTGGTATGGATAACATGGGTACACACCTAGTGAAAATTAGACTTCACTAGTCCTTATGTGTTTCTCAATTTTTCTACTTTGTCTAAGGGGGCTCACCTAGTGAATATTGAACTTCACTACCTCATGGTGCCTTCAGTTTGTGATTCACTTAACAAATATCAGACTTTGCTAGACCATGAGTCATAAAAGTTCTGGGGTATGGATCCTAGCATAACACAGCTTGCTAGTCCATGTGTATTCATACCCTCCATGTGCATTTTGTGTTAACATTGTTAATGTTTGTGTATGTTGTATTGTTGCATTACATACATGTGTGTTCCGTTGTGCTTATGTTGGTTTTCCATGGGATCTTGAATCCTAGGGGCTTGTGCATTCCCCCTAGATTCATTGTTATCATGTCTCTTCAATATTTGGACAATTATACCCCTCTTGGCATATTTTATACTTTAGTGCGAGTGTGAGCATAAGTTCATACTCTCACTAAAGTGGGGGCTAAACGTAGCATCATAAATTGTCACCCTTGAAAATTTCACACTATGTTTTTCTCCCTCCTAAGTGCATGCACCTAATTATACACCTAATTTCCTAAACTATGTATTCATGTAGCAGAGGAAAAACGATACCCCTCTACCTCCTCGAAGAGAGAGTGTTCTTCTACTACCTCAAGGGAAAATATCAAGTGACAAGGGTGGAGAGACATAGATTTTTGGCTATGTTTTATGTTTTAGGACAAATTTTAGAATAAGGACTTTAGAGATCAAAAGAGTAGACTTCAGAGGTCTCATGAGAAAGTTGGCTAGCTCTCGGCCAAGGATGATGGTGTGGCACGAAGATGTCCTCGCGACACATTGTGGTCTCGTACGATCTAAGAACATAACTTGCTAATAGAAACACAAAGATTCTACTTGCTAATCTGAAACTGAAATATGGGAGTTTTACTAAACATAATAATGGAAATGATATAAATAACATAAAAAGAATTAACATGTGTATATTGAACCGAATGGAATGAAATGAAAAATAGGAAAGAGAAGAATGAAATCACAAGAGGTCCAACACTATGAAGCCTCCTGCAATTCCCCAAGTCAACAATTCGCACACACAAAAACAATGAAAAATGTTGGGGCTATTTTGGAGCTCGTCTTAGTCAAATCCCCATTTTGGTGTTTCCACCTACATAGACAACCAAATAGATAGATAGAGAAAATAATAGATGAAGAAGAAGATTGACAAGACAATAGACAAGTTAAAAGACAATATCCTACTAAAACAAATGTGATAATGCAAATAGAAGAGAGTGTCGTTACCCTCCCTTAAGAAAGCTAGTGATGTTGAAGGAGAGTATATGACGTTTTAGACATTCCAAGAAGATCACAATGTCTATGTAGAAGCCAAAACATGAGAGAGCTTGAAAAAATGGTGTAGAGGAGAATGAGAATGAGAAAGTGAGCTAGAATGAAAGATAGATTGAGAGAATGTAAGAATGAGTTGAAGGAATGAGAGGATGAAAGTTTGAATGAAGAAAAGACATGCAAGAAGGAATTTTTGGGAATGTCTATGACCACAGACGCGTTACACTTCATGGATAGGTGGAAGTGTAACATCCCAACAACAACAAAATCAAGAATCTTTTTGGGAAATTTGTACGACACACAGATGTATGTGTGTCACACTAGTGTCCCTGACAAAAATTACCTGAAGAATGAAAATGAAAGGTTCAATGATGAGATTAAAGTTATGTGAAAGGGTAAATTACATAATTTTATTTTGTTAGGCTAAAGGGGAGGTTATGGAGTGCAAAATTACATGAGGTGTAATTTTTGGCACTACATTTTGGCCCCACTTTAGCGAGCATATGTATTCTAGAACATGTGTGACTAAAGTAGAAAGAGGTTGAAGAGAATATACCCAAGATGAAGAGGATGTCGGCCTTCAATTAGATATATGCAATAGAGAAGCTGAGCCAAGATGCAAAGAGGACACAAATCTTCCATCCTACAAAGCTGATTGTAATCTCACCACAAACATGTTAGGAGAAAAAGTAAAAAATAGACATGATATAATTTGTAGACATAACATAATATAGTCTAATTATATAAAAGACAAGGTTGATAGGTATGGCTAGCAAGCTAGATACCATACAAGAAGAAGATAGGCCTATGGTTGCTGCAAACTATGTTGCATGGTAGTCACATAAAAGAAAAGATAAGTCTAGTCAAGTTTCCCCCAAGCTAGATGATGAGATCATAAGATATCAAGACATTTTGTAATATTTTTTTTTAAAGAATAAGTAGATATGATAGCCCCCCCCTTAGAATGGTGTGTGTTATGTAGAGGAGCACATGTCATTCTAAGGAGAATAAAAATACAAAGGGATTTCATGGCACAAAATACATAGAAAGATGTATTCATTCCAAAATATTTTCACATGAGGGACAACACATAGAATCCACATCAAGAGAAAATCAAAGACAAAGAAATCAAGACCACAGGGGATCCAATTATTCAGGGTTGGAACTGATCATAGATGTATATTTATAAATAAGAGAGAATAATGTATATGAACTATCATTACCCCCCAAATAGATCAAAATAGGAAGAAGAGCACATGAAGACAAAATAAAAAGTTAGGTCAACATAGAAGATTCCTAAATGATCTGATCTACTGAATGGTTCTTCTGAACATATTTTGTTGGAGTCTTAGGGACCTTTTATGATTCTTGTTCCTTCTCTTCTTTCTCTTTTTCTTCTTCCTCTTCAATGCGGGGAGGTATATCAGATCCGTAAATCTTTGGCTCTTGTGAGATATGACACAAATCTTCATGTACCTTAACATTTGTACTTTTAATCATTTTTCCCAACCTCTTATTGTAGCATCTATTGGCCTTGCTTCTAATTGAGTAACCAAGGAAGATTCCTTCATCACACCTTGAATTAAACTTTCCAGGGTCTTCTTCATCTTTGCTGATGTAAAATTTTCTACCAAAGATCTTGAAGTATCTAACAATGGAAGGCCTTCCATACCATAGTTTTCAAGGGATCTTAGTGCTATTGACCCTCAGTTACATACTCTATTAAGCAAGTAGACAACAATTTGAATTTATTCCTTCCAATACATATTAGGCAAATCTACACCTTTCATCATTGCCCTAGCCATCTCTTGCATAGTCATATTCTTCCTCTCCACTACCCCATTATGCTAAGGGGTCCTAGGAGAAGAAAAATATCTCCTAATACCATGATCTTCACAAAACTTTTCAAATTCATTTGAATTAAATTCAACTCCTCTATCTGGTCGTAAGCACTTAATCTTAACATCCATTTCATTCTCAACTTTTTCTTTGAAAGCCTTAAACCTATCAAAAGCTTCTATTTTTTCTCTTAAAAATGCAACCCAAGTCATTCTAGAGTAATTATCAATAAGCAACATGAAATAACTTTCAAATTGTTGACTCTTAGTTCTTGTAGGTCAGCACAGGTCAGTGTGAATCAACTCCAGTGGCATTGTAGAAGAACATTACCTTCTCTTGAAACTTGTCTTTGTCCACTTTCCCATTTGACACTCCTTGCATAATGTATTTGTAGGCTTAGTTATCTTAGGAATATCTCTCACTACATGAGTAGAGACAATCTTCACCATATCATCAAATTTGATGTATCCCATCCACTTGTGCCACAACCAACTCTCATCAGATTGAGCCAATAAACATATTCTTCCATTTACCTCCTTTAGATGATAGACATTTCCATTTGTCCTAGTACCTTCTGCAACTAATCTTCTAGACCCTTCCTTATTGATCTCACAACCTTTGGCATGAAATGTAAGGTTGTACCCTTTACTACACATCAAACTGACACTAAGGAGATTATTCTTCAACCCTTTAATATAGAGGATATCCTCAGTCTTGTTCTTTCCATCAATGGCTATAGCACCCTTTCTATAAATTTGTGCTGACTCATCACCACCAAACTTGATAGCTCCACCATTCCACTTCTTAAGGTTGATGAACCTATCCTTGTCACCAATCATGTGGTTAGACTGACAACTATCAATCACCTAAGAATTTTCTCTTCATTTTCATGAAAGGTGGTCCACACAACCATTGATCTATGATTATCTTTGTCGGCCTACAAGGTACCAAACTTCTTACATTTTTCAATATCATTTTTTATCACCAACTTTTAAGGCCATGAATAAGGTTTCATCAGTTGAATCATTATCCTCATCTTCTAAGGAACAATTTCTCTCCTTAGAATAGAAACTCCTTGTGAGCTTCTCTCTTTTGTTGCTATCCTCTGATTCTTTAAAAGGACATTTAGAGGCAAAATGACCAATTCTAGCACAATTGAATCACTTGAAAGGTAAGTTACCTTTGTATTTTCCAGTGCCCTTCTTCAATCTTCTCACAAAGTTTTCTTCTACCTCATCAAAGTCAACATTTTGATCCATTGTTTCATCTTATACCTTTTTATTGACTTTGAATGTTGCTTCCTTCTTTGGACCATCTTTGTCAAGCTCTCTCATTTCAAAGGTTGTGAGAGCACCAAACAATTGATCTACTAGATACTTATCCAACTCCTTAGATTCCTCAATAGTAGATACTTTATGACTATAATCTTTAGGGAGAGATCTCAAAACCTTCTTCACAATCACATCTTCTTTTATTTCTCCACTGAGACCTCTAATGCTAGTAACGACTTCATCCACCTAGAGCATGTAACTAGCAATATCTTCATCCTCTATTATCCCCAGGGTCTCAAATTTACTCTTGCAGTTTTTCATCTTGACTTGCTTCACTTTATTATCTCCCTCATAAATGATGCAAAGCTTTTCTTAGACATCCTTAACAAAAATGCAATTCATCACATTCATAAGTTCCAAATCAACTAATCCATCCATGATAGCATTATTTTCCTTGGCATTGTTCTCATACAATCTAATCTCACCTGGATCTTTTGGAGCAGCAATAGGAGTAGTGTAACCATCCTTGAAAAAGTTCCAAACACCAAACCCTAGAGAGCTTAGATGGCCTTCTATTCTTACTTTCCAAAAGGTGTAATTTATTCCATCAAACCTAGGTGTCTTATAAGATCCATGCTATACCTATCCTCAAGCGGTTAAGCTTCTTCATAGGAACTTGACTCTAATACCAATTATTGAAAACATACCCAAATATTGAGAGGGGGTGAATCAGTATCTTCAAAAATTTAAAACCTTTAGCACAATGCAAATTCAAACTTTTAACAAGATCAGCAACCCTTAACCAGATCCGTAACACAATCAATTTAGTAGCAATGAAAGATAAATAAATGAATACACATGCACAAGATAATACTAGATATATGTGGAAAACCCAAGAAGGGAAAAACCATAGTGAGAAATCTCACAATATAGGAATCTCACTACTTACAAAATTACAATTTGTTTTAAGTCTCACTACCTAAGGAAGAACACTGCTTCCTGAAAGACTTTGTAGGCTAAGGCACACAACCTTGGGGAAAGATACAAAGGAATTTCAAGCTGAGGCACACAACCCCAAGGAAAGATACAAGATACAAGGACCTGCTAAAGAGACTCACTATCTGATAGTAGGATACATAAAGATTTAGATTTACAACATATGTCAATAATACACTTTGTTGACTAAGGCGTTAAAGCACATCTAACTCTCTTTTTTTACAACTTACTTCATCATTCCATACTCGCACACCACCACACACTCGCTCAACTTGCAACTAATTTTTTCTTTCCTTTATATCCTTCGTAAGATCTCAAAACACCAATTAGGTTGGCTAGAACATAATACAAACAATGATCCCAACAAGTTGGCCACAAAACATAATTGCAGTGAAGACAATCCTATCCAGGAGATAGAGAAGACTAAAAACAACTTATTACATCTTCCAATGTGATCCCAAACAATAGACACACTGGTACACATCAACCCAAGTCAACAATAAGGAAACATGTAGCACATTACCAATTAGCCCAAAAACATGCTTCTAATTCTAAATTTACTCAATGTGGTTCTCAAAAATATAGGGCAAAGACCAAACTTAACACAACTTCAAATGTTGACACAAACCCCTAAGCACATAGCACAAGTAAGAAAATAAGCCCTGTCGGCTAGACGTTCATAAATTACTTAG
Organism: Sequoiadendron giganteum; assembly: GCA_007115665.2. NCBI lineage: Eukaryota > Viridiplantae > Streptophyta > Pinopsida > Cupressales > Cupressaceae > Sequoiadendron > Sequoiadendron giganteum. The sequence goes on along the minus strand of CM021110.1, from coordinate 297,447,049 downwards.
AAAACCAACTCAAAATAATATGCAACACCAAAGATATCAATCATTGATGTGTGAACCACAAAGAGACCTTCCATGAACATCCAACAAAACTTCTATATGCTTCTAAGTTCACACTATCATGCCATAAACAACCACCTCAACCCAAATAGAAACACCACACTTCAACCCAAAAGCACAAAACACGCAACCATGAGATAGAACATTAATAGACCAACTTGTGGTAAACACCATCACATTAAAGATGAACTAAGATACAGGACAAACATTAACAATATGTCCACCAAGCTGAAAGAGCAAAAACAACAATGCAAAGAAATACAAAGCATTTTTTAGACCATTCTTGACAAGCAACAAAATTGCCAACCCACTATGCAATTACCAAAAACTTCCTTGGAAACACTAGTGACCTACAAAGATAAGAGTGGAACATCCCAAAACATACACTAAACCCAAAACCACAAGACCATATCTTCAAAGGTGGAGGGATGCGAAGCAATTTTCTAAACAGTCTTCAAAGTAACATCCTATAAAAAAACCTTTCACCAACATCTAAAGACCAAAACTTCCTTGTAGTAGAACATACTTCCTCAGGAACAACATGAGAGAGCATGCAACATACTAGAGACAATCAACAACAACTTCCCAACTTTTAATCCTCATCTTAATATATCATCGTGATATTGACACCAAACAAGGCATGACATCCAACCAAAATCATTAGCATAATCACTATTAGCACATGTACCATCAACATACAAATGTAGGCATCAATGACAGTCCAAATTGAGTGTTGACACAAGCATCAAACTAAGTGACATCAATAACAAACAATGCCAAACATATGTGCAACACATGCTTCCACTCATTAACCTCTTCTCTTGGGTGTCAATTTCGATGGGTGTAGTGTTTTAGGTATGATTTTTTAACCTTGAGGTTGTAGAAAAAATCAAGTAGAGAACATGATGTATCTATAGACATATTATCCACTAAACTTATTATTGTTGAACTATGCATTTACATTTGATTTGATGATATTGAATTGTATTTCATCATTTGATTGACCAGTATGATAAAGTTAGGATTAAAGAATGTATATTAATGAATCTGCAAGAGGATTTAAATATATTTGAAATTTGTTAGAATATGTTTGCAATTTGTTGGCAACAAATGTATTTATTTAGCTACATTATTTCAAACATTATTTACATGTTTTTGACTACTTGATTGATGAGCCTTATATTTTTTTTTTTCATGATTCCACTCCTACATGGTGAAAATGGCCAATTAATGTGCATATATTACGTTAAAAATGTTCAATCATGTTGGTATCAGGAACACATTTTGCTTATTTGATAAGACAATTGATATGACATATTAGTATAAAAGATTATAAATTTCTACGAAAAATTTATTTTATTATTAATCATTGCATGTGTATTTATCATAATTAATATGAAAGTATATTATATTTAAACTTTCATTTAACACATATCCAATAAAATATAGACAAATAATATGAATTATATTTGAATAAATATACATTTGAAAACAAAACATCAATTATTTTCATTGTAATTTATAACTATACTTTAAATTTATAATTTATAAAATTAACTTTAATTTAGAAACATATATTTTGTACATGATGATAAATACAACCATAAGACCCCACACAAATATAATATTACTCTCCTTGACACTATTAACTCAGAAATGAAGATTTGGTCAAATCTGTAAGCGTAAGCATTTAGATCTCAGTGGTGGGCGTTATGCACAAGTTTCTTTCGGTGCTGATTGAGAAAAGCAAAACCACTGTTTGTTTTGACAGACCAACACAACAGTATTATGTCTATCTCTTCTAAAGGATGAGGATCAGGTCTAATAAATTATATAAGTCGGAAGAACTTGAGCTGTGAAAGATTGATGTCCCATCTCTATCATAGTTGTTGATTTCTACGGTTGTGAGTTACTTGGACAATTTGTGTACCCCACAACACTGCAAAAGTCTCTCTGCCATGGCCACTCTTGACTCAGACATTTGTATGCACCAGTCTCCTCTGCATACATTGTTATCAATGTGTTCAAAGGTAGGGGAGAGGGTTCATATTTTAAATAAATTGTGTCTCACATATTGTTGGAATATATAATCTTGAATCAGAGAATTAAATAGTTGATTTTCCTTTATTTTTAATCAAGATATCTTAGATTCGAAATATTTCTTCTTGCAATTTATATCAAATATCATTTATTTTTGGAGATTAAGATTTTGACGTTTAAATTTGAGAATTGATTGAAGGTCATAATGTATAATTTGAGGTGTGTAGTTGTGATGCAAATATTTGAGAGCTTGTTGTTGAGCTATAGTTTATATGGATCAATTAGGATTCAAATTTAGGACCTTTTATTTGCTATTGGAGTACTCTACCAATTGGGCTACTGACTTTCATGTGGATAGTCCATCATCAATCTGAGTGTGGCTTATTTCCAACACCCCTTTTAAGCCACACTGCAAGTGCTTGGGGCTCCTAGTCTAACTCTAGCACCACATGTTGAGCTATAGCCATAACTATGTTGGGGTTGATACCATACACAAAGCCAAGAAAACACATAATGTTTATGTGGCAGACGAAATTGAGAGCTTCTATCTCAAGCAACAAATTACTTTTCCTATCCTCCGACAATCTCAAGACCTTTGCAACAATTGCTAGTCTGTTCTCAATGTTATGATAACCTTGTACACTTTACTGCAGCTACTACAACTGATTAGATAATTATTATTGAATTTTTTTGTGACATTCAATTTTTTTATATGTAGTCATGTACTTGTAACCTCCAACAATCTCCTCCCACACTTTTTTGAGTGATCAATCACCTATATCCTCCTCTCTCTTTAATGCTTCACCTTATACAGTTGCCTTGTTTTGGTAATATAGAAGACCTATTATTACAAGCACAATAATTACCAATCCAACCATAACAATTCCTACCATGCTACCTATACCCAAAATCTTGTTAGCATTAGTGCTATTACTACTTTCCAAGCATGAATTGGAAATGGGTGGACTGCGTAGAGCATCATTGCCATCATAGGTGCTCAAAGAAAAAATAAGTATAGGACTATAATATCTAACAATTTGTAAGGTCAAAATGGAGAGTAGAGGACCATTCCCTTCTTGGAAATGGATTAGATTTTTTAATATTATTTTTATTTAAGAGTATGGTTTATTTTCTAGTTTTTTCAATTTAAAGTGTTGTGTTGATTGTTGATAAATACTAATATTCTAGTGGAATTATATAATTCATTTCTTATCTTTTGCAAGAGGAAAATAAATCTACTATAATTAGACAATTAGAAGTTTTATATGTCTAGTACCACAATCCTAGTCATAAATTGAAATCTAATATAGATGATGACACTATTTTTTATGCCCAAATCACCACAACATTGAAGAAAAATTAATTGGTCATCTTGTCCATAAATCTTCTCAATTATTCAAAAGGGTTGTCGTTCAATTGATCAAGATGACGGTATGTTCCTTGATTATGCCATCCATCAAGATTCAAACTTCTTGAAGATTGATATAAGAGATAAAATCAAGATCAATACCCATACTTCTTAAACATTGACTCTTAACCAAAACAAAACAAAATCATAAATGACATAAAATCAACATCATAGATACCCATACTTCTTAAACATCGACTCTTACCCCTCCACTTGCTCCTTGACAATGAGAGCTCCTCACAGTATCAAAGGATTAAGTCCTAAACTATGTTGGGCACGTCTAAACATGCTACAAGATGCAAGATATTGATAAAAAAAATGGCGTGCTTCTTCTTGGCTTCGTTGTCCCTTTCCATGAGCTCGACTTTTCTCCGACTTACAATGAATTCCACCATTAAGCATAAAAGGAAACAATCCACTCTCTGATGTGATTTCTGCATAGAATCATTTCAACCCACTCTTTGATTTGCCATTGGAGCAATGGATGAAGGAGAAGCAGAAGCAGTGGTGAAAGTGAGGAGAGTTTGTATGGTGGAACCAGCCGTGCCAACCCCGAGGCAGACGATGTTCCTCTCCAGTCTCGATCTCCTGTTTTTGCCCTTCCACAACATTCAGAGGCTTCTCTTCTACAAGCTCGCTCCTGCAAATGATTACTCTTCAATCATAGAAAACCTGAAAAATGGGCTGTCCTTAGTTATGGTGCATTTCTATCCACTGGCGGGTCGGTTGAAAATCTCTGAATCCGGCAGGCCGGAGATTGAGTGCAACGAGCGAGGAGTGGAATTGAGGGAGGTATCAATCAATATACCCTTCCATGACTTGGAAAAAGATGGGTTTCAGCGTAAGCCCTTTTTCAAAAATCTTGTCCATGGGGCCAAGAATTCTGCGGATGAAAACCATGATAGACCTCTTCTGTCAATACAGGTATTTCAACAGCATTTTGTTTTAATCACTCGGAAAGACGTATAATATTTTTTTCTATTAAAGAAAGTTGGGTATTTTAGGTTACAGCTTTTGAGGGAGGAGGGATAAGCATTGGAACCACAATTCATCATGTTATGGTGGATGGAAATTCGTTTTGGCATTTCATGACATCGTGGGCAGAGTGTAGTAGGGGTCTCTCCATTGCCAAACCTCCTCAGCACGACAGAACACTTTTGAAACGAGGAAACAAGAGCCCCCTGTCCATTTCTTTCAAAGCCCACGAGATAGTAAGCCATGGGATTACAGGGGCCAAGATATTCAAGTTTGTAACTGACGATTCACAGTCATACAGCATGGAAACATCTGGCAGCTGGAATGAGGGAAAAACCAAAGAGGCTCTCCAGAGATGGGCAGGTCCCAAAAGGACAACAGAATTGGTATGGTCAACCTTGTGCTTTACAGAAGATATAATACAGGAGCTGAAACAACGAAGCGGGGCTTCGAGCTCTTTTGTTGCAGTGGCCGCACAGTTTTGGAGATGTGTTATAAGAGCTCGCGAGGTGCCTCGGGAAGCAGCCGTTCATCTCCTAGTACTGGCTAATTGCAGGGACCGGGTTAAGCCGCCTCTGCTTCCAACTTATTTTGGGAACTGCATATCTATGGGCGTGGCGCAGACGATAGCCAACACGCTCGTCCATGCCGACATCTCCTTCGCTGCGGATGTTATCCAGCAACTCATCAATTCCTGCACTCAGGAAGAGCAGACCAATCATCTGATTGACTGGGCGGAATTTCCAAACAGAAATTTTGTAAATTTACTTGAAGAAGCAGGGTGGGAATATGGAACAAATGTGGCAAGTTCTCCAAGATTTCCCTTATACGAGATGGATTATGGATGGGGGAAGCCTGCAGACGTGCAGATGGCCAACATATACGAAATTGGAAGCATGCATTTGTCATGCCCAAAGGATGGAGGAAAAAGCATTCTCGTCTCCACCTGCCTTCCTCCACACCAGATGGACTTGTTACAGCAGCTTCTCTTCGCCTCGGTAGTATGATTTTGTTTAAATGTGCTGCAATTTGTGGGTGATCATGTGGACCAACGGGAGCAACCATGCTTTCCAAGTTGAGAGGTATTATTATTAGACAGTATGTGCATAATAAAAATAAGAATTTGTAATGAGCACAGGCCAAAACCTTGTATGACTGGTACATGGGATTGGTATGCTCGGCACTCCTTCCAGTTTGTGCTCTGGTTTCGTTGCTTTCAAGATCCTAGAAACGCGTATAAACAAGAGTTACATAACAGCCTAGTTCCTACTAAATATTGGCAGGACGGTTTCCCCCAAGATAGCAGGGCATCTACTCAGCCCTCCATTTGTTGATCTTATCCAAGTTTGGCTTGAAATGTTGTGCCGTCTTATAGAATGATGTTTGTGCAATATATCCGATATTATTCAATGTTGGAACTTACTTGGAATGCAACTTGATCATAATATAGTTGGCTTCTCTAACTGGAATGCAGTTAGCAATTATGCTGCCTTCAAATTTAAATATAACAGGTTTTTATTGTTTTCAGTGTTCCACATGACGTGTTCCCAAAAAAAAAAAAAAAAATTCAGCATTTTCTAGACGGGACTCTTGGAGACTTGGGAATTTGGGGGAGACGTCCCACCACCAGTTTCGTCTCCAAAACGCCACTAGGAATTTGAGGATATTGGGGTGTCCTCAGTATTATATGCATTTCAGCACCCCGCTGTCCCCCCGCCGCCCCCAAACTTAAACCCATCCTTGTATTCCCTGCCGTCCCCCGTCCCAGTATCCATCCCGAAACCCCGTGGAACACTGATATTTTTGAACATGTATGGCATAAACCATTCTCGTACACTAAGCTCTTAACATGTTAAACACAACCTGAAACCTGTAAATTAGATATATACACCACATGTTGTTCAGATTTAAGTTTCAACCTTGTCTGTTTTACTGGTAAAGACATAACAAACAATAATTTAAATTGAACAATTAATTGGAATCAACTTAGCATCAAAAACCCCTCTCAATCCATACATAAACACTGGGGATTTAGGTATGTTCCACTTTACCCAAACATGGGGTTTGTAAGACATTATTACTGCAAAAAGGAATGGGATCTGGGAGTCTTTGAACAGAGGATGAATGTTCATTAATGGACATTTGAAGGCTGCATTCTATGATAAATTTAAAGAATCATTTATTGAAGGGTTTAAATGTGTCACAACAATTAATCAACATAATATTAAGATTGGCCAGTGGATAGTGACAATCTAGGAGACGTGTTTGTTCTGCTTAGGATTGAAGAAAGTTTATTACTGATGAAGATCTATTCTGTCTTTTTGAAAGAGATAGATTAGAGAATGGCCTTCAGTTTGGGGTAAATAAAGAAGAATCTCGAATAATCAGATTTCCAAGAAATTCATTTATTATTGAGCATTCCGATACGGGCTAAACAACTGAGTTTACAACCAAAGTTCTTCAGAAAAAAACATCAAATGAATCTTGCTCCTCACATTTTTTCGTGGGACAAGCGGATTGATGTAGAAAATACAAGCAAGAGAAAATATTTGCACAGTAATGCAAATTGTTTTCGCTAAATGTTTGTCGCTGTTAGTGTAAAGCTTCGTTCTGCAATAAGAAATTGCATAAGTTACATTGACAGTGCTGTACAGGGAAAGGATCGTATCCCCTCTTCGGAAAGGCATAATAGCAACGATCATTATGCAGGCAACAAATCGTTCATTGCCTTTTCTGAAATTAGCTCAATATAGGGGTTGATTTATAAAATGTCTCAGAAAATTCAATGTACAAACTACGCTCACAACCTAATTGACAAAATGCTTCAAGGAGATGTGCACTTGCAGACTATGCAAGCAAAGTGTTTGACAAAATGCCTCCTGTATGTTCATTAAAACTCAAACGCTCGTCAAAACTCATGCACGGATGAAACTGAGCAAGCAAACACTGTGAAAGTCTTAACACATTTACTTCAAAACCCCTATTTCACATTTACTCAAACAAAACCTGCAACAATAATTAGGTTACAGGAAATATAATGTATCTTTAAAGATTCATCAACATTATGCATTTCATTTGTTGAAAAAGACTAGGACTCGTATTGTAAGGGAAGGTGCCCATGAAAGACCGAAATTTCAATCACTGAAGAATCAAAAGCTTTTCCAGGATATTGGAAGGAGCTGCTTTTATTGGCAGAAGATTTCACCCGATTTTAGCAATTGAGGGTAATACAGCAACTTTTTTGAAACAAATCTATTTATGTTTTTTTATAATATTTGAATAATAATTTTTGTATAATTTATTATTAAGATTTGAAGTTCAATACAGTTGAGCAAGCTTAAACAGGCTTGTTTTGTTGTTATGTTCTCTAGGCCAAACAATTAATAATATTTGGATAATAATTTTATATAATTTACTATTATTTTATTTTTTAAATTTATATAGTTTAGTCAGCTTTAAGATATTCAAGCATAGAAAATGTCAAATAATTGTTTTACAAAATACCTTGTTGCAAGGACTGGCACACAAATATCATGAAGAACAACAAAGCCAACAACAAAAAATAATCTAATTAATCTCAAGATAGATTTTTATATTTTTCTATTTATCTTTAGTGCTTAAGTTTCTTTAATTAGATATCTTTGTTTGATTAATTACTCCAGTTCATGTAATAACATTTTGAATATCATTAATATATTTGATGTATGAAGTTACACCTATTATTTGATATACATTAATTATATTTTTATAATAAATTTTATTCTTAATATTAATTGTTTATAAATCAATGGTCTTTATAATGGATCTAAAATTAAGGTGTCTTATCAATTGAATATATAATTGATATATTCCTATTTAATATATATAAAAAAAAATCTAAATGTTATTAGCATTTCCTTTTACTTAAGAATATTATCATTCATTAACTTTTAAATATTCTTCTATTTCAATTAAAAATAGATTGTTTACACAAAATTATAGGTGGTGTTCTTAATGGTAAATTTGGTTCATTAGGTATACTTTGTTCATTATATATACTTACTTCATTTTTAATATGATGTTCATTTCCATAATTTGATAAATTTTGTGTGTTTTGACTAAGTTAATCATTTGGTGTAACATCTAAGTTTAAATTTTAAATTGCATCATCATTCATTGTTTCATTATTTATTGACTCAAATAGATTCTTAGGATTTAGTTCAATGTCAAATTCATTTGGTAAGATGGCATACCTTCACTTCTAGACATTGATTTCCTAATTACATGAATTTTGCATTTTTTTCCCTTTTTTTCTCCTTTTCTTTCTCTTTATTAATTTTGATGAATGATAAAGGATTGATTTCAACATTTTCACTTTTAGAGTTCAATTTTTTGGTTTATTAATTTGTCTCACTCATTCCTTTTTTTCACTCTCTCAGCTTCAAGCTCCTTAGGTTTTTCCTTTTTATACTTTTTGCCTCACAATTCTTGATTCTATATCAATATATAAAATACTTGACACAATAATAATGTTATATGCATTTTAGGAACATAATAAACTTAAAATAAATTCGGTTATCAAACAATGATAAAGAATTTCTCAAAAGAATAAAAAATGATTCACTATATTAGTGTAAGACACAAAACATAAAATAATGTTCTTCAAATGTCCTAGGATTGCTAGAAATATAAAATGCACTAAATTATTAATCAATCATATACAATTTATCTACAAAATAAAATATTTCACATTGTAAATCATTCACATGTGTTAAAATATGTAGAGAATAGAGTAGAATATAGTTTGTGGGATGACACTCATGGGTATTTGTTTTTTGATATATGTTATTGTAGTTTTCTCATATGAAACATAGTATGAGCTTTTTATACTATGCTCAAGTTATATAATGTGTATGTATTTAGTTTCCTTTTTTTTGGGAGTTACCAATCCAAGTCTAAGGGTGGATTTTCTTATTTTTTTCTCAAATCTATAGTTTTTGAAAACATATCAAAAAATATCCAACTCACAAATGTACTATCCATCAAGTTTACATATTTTAAGACATTATTCCAAAATAAAGCCACATTGACATCAAATTTCATCTTATCTTTCTAGCCATCTATTTTTGTAAAAGACAAATATATTAAGATTAATATTTTCAATTAATTTTTCTAGTGTATTCATTTCTTATCAAAAAACACATATTTTTCTATACTCATCAAAATTTGAAAAAAAAATCACATTCACATTTTATGTTTCATTCTACACAAATTAAAATTTATTTTGATTATTTTTCTAAAAATTGGGGGGAGCATGTTTAGCTTGTCATTTTTCAAGATGTGTCTAATTTGAAAATTAGTAAAAAAATATATTCATTAAAAATCAAGAAAAGATATATGCATTAATACATGATCTTAGCTAAGTTTCCATTAGAAGAATTTTCTACATTCAAGTAATAGAGAGGAACACATAGGACACTATGCTAATTTTTGTAAGTGAAAAATATGACCACACTTCTAAAATTTGACCATTTTAATCTCCACCATTTAAAAAAATAATAGTTTAAAAACTAGATTTTGAATATTAGTATTCTTGTTTTTATTACATTATAATGTTTTGACTATAGGTATGTCAAATTGCTCATTGAAGTTCAACTTTTACTAATTTCAAAATGTTCATTACCCCCTTTTGACCCCCCATTTTCATGCACTTATTCTTACATGTAGTATGTTTCTCTCTCCTCTAATTCCTTGCATCCTAAGATACAAGAAATTGTAGGGGGCATACATTATCACTAACATACATATGATCAAACTTTTAAGTAGTGAAGGTGCTACACAAAATCCCCATCTAGCAGTTGGATAGATTATTATTGTAGGGCATGTCAACACCCCATACAACCGATCATCCCATGACCACCAAGGTCAGTGAAATATTACCAGTTTCCATAGAAGTAAAATATTTATAACCTTACTTCCTCCTTGTTTGTATGAACAAGGTATAGTTCCTAATTATTTCATTTTCTAAATAAATCTTTGCTTAGGTCCTTTCATACTTAGTTATGTTTGTTAAGGTCTTTTTCACTTTATCCCACATTAGTTGTGGTTTTAGTCTCTTGGGTGGTATATCTTATATAATACTCATTTATTGCTATTATTGTAATCACTCATGCTTTTCTACTTTGTATTCTATTAAATAGAATATAATTTATTCTATCATTTTTTAATTTGTTGTTAATTTTATCCTTTCACTTATTTGCATTCTTCAGTGGATTTAGAGCCAAATCTTACACTCCTCCTTCTTATGTTTTTTTGGAGAAGGCATTTAGCCTATATTATATTATATAGTAGAAATGTACAATAGTAGGAAGGTTGTCACCTATTGTTTACAAAAATTGCTAAGACTAAAGAACATTGGCTCATATGTGAAGCTTTAGCATAATAACTAGAAGAAGCGGCTAGAGATATTACATAATTACAAGAATATACAAGTATCTTCATAAAAAATTCTACCATATTATCATAGCTTTTCAAACCATATCATCATTTTTCATAGAATTCTCATCCTGGCACTCCTGAGATGAATCATCATCATGGACTGAGGCAAGTAGCAAAGGAGGAGAATTTGCATTGTGGTGCCTGCGATGAGTGGAGAAAAGAAATGGAAAAATATTTGTCCTTTATTTCATTTACCAGTAGAACACCAATTTCTTTAAAATGTATATATCCAAAACCTTGTATAGATTTCTTGCATAGTTCATTTGTAGAGCTTGCTTAATGGCTTCATAAACATCCATAAACACTCTCTTAAGTTTCAAGTAGATTTTTGGAAACAGTCCACCAACCCAACCCTTCCCCTTATCAAAGTCATACATTTGTGCATTGCATAGTAGATCATTATCACCCAGGAATTGGTCGTGGACCACTTCATATACTATCACCTCTAGATATTCAAAGCATTGCACAAGATCTAGGACATTAGACACAAAAATTGAAAGTACCTAGGATGAGAAAATGAGGCATGGAGCTTGGGGTCAATTTATTTCTTCATCGAGAATAATTTGAATGCATTCAACCACACCGAAATAATAGACATTAAAGATTTGGCCCAGTTCTTTGATTGACAAGTACCTATTGAAAGGTTGTTACCAATTTTGCACCCGAAATGACACCATGAGATTCTTTGGCTGACATTCCATAATTTGGAATCTGGAGAAGCAACAGAGAATTTGAACACTAGAGATAGGGAGAATGCACCACCCTAAAATACCACCTTTGTGATATATGAACTACCAAACAAACTACACTGGAGATCATTGATTGAGAAAGTGTTGATTAAGCCCTTTTTAAACTCACTGCCTAATTTTCTAACCAATGAAAATCCATTGATTGAAATCTTCATAATTACTTCTCTTATCATAGCATGTGATTAAAGATTTGACACATTTGTTTATAGATTTGAAAAAACTTTGAAGTGTGCTTTGGCAATATTAATTAATAAGACTTCAACCTCCAACAATTAACGATACTGTAAAAATACAAGGTTATTGCCAAGAAATTGAATACAATTAGGTGTATGAAATATACCCCCACCATTCTATTGCAGATGAAAAGACTTCCATGAGAATTCTGGCAGAATTGCGCGGAGGTCTCCTAGGCACAATCATTGCAAATTGATTTGTGACGTATGCCTTTGTCATCTAGAGCAAGGCATGATTTGTCACATTTATTGATAAAATTAAGTACTTTGAATTATGCATTGATCGACATTAATAAATAAGCCTTCAACCACAAGCAATTGATGAACTTGCAAAAAATACAAGGTTAGTGTCATAAATTGATTACAGTTTGATGTATGGCATTTGTCACTACCATTCCGCAAAAAGTGAAAAGACTTCTAGGTGAAGTCTGGTGGATTTGCAGGGAGATGTGATATATGCCTTCACCAACTAGGTGTATGAAACTAGACATATTTGAATGATTATCTATTGCTAAAATGACATAATTTGTCCTTAAATATGATCCATTCCATGTCCTTAAATACTACTATGTCAACACTTATTATGCTTCCTTTATAAATCAACTTATTCAAGATACTTGTTCAACCATTCCCCACCATTCTGCAAGAAGTAATATTGGTTACAAATAGTATTTGGCAAAATTGCGGGGAGCACTTTCCAAGTGCTATATTTTTTAGATCCATTTATTCAAGATGTTTATTTAGTCATTCCCTGCCATTCCATGGGAAGTGAAAATGCTTATAAGAAATAACTAGTGGAATCGCTGGGAGCACTTCCTATGTGCTAACTTTTGCAGAGCCTTGGTAAACTTAATCCCCACCTTCATTTGTTAATATAACTTTCAGATTCTCTTGAATATTTGTAGAATAGGAATCTATTGGAAAATGTGCCTTAAACTTACTGACATGAAACTCTTGAAAGAGAAAAATCGGTGAGACCCTTGGGATTTCTTGCCGACAAGCACCTTGGTCCTGAAGGTTTGAAATGATCACGTCAATGTGATTAATGGTCAATCTTGCCGACGGGATCCATCAGTATGACCTGAATAGTCGATGCAAGTTCTCTATCTCTCAGCGAAGGTAGGAGTCTGACCGGTAGGTGATGATTGACGAGAGTCTTGCCAACGGTACTCTGTTGGGGTAACTTTGGTCTTTGGTAAGACCTGTGAAGATCAGACCGACAGTAGAAGTCTGGTCGATGGGATATGGTCGGCGTGAGTCTTGCCAATGGTTCTTCATCGATGTGAAATAAGACTTCAGCCCAACCTTAAGATCTTTGTCCGATGGTTGAAGTATGGCCGATGGATTGGGATCAGAGTAAGTCATGTCGATGGATGGCATCAGAGTAACCTGGGTCTTCGGCCTAGCTTTGGATTATCGTCCCAATTGTATTGGTCTACCCGATGAAATTGATTGAGGTAAGTCTCCCCAATGAGATCAACAAGCAGGAACTTCATTGGTATGACATGGACTGTCGGAGGAGCTTTGGAGACTTCCTTCGAGGTAGGATCTCAGCCTAATGGTCTTTTGCTCGATGAGACTTCACCAAGCCAGAGCAAAAGAGCGATAGAAGACTATGTAGTGTGTGATTGTCTGGTGTCTCACCGATAAGTGATACAGTTGGAGAATTTTGACCGAACGGCTATCCTACGTGGTTTGTTTTGAACCAATGAGAGGAGCAGAATGTAAACCATTTGCAATTGGACTATTGTGACCATTCACTTGTGGGAGATCAACAGACTGTTTGTGAACTGTGGACAAAAATGGAACTCTTTGTAATGGTTGAGGTTTGAATCATTCGTTCAGTTAGTGCTTTGAACTGTATGTTGTATAAGCATTGGAATAGTAGGACATAATGAAGTGTGATCATAATTTTGTTCTATACAAGGTTGATAAGGGAAATGTTGCTGCTATAAAATTGACATCTGAAAGGAGAGTTTGTAACTTGTATGTAATCCAATTACTGTAATACAAGTGTTTTTCTTTGGTGTGGTGGGTTTTTCTCCTGTAAGGGTTTTCCCACGTAAATCTGGTGTTCAGTTGTGTATGTATTTATTTCTCTATTTTGTTATTCCTTTCATGTGCATCTTAATGAACTGTAATTGCAAAATTTAAAGACATATCTGCATTCTTCTCCAAGCTTTGACATTAAAAGAGTTTGTTCCGCACCTTAAGCTTTCCTTACAAGTGGTATCAGAGCCTGGCCAGTTGTGTTATCCTTGTGGGTAGGTTGGGTTTTTGTGTCAATTATGTTTAGTGGGAGTCTTGTAGAAGTCTGATAATTGAAATTACATATTGTGATGGCAATGGAAAGTACATCAGGAAAGATTGAAAATGATAAATTCAATGGCAGCAATTTTGAGTTGTGGAAACTCAAAATGGAAGATTTGTTGGTTGATCGTGATCTTTGGGTTGCTATGTTTGGAACGAAACCTTCTGGCATGAAGCAAGAAGAATGGGAACTGGCAGATCGAAAAGAAAAAGGGTTGATAAGAATTGATTTAGCAGACTCTGTTCTCTTGAACGTTCATGAAGATATGACTACAACCTCCTTGTGGAAGAAACTTGGTGACATTTATCAGGGCAAGTCCTTGGTGAATAAGTTGTTCTTAAGGAAGAATTTATACTCTTTGAAAATGCAAGAAGGAGTGTTTGTTGCTGATCATTTAAATACTTTTAACATGTTGATTGCTCAGTTAGCATCTGTGGGTGTGAAAATTGATGAAGAAGAAAATTGATGAAGAAGATCGTTGTATGCTACTTTTATGTTCTTTGTTGGATTCTTGGGATCACTTGGTGATGGCTATTGGCAGTATGACATCTACTTTTAAGATGGAAGATGTTGTTGCTTCTTTGTTATCAGAAGAGATGAGAAGGAAATCTTCTAAGATGGCGAAGGAGGCTCTTGATGTTCAAGACAAATCGAAAGAAAAAGGAAACAAGAAGGATAAGAAGTCCAAATCGAAATTGGAAGGGAGATCAAAGTCTCCTAGAAAGAAGTTCAAGGTGAAGTGTTGGAACTGTGGGCAGCCTGGTCATGTTCGAAAGGATTGCAAAGATGAGAAAAAGAAGAAGAAGAAGAACTCTTCTGATAATGATTCTTCTCAAAGTGATGCAGATGCCTTCATTGCAGCCTTGGCAGTTTGAGCATCAGATGATGTCTGGCTGATTGATTCTGGAGCATCTTTCCACATGACATCTCATAGAGACTGGTTCACAAAGTTTGAAAAATACGATGGTGGAAAGTTGTATTTGGCAAGTGATTCATCTCTGGAAACAGTTGATCATGGAAGAGTCGGAATTCAATTCCTTGATGGAAGAATCAAAGGAATTGATGGCGTAATGCATATACCAGGTCTGGCTCAAAATTTACTCTTTTTTAGTAAGTTGAACGATGTTGGAGTGCAAGTCGCATTCTCTGGAAATGGCTGCAAAATGACTAGAAACTCAATGGTGTTGGCTAGGGGTGCTCGAATTGGTACTTTGTACAAGTTGGACACACTTGTTGTTCAATGCAACAGTGTCTCTATAAAGTCACAAAAGGTTGTTCGTAAAGAGAAGAAGAAAAATGTTCCTGATAGTGAAAACTCTATGGAAGTTAAACTTCCAATAGAAAAGACTATGCTCTGGCATCATAGGCTTGGCCACATTGGAGAAAAAGGTTTAAAAACTTTGAAAAATAGAAACCTGGTTGAAGGGCTTGATGACTGTAACCTTAAATTCGAGTTTTGTGAACATTGTATTTATGGCAAACAACACTGTGTTTCATTTTATTCCAGTCCTCATAAATCTTTTGGTATACTTGCACTAATGTATTTGACTCCAATTTTCGATGAACGTTTGTTAGAATATCGACAATATATTGTCGACATACCGACGAACCCCTGAAATAATTTTTGTCGTTAATTTTTTGTCGCTTTCCTGACTAGCTTTAAAATGTCGAAATCACAAAATAGCTTCGTCGGTTGTCGCCGTGCAGAAAAGGGCCCTGGTGTTCATCGGAATATCGATGGAAATATTGTCGATCTAGCGACGAACCGTAGCCAGAACACAAGTGGCATGCCTTTTCCAAAGCATCGAATCAACAACAGAAGTTCGTCAAACTTGCGACAAAATAGGCAAGTCATTACGATGAAAGTTTCATCAGACATATTGCAAATTCGTCGGATGTTTTTGGAGGTTCAAAGAAACAATGCATTTAAAAAAAAAAAAAAAACATCCACGTGTCAACATTCCCTTGATATCGCGATCGTTAACCATCTTGCAACTCTTGATCATGTGATAGCGAGCAACCATAGATCTTGATCTTCAACAAACTTGCTCGTGCGGATGGTTGACAACTTTGACTTTAAATGTCGAGCACCTTTTTTGTTTAGATTAAAACATCTTCGTCAATTTTAAGCATGTGCATTTTAGATCCACTTTAGTAGCTCGCCAGTCAATATATTAAGGTCGGCTTAATATATTAAAACATTCATAATGTTCCTTCTGTTAGAGTAATAATTTATTACGCTTAATTAATTACATCATACTGGTTAATTAATTAAGTCACTTATTCCTCTAGTTGCTTAAGCTAAACTTAGGCACATTAATAATTGATTAATTATTAAGTGTGCACACTAGGGTTTCATTTAGGGTTTCCCTTTTAGGGTTTCTTGATCTCCTTCATAAGGATTGATCTCTTTGTAATAACGAGATTCTGGTAATGCATTTTACACTTTGAGGTTTGCAGAACATCTTCTTGGTTTTGCATGTCTTTTGCATGTGACAGGTATCCATCTGCATGCAGGTGATCTTGGATTCTAACATGGTATCGTCATTTATCTGAAGATATGGCAGTTAAGAAGCAGGGGGGTAGCCAAACATTATGGGCTCAAAATGTATCTAGTGCCCCAAAACCCTAGAAACACCTATCAAATCATCCATTTTCGAGCAGTTGGTTTCTGTGGCAAAATTTTTTTGCCAAGGAAGACGTACGGCCTCCCCGGCACGCATTTCGAGGTCAAAAATAGCTCAAAAATCAAAAAAATGTACTTTTTGGGGATCTGTGCCTGTGCTGCCAATGAAAATGTTGGGCGCCACCCGCCCGCCACCCGGGCGCCACCCATGCGCCACCGCCACCGGCATCCTCCGCCAATCGGCCGCCGACTCCTTCAGCCCCCGCGGGCCCTCCCCTGCTCGGCCGAGGTCATATGGATGACCAGGTGCTCGCGCCCGGCCCCCCGGCCCACTCCAGCCCCCTCGGCTTAGCCCGCGGTCATATGGTGACCAACGGCCTAAAAATTTTTCTGCAGGGAGTGATTTTTTGCGGCGACGGCTTGCAGGCCGTCAAATTTATGCCTGTGAACCGCTGACGTCAGCGTCCGTACGGCGGTGTTTGTCCCCTCTAACCCTAATTTTCTCTAAAGAAGCAG
Source organism: Sequoiadendron giganteum (assembly GCA_007115665.2). NCBI lineage: Eukaryota > Viridiplantae > Streptophyta > Pinopsida > Cupressales > Cupressaceae > Sequoiadendron > Sequoiadendron giganteum. Next base: position 297,429,657 of record CM021110.1, on the reverse strand, counting down.
TTTTTTTATTTTTTGCATAACTTGGGCATACGGTATCGAAATTGGGAAAACGAGATATCGCCGAAAAGCTGGTTCCGAGCACTTTCATTTGGTGCAGTTTATTTTTCAGTATTTTCCTGTTTTACTGCATTTATTGCTGGTTGAAGTTAGATGTACTTTTTATGCTTCCGAGCTCATAACTTTTTGCCACGATCTCCGATTTTCGCTATCTTTGCGGCGTTGGAATGGTATTGAGGAGCTCTATGTTGCTGTCCATGCACTTTTTTCTGTATCTGTCCCAGGTTTTTCATTATTCCAGATTTGGCCCGATGGGTGTTTTGGAGATTACTTGGATATTTTGACAGTTGGGAGAGTGCTTCTTGCATCTTTGCACTTCATTTTCAGTGATACATCATTTAATAATCGACTGCTGCTTCATAGATTCCAGAGTTGTTCCCGTTTGGAGTTTTCGAGTGTTCCGTGGCATCAGTTGCAAGATGGTGAATGATTGTGATATCAAGGGAATGTTGACACATGGATTTACCCATCTTGATGATGTGTTTTAGCAAGGAGATGGTGGTCACTTATTCCTCTAGAAACCAAAAATAATTGTGAGGGTTTCATTTAGTAGGGTTTCTTGATCTCCTTCATAAGGATTGATCTCTTTGTAATAACTGAGATTCTGATAATGCATTTTACACTTTGAGGTTTGCAGAACATCTTCTTGGTTTTGCATGTCTTTTGCATGTGACAGGTATCCATCTGCATGCAGGTGATCTTGGATTCTAACACCTTCAGCCTCTCCAAATGTGATAGATGGTGCCTTCCCATGATATCGCGATCGTTCAATACTCTATTGCGATATCACGAGAAGGCGTCATTTATCACATTAGAAGAGGCCAAAGGAAAATTACTAATATTTTAATATATTAATCCGACCTTAATATATTAACTGGCGAGCTACTAAAGCGGATCTAAAATGCACATGCTTAAAATTGGCAAAGATGTTTTAATCTAAACAAAAAAGGTGCTCGACATTTAAAGTCAAAGTTGTCAACCGTCTGCACGAGCAAGTTTGTTGAAGATCAAGATCTATGGTTGCCTGTTATCACATGATCAACAGTTGCAAGATGGTGAATGATTGTGATATCAAGGGAATGTTGACACATGGATTTATTTGATGATGCAGGAGATGGTGGGACCAAAAATGTGAGTTGTAAGGGTTCCTAAGCTGGAATGTTTTGATTGGAGGAATTGTGGGCCATTTGCTACAATGGAAGTCAATGTCAGATTGAATGAAGCACAACCATTTGATGATCCAGCCTAGATGAAGATCAATGGTTAAGATTCAAACCTGCATCAAATGCGATTGGAGTTGTTGGTGAGGCACGCGAGCGAGCAGTAATGGCACGGGTTACATATTGGTGATATTATAAGGTGATATTATCAAAGATCTTATATGCTATAGATTGAATCTGTTGTAAACCCTTAGGTATTTTTGAATTTTACTCCTCCAATGAAAATAAGGCACTAATCTAAGTTGCATCTATTCTTTGTAGTTCAGTATTTGTTTGTGTTCACCCAGAGCTTGCTACAAATTGAAAATTAATGAATATCTTTTACTTTGAAGTATTGTTGTGATTATCTCACACTCCAAATGGTTGATAATTATTGATGAATGACCAATTCTATTTAGTTTTATCTCATTATGTTGAGCTATTAATTGGATCAGTAAGAAGGTTAAAATAATTAGGGTTGGGCACTATATAAACCACTACTATCACAACTATTGAAACATGCTCAGGTACTGGGTCCTCTCCCCTAGATTAAATTGAGGAAAACTTTATTGTAAACACAATATGTATAGGATAATATGAATGTAAAGGAAAATGGATATTAGCAAAACATAAATGTAAATAAAAGTAGTGTGAGCAGAAAATGAATCTAAATTGGTCTTGAACAAATAAAATCATACCCAATTAACATTAAGTTATACTGACCTTGTACTCATTGCCATTGTCAATCTTGAAGGTTACTTTGATGCCTTCTGCATAAACTCTTTGGCTACAAGGAAAAAGAAGGCAAGAAAACCAAGTGTATATTGATGACTTCCTGACAATCAAAAAGAAACAAGTAACCAGTCAACCCTATTAGAACAAAATAATCTTATGAATTAATTTTATTTGTTTTAGTGGCTAATGGATAGTGGACCTAGTTCTCTTGAATTGAGATACTACTAAAATGTGTTGACTGGTGATTTTAGACTACCGATATTCCGCTTCAATCTCTATCAGTTACTTTTTTCTTAAATACATTCAAGATAACTCTGCAAAAAAATTCCCTGATCTCTTAGAAATTATGCATATTATTTTGTTGATATTTCTCCATTTCTCCATTTTCTTTCAAAAATTCATAGAAAGATATGTACTTCCATATTTGAAACTTACATATTTTAATTTTACTAGTTTTGTAATTATAGGATATGATTCCAAGAATTGTGAAATGCATTGGCAATATGTTGGATGAATGAAGTAAACTATGCAATTGGCAGGTGTAAAGCCAAATTCCTTAACCCTTTCCAACATCCTTCTTGCCTATTCTAAAACATGTGCTTTGGAACAGGGCATGAAAATCCATCTAAGTATAATGAAAAGGAGTTTTTTGTCAAATATTATACTACAGTAAGTTGAATGAATGTAAGTAGAGAAATATTTGCATACCTATAGATGGTACAAAATTTCATGGTTAAGTGAAAGCCTCCGATCAACAACAAGATCCAAATATCCGTGTATCTATCTTAATCGAGCCTCTAAACCCTTCAAAGCTGTCAAATTTTCCACTAACCTGTTATGCACAAAAGTCAAATTTTAGAGTTATGTCACCACTAAAAACAAAAGAAACAGAGCTTTGAAACCAAATCCACACACAACACAATGTTCATAGTGAAAATTTAGCACTTTCTTTCATCTTTGCATATTGGTTTGATGCTTCAAACGATGCATTTCTTATATTGAAAAGTGCATTACCTTAGTGATCTTCTCTTTGTTTTGAGAATAGTTTAATATTCTCTACTTAACAGGGCCAACCATGTGAAGGTGGAAGCTCATTTGGGGCTTCCCCCCACCACCCCCCCCCTCTCATCACTCTCAATTCCCCATACCCGATCATATAATATTAATCATTCATTCATCCATAAATAATATATAACATTCATTCATTCATCCTGCATTAATAACATATAACATTCATTCATTAACATATAACATTCATTCATTAACATATTCACATTCATTTATTCATCCATTAATAACATATAACATTCATTCATTAACATATAACATTCATTAATTAACATATTCACATTCATTCATTAACATATAACATTCATTCTTTCAGTTTTTACATAGTATCAAAAATGTGGTTGTCATAATATGATTACAATCGTTTTTTTTTTTGTTTCTTTTTTGCAGCTAAAAAAAGATGAAGTGGAGTATCGTTTTCTAAATCATTTCTCCCCCCTTCAGTTGTTCTAAGCTCTACTCATTATCTTAATACATGCCTAGTCATGTACTCACGACATGGATGCCGCTGCAAGGGGGGGTCTGCTGCAATAGCAAATAAATATTAAATTGATATGTTTTATTATTATTGTTACAAGTATTTCATTAATTAAAAGAACATTAGAGTGGCACTCTTTACTTGATGGGGCCACATCATGTTCCTAATCTTGTCTTATAGCCTAATGCTCAACATGTTTAACACCCTCTAAATCCTGATCTAGAGTTGAAACACAAAAGATTATATTAATTAATACACCAATCATAATTAAATATGTTTAAAAGAACATTAGAGCGCTCCTTTTTACCTGATGGGGTCACATCATGTTCCTAATCTTGTCTATCCTGATCATGCTCAACATGTTGATCACGCTCTACATGCTCTAAAGTTGAAACATGAAAGCTTACATTAATTAATACACCAAATGCAATTAAAGATGTTTAATTGTATTAATCCATACTGTGTTTTGTATAGAACATGAATATATCTAGTATCGGGATGCACACCATGACCTTCATGTGCAGGTTGTGCTCCACCCTCACCAAGCTACATTCCAATGTCATATGCAGTATTATCATTGCTTGTCTGTTTAAAACAAATAGGCACATAATTAATTTATGGTGGAAATTAATATTGAATAGATTGCACAAGTATTCAATTTTAAATAAATTTTATTGAGTTTATTTACCCGTGTGTCAGATGCAGTTGAAGATTGTGTTTGCCCATTCAAGACTCTTAGGCATTTAGCCAGGGCTCCATAGCCTTGTTGGAAGGAAATCTTCAGGTCCTCTTTTGTGGGCACTCTGTTGAATTCAAAGCCCTGCATTTTTGCATAAGATCATGAATTTTTCTTCTAAGGTGTGATAAAACCAAAATTGTTTGCAATTTATTATTTGGATGCAATATTTCATTTATTGATACTTACAACTTGTGCGGCTAATTTCATAGAGCCACCAGAGCCAAGTTTGCGTTGCCCATGTTTTTCTAGTCTTGCCTTTGTTGCCTTCGATGTTTCGGGCAACCTATGAAAAGTTTGAAATACATTAGATTATGTAAAAAGAAAGAGTAATCAGTATATAATTACATTGTTGATAGTATCACATACCTTCCTTGGTCTGGTGGTGTCTTTTCTTTTTTCTTTTCACCCTTCTTGTTTCCATCTGACACCAGGTCCTTCCACTCCCTCTCCAGAATCATGGGGGGATGCTCATACTTTTTGTTCTTCTCTAAATATGACTTATATTGGTCCCTCACATACTTTAGATAGGTACCAGCTTTCTTAAGGACCTTGGTTAGGTTGAATGTTTTATCACCGAACATCACAACTAAATGGTTAATAAGCTCATCTTTTAAATCTTGATTTTGGGCATTCCACTGTGTATGTATGGTGGGCCCGAAGAGATCCAATGTAATATCACTTAGATTTTTATAAAAAACATTATTTCTTGCAAAATGATCATGGGATCATTAGTCTAAAAAGAGTGATCAATAAGTAAATTTCAATTGGATTATATATAATAATAATTAAAACATTTTAAAGTACTTAGGACCTTCTCTATGTTTATGGGAAAAAAATCCTCAGTCACCAGAAATGTGACCGACAATGTTCCCGTACTAGTAATACGAGAAGGTCCAGGAAATTCTGCTAAAACATCACCAGTACTAGTGGCCTCTACATCCCCAGGTACATGTTCTGACGCATGTTCTGGAATGTGTTCACTGCCAAAGGGTGCACTACCGGATGCCTGCATGGTATGTGTTGCCGACATTTCAGTTGACAATATAGGCACGAATGATGGGGTTGGATGATGTGATGTATGCGCAAGAAGATCAGGATTGACACTTGTACCAACCCCTACTCCTTGAGCAACACTTGCAGTACCCTGATCATGGCTAGCATCATCATGAGGATGCAAATAATCCTATAAAGACAACACATATTTTAGTTCATGACATAAAAGAATACAAAATATAAAACCATGAATGAAATTATGTTATAATTAAAGATCTCATGACAACTTACTTGCAAGTTTTGTGCTCTCTCAATCAATATTTTAACCCTTTCTCTTATCTCATCTATTTGAGACACTATGAATACCAACTTAAGGATTTCTTCATTGCATTTTTTTTGGGCCTTCCTCATCATATCCACAGGGTTTGCAGAAAATGTAATCTCATCATCGCATAATAGTGACTGCACCTCCATATGGATGCTCTCCTCTACTACTTGTGCCTTTCCCTAGTCAATCGACTGCAACAAGAATATTAAAAATATTATCGAAATTAACCCAATAAACTCATGAAAAAAATATAATAATAAAACATTTTTGTCGTATCTAATTTGTACAATTACATTGAGGTAAACCTATCAGGTAGAAGCGCCTGAAGATGCATCATGATCTGTGCTCTAGGCCGGAGCCTTCCCCGTATGATCAATGTCCCGTTGTGACAAAAATTAAATATAAAAAAACATTACCGAAATGAAACCAATAGACTTATGAAAAAAAACATAATAATAAAATGGTATATTGGAGTCATTAATTGGAGGTTGGGTAAAATGGTATATAGTACATACCACCCCCATAGTAACTTTGTTTGTATCTAAGCGATTCAAATTGTAATCGATTAGCAACTCTTCCCCTACAGTTATTGATTTTATCGCACATACAAATACACGGTTTCCCTCGCGCGCCTCGAATATGCAATTGGGTTGCTTATTTGTTGACCTAGGCCGTGTACTATTTATAAACCCTACAATATTCCCTAATTCTTTTGGCCTCCCATCAATGTACCTATCCACTCCTTTATTTTGATCCTTATATTTTAGTTGTATATAATTTGTTGACAGTGCATACCTACGCATACTTCATGTATATTGAACCAATTGCATCCAATCTTTGTAATTGTAACAGGGTCCGACATACTCCATCAATTCAGTAACTTTGTCATAACAGACCTTTATGTCGTCCATGCAAAATAGTCCCAAACCTTATAATGATGATGGTGCTATGCGATATATCCTCTCGTTGACACAAAAATCAATGTTTATCGGAGGAAGTTCCTTGGGTACCCAATGTTTCCGTAGATGTTTGTACCTTAAGGGCACCTCGATGCCGCCTATTCTCTCATCATCATAAGAACATGACTCCCCTTCAGCAAGAAAAAATTCCATGTGTTTACGAATTTTTTTTCTAATCTGTTGACCTCTAGTTGATCTCCCTCTTTTAGACCTACTACATGTCTTGCTTTCCTCTTCTCTTCCTTAATTTCCCTCGCTCAAGGAAGATAGATCTGACAAATACCTATTTGGTGGTACCTGCACTCATAAGGATGTTGGATGAAGTTCTTTCATGGTGATGTGATCCCAAGGTGACATTATGATTAATCTATCATTCATCGCTAGAATTTGACAGGTTATAAGGTAATCAAGTCTTGATAGATTGCAAGTTATTGTTACTACCGTCCAAATGTGTCCATCACAAATCAAAACTACTTAACCTTTTAACTCCCAAACTTTGTAACAAGTGTTAAATGTGACTATGGTCCACCAGTTACTCAACCAAGGCCTCAAATGTATTCTCTAGTTGTAATCAAAGGACTTTTTCTCTTCATTCAAGTAAATAAACTTGAAGGGAAACACCACCAAGTGGTTTATTGGACACCTACATGAATAAAAATAGCAAAAAATTTACATTTAATTTCCATATATCTAAGTGGTTAACAGGGAGGGAATGTGTACTAGGCCTGGTTAAGTCATCATAAGTTTATTCTTTGGCAATAAAAATTGTTTAAGGGATCTTAAATCTTCCCATGTCTAATTGCTAGGAGACTTTTGGTATGTTTTAAGGTAGGATGAGTGGTTGCATCAATGTTCTAGTTTTCTATGACAAGGTGTCAACATCTTCAAATAGTGAAAGTTAGTGCTCATAGTCATTTGAAACAACAAAATTTTGATTATGTATGATGGTAGGATTTGATAACTTAAAAGAATTGGCTACCCAACAAACTTAAAGTTAAAAGAAACTTTTTTCAGTTTAAGGGGTTAGCACTTTCTTTCATCTTTTCATATCGGTTTGATGCTTCAAATGATGCATTTATTATCCCACTTCTATCATATTTTATTCCCATCCCATTGCAATTTTTGCAATTGTTGGAAGAGTTGATACCAAAATTTCATATCAAATACCACATTCTTGAAGCAATTTTCTGTGTTTTTACTATTTTTTTGAAGTTCTTTTGTGTTGTATGGATCCGTACAAGCTTGAAATGCTTTGAGATCATTGTTGTAGATAGATATATGTGTTCCCTTTCATTTGCATTTGTTTTGAAGTGCTAAATCACTGTTTTGTGGGAGAAAACAATCAAATACAGGGACTGCCCTATTTTTCCTATGTAAGGGTTTGAGGGCTAAATAGAAATGACATCCACCAATCCACCCATTGTCTTGGAACTGTAACTCGATGGATTGGTGTGCAACGTGGTATGATAGAGGTTCATTGCATTTAGGGGTCTGTTAAAGCAAGAAACTTGGCATTGAATTGATGCCCTAGGGCTGAAAGGGGCTTTTTTCTTGTGAATTTGTGGTTGTTAAGTTAGGGTTTATCAATTTGATGGATATCTTGGTAGAGTCATGGTGACACTATTTGATGGTCCAATATCTACTTTGAAACAAAAATATCTCTAATAACTCTAAGAGATATAATGGGATGGCATTAAAGGAACCTTCATATGAAGGATCTTCTAATGAAGGACCTTTGAATTAAGGTCTTCATTTGAAGGTCCTTCATGCAAATGTTCCTCTTATAAAGCATTTTGGATATGAAATATTTAAAATAAAAAATACCTTCATTTGAAATTCTTGACATGGCATAATTTTTGAATGAAGCTTCTTCATTCAAAGGTCATGACGACATCACCTTCAAATGAAGGTTCTTCATTTAACCTAAGGTTTTCTCATAATGCCATCATTGGAAAAGTATGATCAAATTCTTCTATTATGAAGAATTGGTCTAAGTGCCTCTAGTAATCACTAGAAATGTTTGTAAGGATAAAATGACTAAATATTGCATCAAGAAGGAGAGAATAAACTTTGAGTTCTTCAAAGATTATATTCCTCTATTCATAATTTTTAAGGGTTGTGTGTGGAGGAGGTTATCACTACCAAGAAGGTAGGAGACCTTTCCTTGCATATGTTTGTGGTGGAGGTATTAAAGAAGAATTGTATGCCTCTAATTCCATTCATTAGATCTAGCTTAGCCTAGCATATACTTGGGCTCCTTTGCCCCTATAACTTCCATTTGTTTGAGTTTATGTTATGTGAGCGTAATTCCATGCTAGTCATAAAAATTGCAGGTTAAAGAGAATTGGGGTGCCAAACTTACAATACTCATTGTCCCTTTGTCATTGATTTTTGCCTGAGTGCCCTCAACCTCGTCCTCGGCACTAGTAATGACCTTATTTTCACTCCTCTATACTCTTCCTCGACGCTGGTATTGACTTTTTTTTCACTCCTCCAAACTCTTCATCGGCGTTGGTATTGACCTTGTTTTAACTCCAAACTCTTCATCAGCACTGGTATTGACCTTTTTTTCACTCCTCCAAACTCTTCCTCAATGCTGGTATTGAACTTTCACTTCTCCAATTTGACGAGCTACAACTTGGTTTCGTTAGGTTTTAGAGTATGTTAATTAAATTCAAAATTATGGTTCCATTTAGCTAGATTTGACAAAAATTTAGGTTCATCAAAATTTCGACGAACGTCAAGGATAAAATTTAAAGAAATTGAAAATTACACATCAAATATCACAAGTACCCGACAATCATCTCATGTTACATCTTTCGTCAGAATTTTTCGTTAGATTTTGCAGTCAAATGAGTTAGTGTTGATTACATTCATTCTGATGTGTGTGGTCTAGTGAATGTTCCTTCGTTATCGAAATCTAAATATTATGTTTCTTTTATTGATGACTATTCAAGAAGGGAATTTGTGTATTTTTTAAAAAGTAAATCAGAAGTGTTCAGTCATTTTAAGGAATTTAAAAACCTTGTGGAAAATCAAACTGGAAGAAAAATAAAGTGTTTAAGGATTGGCAATGGCGGTGAGTTTTGTTCTGATGAGTTCGAAAGGTACTACAAAGATCATGGAATTAAAAGACATAAAACTACACTCTACACTCCACAACAAAACGGAGATGTTGAATGGTTCAACAAGATGGTGATGGAAAGGGCAAGAAGTATGTTGAGTAGTGCTGGCTTGGAGGAGAAATTCTGGGTTGAGGCAGTTGCAACAACATGTTACTTAATAAATCATTCCCCTAACTCTGCTCTTGTTGATAAAACACCTTTGGAAGAATGGTCTGGAAAGAATCCCTCTCTAAGACATATTTGAGTCTTTGGATGTGAAGCATATGCATATGTGTCGAATGAAAAAAGATCTAAATTGGACAACAAGGCTATTAAATGTATTTTTATTGGCTATAGCGCTGGCATAAAAAGATACAAGCTTTGGAATCTTGAGATTGAGAAGGTTTTGTACAACAAAAGTGTTATTTTTCATGAGCTGAAGCCTTCTACTTTGGATCTGCAGTCAAAGACAAAATTAGAAAACAAAGAGGATGTAGTTGAAATTCCTCCCACACCAAATAATGAGGAATTCAAAATTCAAAATGTATCTGAATATGAGGAGAGCTCAAGCAGCTCTGAAAGTTCTGAGCAAGATGATGAACAATGTCCTCAACCTCAACCTGTGAGGAGGTCTACACGTGAAATGCGACAACTAGATAGTTATGGATTCTCTATGTTGGATTCTAGTTGAGCCTATGCTTTGATTACTAACACTGATGAGCCTAGGACTGTAAAAGAGGCAACTAAAATGTCTGATTCAGATTCCTGGTTGGAAGCCATGAATGAAATGGTCTCAAATTAAAGAAAAATGATACCTAGGATCTGGTTCCATTACCTGAAGGCAGAAAACCTATGGGCTACAAATGGGTATTTAAAAGGAAAATTGGTCTAGATGGCTGTGTTGAAAAGTATAAAGCAAGGTTGGTTGCAAAGGGATATTCCCAGGTAGAGGGAATTGATTATGGGGAATTTTTTTCTCTAGTAGCAAAGCTAACATCTATCAGATTTATTTTGTCACTTGTAGTAGCATATGACTGGGAGATTGAACAAATGGATGTGAAGATAACATTTCTTCATGGTGATCTTGAAGAAGAAATTTATATGTCCCAACCAGAGCACTTTGTGAAAAAAGGTAAAGAAAATCTACTTTGCAAGTTGAAAAAATCTCTGTATGGATTAAAAAACAATCTCCTAGAATGTGGTACCAGAAGTTTGACACATTTTTTTTGTCATTGGGATTTGTAAGATCAAAATCGGATCATTGTGTGTATTTCAAAGCTAAGAATGATCGTATTTTAATTATTGCCCTGTATGTGAATGATATGTTATTCATTGGGAATAGTAAGTTTATGATTCCTAATCTAAAATCTCAGTTGTCTACAAAATTTGAAATGAAAGATTTGGGTGCAACAAGGTATATTTCGGGGATGGAAATAACTAGGGACAAAAAGAGTAGAAAACTTTGGCTCAACCAGAGTAAGTATATTAATACTATTCTGGAGAGATTTTGTATGACTGATTGCAAGCAACTAGTTGTTCCATTTTTGTAGGGAACGAAGCTATCTGTTGAAGATTGTCCAAAATATCCTACTAAGATAGAGGACATGACCAGGGTGCCTTATGCAAGTGCAGTTGGCAATTTAATGTATGCAATGGTCTATACAAGGCTAGACATTTCCCAAGCAGTGGGAGTACTTAGTCGGTTTATGGTGAATCCAGGAAAGCTGCACTGGGATGCTATGAAAAGAGTGTTTAGATATTTGAAGGGCACTTCAGAATATGCTTTGTGTTACCATGGAAATTTGGTTGGATCATAGAGGACTCTCAACATTCATGGGTATGTGGATTTTGATTAGGCAGGGGACATTGACAGCTGAAGACCCACCAGTGGATATATTTTCATGGTGAATGGTGGTGTGGTTAGTTGGATGAGAAAATGACAGACTATAGTCGCTTTGTCCACTACAGAGGAAAAATACATGGCAGCTACACACGCCTATAAATAAGCAATCTAGTTAAAATTTTTGTGTTCTAACATTGGGTTTGATGCAAGGTAGATTACAATTTATTGTGACAGTCAGAGTACTAATTTTTTGGCGAAAAATCCTACTTTCCATGCTAGGATGAAAGATATTGATGTGTAGTATCACTTTGTATGAGATATGGTGGAGGATAGAAAGGTCTATTTAGAAAAAGTGGATACTCTAGAAAATGTTGCAGATGCATTGACGAAACTAGTGAGCATAGACAAGTACAAGTGGTGTGCAAGTTTGATGGGCCTTGATGCCCATGAATCTCAATAGTTTCTGAATGCTCTAGAGTTGTCAGTAAGATCTTCGTCAAGTGGGAGATTGTTGGGAAATGTGCCTCAAACTTACTGACATGAAACTCCTGAAAGAGAAAAATCGGTGAGACCCTTGGGATGTCTTGCTGACAAGAAGCTTGGTCCTGAAGGTTTGAAATGATCATGTCGGTGTGACTAATGGTCGGTCTTGCTGATGGGATCCATCGGTATGACCTAAACGGTCAATGCAAGTTCTCTATCTCTCGGTAAAGGTAGGAGTCTGAATGACAGGTGATGATCGGTGAGAGTCTTGCTGACGATACTCCGTCTGGGTAACTTTGGTCTTCGGTAAGACCTATGAAGATCAGACCGATAGTAGAAGTTCGATCGATGGGACATGGTCAACGTGAGTCTTGCCAATGGTTCTTCATCAGTGTGAAATAAGACTTTGGCCTAGGCTTAAGATCTCAGTCTGATGGTTGAATTCTAGACAATGGATTGGGATTAGAGTAACTCCTGTCGATGGATGGCATCAGAGTAACCTAGGTCTTTGGCCTAGCTTTGGATTATTATCCTGACTGTATTGGTCTACTCGATGGAATCGATTAGGGTAAGTCTCCCCAATGAGATCAACAAGCAGGAAATTCATCAGTATGACATGAACTATCAAAGGAGCTTTGGAGACTTCCTCCAAGGTAGGATCTTAGCCTAATGGTCTTTTGGTTGGTGAGACTTCACCAAGTCATAGCGATAGAGCGATAGAAGACTGTGCAGTGTGCGATTGTCAAATTGGCAGTTTGGTATTGGTGAGAAACGGTTTGGTGTCTCACCAATAAGTGATACAGTTGGAGAATTTTGAACGAACATTTGTCCTACGTGGTTTATTTTGAACCAATGAGAGAAGTAGAATGTAAACCATTTGTAGTTGGACTGTTGTGACTGTTCACTCGTGGGAGATCAACAGTCTGTTTGTGAACTGTGAACAAAAATGGAACTCTTTGTAACGGTCGAGGGTTGAATCGTTCAATCAATTAGTCTTTTTAACTTTATTTTGTATGAGCATTGGAACAATAGGACATAACGAAGTGTGATCATAATTTTGTTCTGTACAACGTTGATCAAGGAAATGTTGTTGCTGTAAAATTTACATCTAAAAGGAGAGTCTGTAACTTGTATGTAATCTAATTACTGTAATACAAGTGTTTTTCTTTGGTGTGGTGGGTTTTTCTCCTGTAAGGGTTTTCCCACATAAATATGGTGTCCAATTGTGTATGTGTTTATTTCTCTATTCCGTTATTCCTTTCATGTGCATCTTAATGAACTGTAATTGGAAAATTTAAAGACATATCTACATTCTTATCTGAGTTTTGACATTAGGAGAGTTTGTTCCACACCTTAAGCTTTCCTTACAAAATCATAGATAACTTGCTCTTCCTTTTGCTCATAGCCCAAATTTGTTGGACAATTTTCCATCTTATTTCCCTCCCTATGTATATGATTAATTCGATAATCTTCTAGTTTATCCAATAAACTCCAGATCTATTGTAAGATATAGTTAAGCTTCCAATTTTGAATTTTCCTTTCCTTGCATGGATTTATTAACACCAATGAACCTCCCTCTATCTAAATCTTTGTAAGGTTAAGTTTTATAGCCAATTTTAAACCATGTAAAAATGCTCGAGCCTCAGTTGCGTTATTCATGTCAAGAGGAAGCCGAACTGATGCAACCTTTATCAATGTACCCTTGCAATCCTTGATAGAAATCCTTACACCTGAGGTGCTCGAGTTACCCCTGGCAGCCCCATCAAAGTTTAACTTGTGATAACCAAAAGGAGGTGGTTTCCATTACTTTTGTCTATTTTTTGTTTTATCAATTGATGTAATCCTTCTTTAAATGGTAGGATGAGGTATGACCCAATTTTTTATTAAGTCTACATCCCAAGTAGAAAAAATTGATCCTCCATGCTTAGTTTTTTGAACATAGGCATTTACTACCTCTGAGATTGGCTTTTCTATTTTAGTCAACAACTACTCACTGCTTTCTCACCCACCATATTGCCTAAACTACCAAAACTAGTATGAATCTCCAAATACTAGCAAAAAAGGACATTTTATACAATACTGGTCAACTTGAGAATAAATCCCACAAGTTATTTGGAAGTGGGGAATACCAATTTAATTTTCCCTTTACAAATGCCTAGCATGACTATGCCAAAGGAAAAGAGAGGAAAAGGTGATTTGTATCTTCAAATTCACTTTCACATAACACCATTTGAATGATCCCAGAATCCCAAGTTTTGAGAGTCTATCACTTGTTAGGATCTTATTTCTGATTGTTATCCATGCAAAACAACCCATCTTTGGTAAAACCATTTCATTCCAACAAAAATAAAAGGCTCTCTTAGATTCCAACAAGTCTCCATTTTTAGAATTGCCTTGTATCCATACCTTACTGAATAGCTTCCTATTTTTGAGGGAGCCTATATTAACCTATCCATAGCTTCTAACTAATACACAATCCTTTCATCTTGTATTTTTTTCAGGTTGATTTTTTGATCATCAGGAATTGGACAATTTGATAAATCCTTCCAACTAACCTTCCTTGTTAAAACATTTGCACACTGAATGTAATCCTTCAATTTGAGACCCCAACTTTCTGATAATATATTCTCTAATGTTTCAAAATTTTGCATTGTATTTATGGGAGGATTCCCATTCCAAGAATCCTTCCAAAATAGAGCCTCTTCACCTTTGTGCACTTCCCAAGTTATATAAGGGATAATGAGCTTCCTTCAAGCTATTAAAAAATTCCACATTGTTGATCCTGATGGAGGGTTTGATATAGTAAGTATCCTAGATGGAGTTGAATGGAGTTGAATTATCTAGATACTTAGCTTGCATGATCTTGCACCATTTCAGATTTGGCTTTTCATACACATGCCAAACCAATTTGGCACCTAAGTATAAATTTATTGTTGTCTTATTGTGTAACCCTGCCCCTCCTTTGAGCTTTTCAATACAAATATTTTCTAATGAGATTAGAGGTATTTTTTATTATCCATGTTGCCTGTCCATAAAAAGTTTCTGATCATTTTTTCAATTTGAGCGATAATGGACTTTGGGGCTTTTAATACTGACATGTAATAATTGTGAATTATTGATAATACTGATTTAATCATTAATATCCCACTCGATAGTGATAACCACCTTCCCTTTCGTTACATAATTCTTGATTGAATACTTTGAATAATCTTAATATGCCAATATGATACTTTATTAGCTCCTGCAAAAAAGGGTATGCCTAGGTACTTACAAGGAAGCTCTACTATTTGAAGCCTAAATACTTAATTATCTGCCTTTTTATAATCGCTTTTATGTTGAACAAATAGATTTTTGATTTACTTGTATTTATGCTTTGACCTGAAGCTACTGTGTATTGATCTAGAGTACCTTTTATTTGTTTTTCTTCTACCATAGTTACTTTCCCAAAAAGTATTGTGTCATCCATTAAAAGAGAATGAGTAATTGTTATATTGGTAGGTGGAATAGGAATCCCTTGCCAAGAACCCTGAGAATGCAACCGATGAATGGATCTACTCAATGCCTCTACAAGAATGATAAATAAAAATGGTGATAAAGGATCACCTTGCCGAACCCCTTGTGTTGAATTGAAAAACCCACTAGTGAGCCATTAATGATTACTAATTTTGTTTCCCTTGATAGACATGAAAGAACCCACTTACACCATTTTTTATTAAACCCAAACTTCCGTAGAACTTGAATAAGAAAAGACCAATCAACCCTATCATATGTTTTCAACATATCTAGTTTTATCATAATACATGAAATATTGCTTGTATTAATGGAATGTAAGACTTCATGTGTAACAAGGGCTCCTTCAGTTGTTTCCCTTCCTAGAACAAAACCTCCTTGCTCTTTAGAGACAATCTTAGACACAAAGGGATGGAATCTCATATAAATAGCTTTTGTAAATATCTTATAAATTGTGTTGCAAAGAGAGATAGGTCTGAAATCTGAGAAGGTTCTTGGAGAACTTATTTTTGGAATAATTGCTAAATGTGTTACATTAAACTCTTTTAGCATAGTTTCATTCTTTCTTGACCCTTCCATTGCATTAAGGATGCCATTTCCAATGAAATCCCAACACTTTTGGAAGAAAATAGGACTAAAAACAGCTAGACCTGGTGCTTTATTTGCTGGCAATGAAAAGACAACTGACTTGACTTCCTCTAGAGTGAAAGGTTTCAACAATTGCTCATTTTCCTTCTCTAGGATTAATTTAGGGATACCTTCTAGAAACTCTTCTCTCTCCCTTTCCCTTTGAGAACTATGACTCAATTAACTAGTTAACAAATTTGAGAATAATTTTATCCCTTCATTTTGAATGTCTTCTTCTTTTGTCAGACATACACCTGATGCACTATCATGAATATAAAAAATTAAATTTTTAACTCTCTTTTGTTTTTTATGATTAATGATAGTAAAATTTATCTTATAATGGTTTATGCTTTTACTTATGTGATAGAAATCAATCGTTCCACATTTTCCCTTTATTTTTTAGGTTCCCATGGAATGCACATGTCAAAGGATGTACTTCCACAATGACATTCAATAAGGTCAATTGCTTTATATGGGTCTCCAATATATTAATTTATGCATAGATTTTTATTTTGCATGCATATTTATGAGTGATGCATACTTTGAGATATATGGTAATTCTAGGATTCACATGCATCTCAAAATGGGGGAAAAATATAATGATGAAATTTGCATACCCATGTCGTTACTCACTACTCACATTTCCACATGTCTTATCCATATTTTCTCATACTCCAATGTATTCTTTATTTATTATTCCTATCCATGCACTTATACCAAATATTTCATTTAGTCACCTCGATTTGTGTTGGCTATTTGATTATAACATTTAAACCATAACGCAAAATTGCAACTTTTTATATGAATTGAAAGCTAAATAAAAGATCTAAATTGGGTTATACTCTTAAATTTTGATAGTTTGGTAATGCATGTGTGGAATTGACCCTATACCCATGGATTCAACCTCTAACATTTTAAAATTCAAATTTAAAGTTTGGGCAACTCTCATCCATCCCTTTTCAACCCTAATCCAATTATAAATACACTTGCATGATTTACTACTATGATCTTATATTTAAAGGCCTTCAATTGCATTCATTTGATCACTAATAATCATTTGTATCATTCACACTCAAGGAGAAATGAATGCTAAGAACACTTCTAAATTGGTGCACTAAAATGAACCTAAATCTAAACATTCATCCTAGATGCATTTGCACAACTAAAGTTTGCTATATTTTATCATTGACACAATGATAAAGATTTTTTTTGTGGGTTGACCTAGGATGACTTATTTTATATTGATTTGATAGCCCTCTAAAGGTATTTCTAAATACTATTGGTCCAAATAGCAAAGAAAAATGAAGTGAATTCAAAGAATTGAAGAGCAAAAGCATACAAACAACCATATTATTTATGTGGATTATAACATATATTCATGAAAAATACCCAGACCCATGAAATTGACTCCTCATAGAGTGCACAAATTGTGCAAATTTTGAAGTGAAGTACAAACATAGAGGATTAGTTTTTAGTCCCAAGACATCTAAAATCTAGTGACATATTAAGATTACTCTCCTTCCTCGAACATAGAGCTAAGTACTTGTATGCATCTTATTTCCTTTCCTAATTTAATATTAATTACTAAATTATCCACACCCACGACTTATAATTATACATCTAAATTGATTTATACCAAGAGTTGTAAGCTTAGGTTATATTAGACATGGTTAGTATGAGGACACGTGGCATAATCCATTAGTTACATGTGTCACTCTCACCCACCTTTGGATAGTTAAGTCTCACACCCTCTTTTGGATTTATTTATCATCTTTCATAACCATTTATCTATTTATATTTGAATAGGTGCAACCATGTAATCTAGCATTTACTAAGGGGCGATCCCACAATAGTGGTTTACACTTTCTGAGAGATCCTTATTTTTGTTGAAACCACATATGTTTAGAAAATATAATGATTTAAGCCTGAAAAAGTTCCA
Organism: Sequoiadendron giganteum; assembly: GCA_007115665.2. NCBI lineage: Eukaryota > Viridiplantae > Streptophyta > Pinopsida > Cupressales > Cupressaceae > Sequoiadendron > Sequoiadendron giganteum. Next base: position 297,411,595 of record CM021110.1, on the reverse strand, counting down.
TTTAAAGGATTCCAATTGAAGAGGGTTTGATCAAAACCACCTTAGATCAAACCCCTTTGGATAGAACCTCGCTAGTTTTAAACCATACCTATAACAAAGTCTCTTTTACACCTATCAAAGTGCTGATAAAAAACAACTTTTGATTCACCTTTTGGGGGATCAAATGAATTCATTTAAAATTTATTTTTTATAAGTATGTAGTCCTTATTATAAGCTTCCCAAAAAGTATAATTTTAAATAAATTTAATTTGATTATTATATTTATTTTTAATTTCTTGTGAATGCAGGGTTTTCACTGAAAATCAGGCTTTTTGTTCTGCACATGTGAAAAAATAGTAGATTATCAAAAAAATATTGAAAAATATTAGCGCACTAGATATTGATGTCCCTGATCCAACAAAAAAAGAGAATTTCGATACATACAAACAAACTTATGTTTTAGCCAGTAAATCATGTCTAAATTATAACTGGCTTGACTTTGAAACTTAATTAAGAAAAAAATATTCAATGAAATGCTATGAAACCAATTCCATGCACTAGATATAGTAGTTATGAATCTAAATTCAAAAAAATTAGAATTTTATCCTTCATAGAAAAAAGTTATGTGTTAGCTAGTAACATCACTCTTTAAAAATGGTGTTTACTCTTAAAAACTAGTTTTTGAAGGAGATGGAAAAATAAATGCAATTTGATTTCAAAAAATTTGAAAAAAATATATTTAGAATCTATAGACAAAATGTTACAAATCACTAATTTGCATCATCTTCAAATTCCTCACGGTTTAGCCGCTATAAGTGCCCGACAGTGAAGATTTAGTTAAAAAAAATCAGTTCAATGTTCAATTTGGCCAAAAATTGTAAACCAATATTGTGGGATCACCCCAAGTAGGTAAAACTCCCACTTATTTTAAGTAGTTGCAATTTAATTACTCCCTTGGAAGTATTTGTACATATTTTACAATATGTACAATTCACCTCTCCCTTTGGCTAGTTAAATGTACTCTTGATTTATTTCATATCTAGATTTCTATTCTTTCTTTCCTCTATTCATTTTGATTATGGATAGATTCAACCAAATCTAATGTATGTAACCTCTAATGATATCCTCCTCTCCACTTTCTTTAAAAATAAGGAAGCCTTCACTATCACATGTTTTTACTATTATAGGACCATCCTATTGACCATTCTTTTAGTTTTTCTTTCTATATAAAATATTGTGCGCATCTTTCACATTTGATATTTGACTAACTAATTATTATTTTTCCTCAACTTTATAACTATTGCTAGTTAATGAATAATAAAATATTAATTTTCTCAAATTTTTAATTATAGTCAATAGTTTCACAACCAAATGGATTTCTATACACACCAACTACATTCAATCCACCATATGTATGTCAAATCTAAAATTGAAACCCCAATATGGTAGCCAAGGGTGGATTGAAGATATGTAATAATAAAGCTCAAAAACCTAAATAGAAAAGAATGCAACGCTGTAAATGCAATGAAACATGAGTAAAAAGAGAATTAAATATGACAGGAAAGAACAAAAAATATTCAATCATGTGGGATTGGTTGGGTTCACCAAATAGAAAGGAAAATATATTGTGTCTTGAGATTTGTTTAGGCTAAGTCAATAAGATGTGAACACATAAGCAACAACCCATCTAGATTAATTCAATGATAGTTATGGGTATACTTAATTATATTATTAATGTTAATTTAAAAAAGCTAAATGGAAAAAGAATAGGGGTGATTGGCTTGATAAGTGAAGATGCATAGCTATAATGTATTTTTGGATTTGACTATCAATAAGCTATAGTAAATGATTCATTTATTTTGTGTGTTGACTCAAAATACATGTTTGACTTGTGATTTGTTATTCATCAAGTACATGCTTTAGGGTCTTTTTTCACTTCATAGATTAATCTTTCTATTGCATGGATCTAGTCTTTATGATTGTATGTTACTGTTGAATTCACCCTTCTCTACTCTACAATCTCCTCTATATTGAAGACTAGTAGTATATAAAAATATATTTAGATGATTGTTGGTATCCTGCAAGGGAGCATGTTCTTCTAGGTTAACCCCCCAAAAAATTTATAAAAGGATTGATAAACAACAACTATGCCCTATAATGAATATGCAAAGTTATTTTAGTATACCAAACTGAAGTGTTATACTATTGATTGCTACCTTAATGCTTATACAATGAAATACGATAATAAAATGTTAAAGGATGTGAAATGGATACAAATAGATACCTTTAAACACAAGAATGTAGTATCAAATTGTACAAATATGTGTGTGTAGTAGGTTCATAATAGCTAGTGGAATAGGTGAGAGCTAGTTAATATTGAATTTGAATTTTAAAATTTTAAAGATCAATTTAACAATCATGAAGTTGACCTTACTTCCAAAAAAAATATTCAAAATATAAAAATAATCGGTATTAAAATTAATTAAAATAAATTAAAAACTAGAAAAATAAATCCAACTTTAAACAAAATTATACTATATATATACAACCAAATAAACAATAACATAACCCTTATTTGTCAACTACTACAATCATTACAAAATGAGAAATTATTAATTTGTTAGTCAAGATGAAAGGAAAATAATGCATGAAATACTTGATAAAAAATATAAAAAAATTAAAAAAAGGTGCTAGAATATCAATGATACATGAAATACTTTATAAAAAATAATAAATTAAAAATTAAAAAAGATGCTAAAATATCAAATGATATTCTAACACCCTCTTTTAATTTTTTAATATTATTTTTATAAAGTATTTCATGCATTATTCCCCTTTCATCTTGACTAACAAATTAATAATTTCTCACTTTGTAACCACTGCCGGAAGTAGTTGACAAATAAATGATTATTTATCACACTGCCAAAAGTTTGACAACTAAGTGGATATCCACAAACACCTGGCACCTATCCACCACACATTTTTGGCATAATAATACAGTAAAAATAACAAACAAAATAGTAAAAAAAATTAAAAAATCTGTTTCATTCTCTCTGCAATTCAAATTAACAGACTACCACTAAAATTCTTCAAAATATCAAGCCAGATTTTCACCAACTCATTTTACATCCAATGAAGAAATCAAAACATGAAAAGATTCATCATTTTCAAAAATAAAATTTTATGGAAGATTTTATATCATTTATAAAATCATTTTTTGATACAGAAACAGATTCTTGCACTCAATTCTCTTCGACTGAAAGCCAAATACAAATTCTCTACAAGATCATTTTTGTTTTCTATTTTAAAAAAACACAATCTTGAACTGAATCCTCTTCGACTGAAAGCCAAATTCAAATTTATTACAAGATTGTTTTTGTTTTCTGATAAAAACAGAATCTTCATTGAATCCTCTTCAACTGAAAACCAAATACAAATCAACAGCCCTAAATTTTTTTCAGGGATTCTTATTTCTTATTGCCTTTGATCTTTGATTTTTCCCCAGATCTACAAACCCTAATCAAAATATACACAGTACAGACATAATAAAGATTAAAAACACAAGTGCATCCATCCTTTTATTACAACAGCAGCTTCCCTAACACTGTAAATCAGTTAGTGTATATATGCACACCAATTATAACAGTAAACAAGGCCATAAGGCCAAAAAATATGATAGCATGTACCAGAACAGATCTGCCACTGGTACCCCAGTTGCTGAACTCCACTGACCGGTCATTGCCCGGAAACTGAAACAACATTCCCGGCGACAACAATACAAACAGTATAACCGCCACCACCACAGGACCCCAGTCTGCCATTGAAGTTACTGTTACAGAAACACCGTAACTTCTGACTCCTCTGCACTTGTGCCACAAGTTTTGGGAAAGGGGAATATAAGGTACTAGATGTAAAGCTTCTATCTCCAGGAAAGTACTGGACAGGAAAAAGGTAATGCTGAGCTGTCACATCAGTTGTTTTATAGTACATAGGTCGGTGCGGATTTATTAGGGATTTGATTCCTCATAAACGAGCCAGACAAATTTTGTGCATGATGGCCTTGGACGTGTTCACTGGTGAATGGAGATAAGAGCACAAGTGGTTGACTTTGACTGTGATGTCCATTCAGTAATATAGTGTTTGCTTTTCTATCGACGGTGTAGATGGATTCCTGAGTGTTTGGAGCAAGTTTCGTCTGTCGATGCTTTCGTTTTAGTTACGTATGAGGGTTTGCTTCGTGGGGGATTAAACAAACGCCGTGGACGAAACGCAGAGGTTTTCAATTTATATTATTTTTTTTAAGACCTTGTTCGCCATGATTGGGCACTCATTTTAGGGCAAAAGAAATAAAAGGCTAAAGTTCCGGTAAGATCTTTTGGAATATTGTACGGGACGGTGTATATGGACTCCGAGATCTCTGGATTGAATCTGCGCCTTCCATGTTTGGAAATTTTATACCTTTCCTTATAAAGCTCACTTTCTTTTTTAATTATATTGAAACAATGATAAAGCTCACTTTTTTTTAATTATATTGAAATAATGATAAAGCTCACGTTCTAACTTTGGTTTTGGTTTTAATTGGTATGGGTTTAAAGAAACACATTAAATTGGATCTGGGACCGTGACACTGAATTTGATGAGTGGATGTCACTGTTTGTTTTTTATTGTTTTGTTTTGTTTTTTTTAATGTAAATAGTGTTTTTTTTAAATATGTGGGAGAGTTTTAAATATCAAACATATATAATTGTTTAGTTATTTCATATATGAGGGCGAGTCTTAGGTTGAAATCTCTTTGGCGAAGAGTTGAGGATTGAGGGGTATCCATTCTACCAAAGTCGTCCAATGTATGATCCCAACCTCATCCTTTATGGTGTAGAGGCTTTGCACTTAACAATACTTGATCCCTGGTGGGCTCATTCAGAACCATTCAACTTTACCAATAGATTTTGGAAAAGATTGTATGGTTTAAACCTCTCGTTCACTTGAAGAGTTGGAGTCAACCTTTTTCTTTAATTAAATATTCACTTCCAAGGATGAGCAAACCACATACTTTGAAATGCTAAAGAGAACACAAAAACCACATTCGTATTTGTTTTCTAATGGTGAAATTTGTGTACTCATATCTCATTTGTCATTTAGTTTTGGGTTTATATTTAAGAGGATGTTTTAATATGATCATATAGTGACATGTGGCACATTTTTGTATTATGTTTGACTCATTTTTGTCTTTCTCCATCTTTCTTTACTCTCACTTTTACACTCACGTGTTTCAATGTATTTGACCTATCATACCTTATCTAAACCAATCACTTCACATTCACATCATTATTAGCCTTGATCACCATGGCGATGCCTTAAAATATGCATTTTCCTATCTTGTATCATTTATGCAACATGCAAGAGTGATCCCACATAATGCAAATTTTACTTGAATTTTTTTTTTTAAATATTTTTAATTGCCAACTCCCACCCTTTCCTCATAATAATAGGGAGCTAACTTGGAACACATTTATGTAGCAATTTTATATCTTGTTATTTCAAGACAATTATTTAGCATGAATTCACCATCTGATCATATCAAGGAATCATTTAAAATCCTAGAATAATAAAGGAGTATTCAATATGAATATTTTTACTTGGTACACTAAATGGAACAATACTTACATCATAATTAGAACCTTAGATCATTTACACAATTGGATATTGTCTACCCATATTTGAATTTAGATTGTAAATTCAAACACTCCAGGGGTTGACATCGCACACCTTCAAGAGTGCATTTTAGCTTTGGCAACAACATTGCTAACTCCTATAAATTAATCTCTCCACATTGTGCATATCTTGCATGTGGGAAACACATGCAATAACACTAATAGGACAAGTTTAGCTTTGTTGGTAGATTGGAAAACCAACATGAGGACTCAGTAGATTTAATTGAAACCTTGAAAGCATAGTCAAATCTATTCTCGTTAGGTTGATAACATGAAATGGAAACCTAATGAAGGTTGATGGGGAAACCTCAAAAGGGTGCTAAAAGCTAAGCCTTATAGGTTTAATATTCTATAGAACAAGATAGACTAGAAGCTATTATAGGTGAACCATAACACATAATAGATGATGTGTGATACCTCATGATGGTTGAAGATGAACAAATATGAGCTTAGGGACATTACCCTACATATAAATAAATGATATTAGTATCATAATGTACCACATATATGATAGAGATGTGTGAGAGGAGAAATACAAATAATATGTATGAGAGAGATAAAGAGTGGGTTGTCCAAGCATATATGATGTATATATCCTTTCCTATAGAGTGAAATATTGTATGTAAACTAATTATATGAATACATATGTGAATGATTCTAACTTATGATGTGTATATGAACATGTGTACTCTCTTTTGGTTGTACATGTAATCTATTGCACCAATTTTGGTTTCCTTATTATATCACTACGGCTTCACTTTTTCCTAACATAATCAATCTAATCCTTGGGTCTTTATTTTATTGTCAACATCTGGTTCTATTTGCTAGACCCTACTTTCTTGGTCAATAAGAAAAAACATAAAATTACAAAAACAAGTTTACAATAAAGATTAATTCATAGTAAATAAGTATTAATTGTAATAATTGAGATGTGTGGCAACACATAATAGATACTAAACCTTAGGGGGATCAAACACCTAGGGTATGATGATGGAAAGGAGGGAGATCCAAAAAGACATGACCATTTCTCAACAAATATGATTTGGAGCTTGGGTATGAATAAAAAGAGGTTAAGAATGGATGGAGTTAACAATTTTTTTTAATGGAAAAAGGTGATAACAAGAGGGTAAGAGAACTTGTTGCTAAAATCAAGATGGTTTTGGAAGAGAGTTGGAGAATGATCATTCTTGAGAACAATGGAGTAAGAGAAAAGAGAAAAATAGACCCAAGAAAGAGAAGAGAAATGCCAAAGAATGATGGAGAATGTGTAAGAGGCATCAAAAGAACATGTCAATGGGGTTGTAATTGAGAAAAACTATAGCATTGATGTAGGTGGTTGTTCAATGGACATGGCACTTTGAAGAACATGCGATAATAGTAAACTCTAAGGAGTTCAACCCCATTTATAGAGATATAATATATGTGGTTGCTAGGAGGAGGCCTATAAGCACTAAGGCTTAGTCAAAGAGGATGTGTCTACCCCAAGATCAATCATTGATGAGATTCTTAACTAGCTTTATTTAAGCAATATAGTAAACAAATGAGTGAATATTTTGGTGACCCCAACTTATTAAATGAGAATGTTGAGTCTTGACATAGAACATATAAATACTAAAATAAATAAGCTAGGATATGGAAAAAAGAAGAATTAAAGAAGTTATTATGATTTGATGAAGAAGAAGAAGAGAGGAGATTTAGCAATACAATAAAAAAATAGATTTCCAATTAAAAATTTAGAGATGGTGGATGGGAGCAATCTCCAATTTGAGGAAGAAAATCTAACTCAAGGCCTATTGAAAATAAATCAATTACTAATGATGTTATCAACCAACACATTCCCCAAGCCAAAGAGACACCATGACAAGATGAACCCCTAGACCAAGAGTCATCCATTATGATATCAAAGTCAAGAATATTTTCTAAAATAGTATATAAGTGGTGAATCTATTATTAAGCTAGAGGAAGTGAGAGCAAGAAGTAATTGTGTAAGATATTTTGAAGAGATGCTTAGAAGTGAAATTTTGAGTTTTAATTACCTAGAGATAAAGAAAAGAGAGAGGGATTGATGAATCTATACTAGGGTAAAAATAGGTAGAGGAATCCTAAGGAAAATAACAGAAGAGATCCATGAATAAAAAATAGGTCAAGATGATGGACAATCTTTGAATTTGAAAGAAATAAATCAAAACCAACTTCACCTCTTGCAAGTATGACCACACATAGAATGAAGATCCCTATATTTGTGAAGGACAATAGGGATTCCAATGGAAATTTATGTATCTTGTAATCTCATTGGATTCAGTTTATCATTGAAGATGACTAGAATTGATTTGATGATATTTTAGGAACCCTGAAAGATTATTCACTAAAGTGGTACATAAAGAAGTGTTATAAACAAAATAAAATATGGGAAAATTTACCTCATTTTTATATATTTTTGTTTTTTTGATATTTCAATAAATAATGTAAGTAAAATGTAGGAGATGAATAGCCAAAAATTAATGAATCAATGAAGGACTATGACCAAAGGTTCAAAAGTGTGTTCTAAAATTTGAAGGAACCCCTATTAGAAAAATAAATAATCATATGGCTTATTTCAAGGTTGACCCCCTATATCATGGACACGATTGATAACAATATTTTCTCTACATACAAGGATTTAGTGGAATTAAACACTAAAATTAATATCATGGATATAAGAGGGAGACACATCAAAAAAAAATAAAAAAAATTGAAGTTAGAATTGGAGCAATCAAAAGTCAAGAAAAACATAATAGCAAAAGACAAGAAGAGTTGGACTTCTCCCCCATCTAAAAGATAAAATTTAGTGTACCCATGGTAGTAGAGAAGAGAACCTAAGGAATGAATGTTTAAAGATAGAAGGCACTATAAGGGTCATTGCATTAAGAGTATACTTTTAGAAGCATCCAAGAAAAATATTGTGTATATTGTGAGATATTTAACTAGGGAGACAAACATGAGACCCAAAAATATCCAATTCTACTTAATAAGGAATAAAATGAACCATGGTGTCAGAGGAATACTAGAGATGTATTTTCATTGATTAAGGGATAGATAGAGCACAAGGATTGGTAGAAATATATTTTTATACCCAAAATCATGGCTACAAAATACTATAATGGAGATCAAATTCAAGACAATCTAATTAACATATAGGTCATGAATGCCTCAAATTTAAGAAATGGAACCATCCACAAGTTATCATGGTGATCACTTTCAAGGAGGTGCTAGTGGAGCCTATGTTGAAATAATAATAAAGGTGAATAAGGAAGATGAATAATCCAAAGACAAACATGCTATATAACTATGGTAAATTGGAGCATTATGCCAATGACTACAAGAGTAAAGAAGAGAGAAAATTTAGGTTTTGATTTTGTATTGATAGTACACATGATCTATTTCTCTCCCTCTATCTTCATCTTTACCTCTATCTTCCTCTCTATCTCTAGATACCTCTCCCTCTCTCTTTCCATCCCTCTCTCTCCCTTTCCTCACATGTCCCTCTTCCTAGACCTCTATATCTATATCTTTGTTTGCCTCTTTATCTATCTCCCCATGTACCTCTTCCTATCTACCTCTATATATATATCTCTATTTGCCTCTTCATCTCTCTCCCCTATATCTCTCTCCATATTCCTCCTTCTATCTTTCCCTCTCTTTATATCTATATCCTTCTCCCTCCATATCTCTCTACCTCTATATTTATTCATCTCTCTTACTTCTCTCTATCTATTACTTCCTATCTCTATCTTTATCTTTATATCTCTCCATCTCTCCATTTATCTTTGTCTCCCTCTTTCTATATCTATTTCAATAGGTCTATCTCCATTTATATTTCTCTTTCTATCATTTCGCTCCATCTCTCCCTATCACTCCATCTTTCTATATCGCTCTACTTATCCTCTCTTTATAATATATATATCCTTCTCTATCTCCATATCTCTCTATCACACATACACTCCCTATTTATCTCTTTCTCTATATATCCCTTTCTCTCTTTATATATTGAGCTAACCCTCTCTCCCCTTTCATTATCTCTCTCTCTTTCCATCTATCTATACTTCTCTCTAGATCTCGCCATCTCTCTCCCTATTTGTCTCTACATCTCTATATCTCCCTTTACCTATATTCTCCCTCTCTCCATCTCCCTCTCCTTATCTCATCTTCCTATCTTTATATATTGACCTAGATCTTCCCCCCTCTCCTCTCTCTCTCTTTACTTATCTCTCCCTTTCTCTACCTCTATATCTCTGTTCCCCCTCCTTCCCTCCCCCTCTCTGTGCCTCCCTCCCTATCTATACCCCCATCTCTATCTCTATCTCTTCCAATATTCCTCTCTCCCTGTCCCTGTCCCTCCCCCTTCTATATCTCCTTATATTTCTATTGAGCTCTATCACTCTATCTCACCATTTATATCTCCCTCTCCCTCTCCCTCTCCCTCTATATCTTTCTATCTCTTCATCTATATATCCCCCTCTCTATCTATAAAATTCCAATTGTTCTATGAAAGTGAATTCTCTATTTTTAACCTCAAGTATAAACTATGTTCAATTCTCATAGCAATAAAAAAAAATTATTTCCAAAAAAAGAATAGTGAGCACATTTTCCATAACAATGTTCCAAATATTGATTTCATTCTCAATATAAACATATTACATTTTACAAATTTCCAAAGATGGAATATGATGATACATACATAGCTCAGTTGAGCTTCATTAGCAATAGATATAGATGGTCTAGGTAGTCCCCCTTAAATATTGGCTACCAATTGATGAGGAGAAGCATAACTCAAGCACAATTCTACCAATCACAAACTTAATGCGGTCCCCTACACATCTTCCACATATGGTAAGATGGCCCTCCCTTCGACGAAGAGATTAGTATGGTAACCTCATAACAATACCATTCCCAAGCTTAGTGTTGTGTCCTACATACTTAGACTTCAATACATGGCTACTACCTATCTGTATGACAATTCCTAGCCTAGTATGCTATATTAGATCACAGTGAACTGACAATGTAAAAAATGGCTACTTACACTACTTTGGTCAAAGTTTCATATATAAAAGTGTCATCTCTTCACCCACTACCCTTAGCTTGATTTGGATTTTGACCATTCATATGTACTATGCATAGGAAATTCCCTCCTTTGGGTAATCTTTAACCATAGGAACAACCTATTCTCTTTGTATGACTATATCACTTCTACCAAGTAATTTCCACACATAAGCTAATCCGTTCATTGGATAATCTAATCCCAAGAGTAACCTATGAACTCTCTTTATAGTTCGGATTACGCAAATAACTTGAAACAAATACTTCATAAACCTCTAAATAAGCTTCTTCTTTCCCTAGTATATGTAGTGTAGAAAAATTTTGTCATTTAAATTTTCACACTTAATTTGGGAATTGTTAACATTAAAATGGACCTAATGTTGCCTTGATCTAGTGTTGTAATGTGTTTTCCACATTCACATTGGATTTAGGGTCCTTTTAAGCTAAATTGGCCTAATTTTGCCTTAATTTAATGTTGTAAGGTGTATTTATTTACATTTCACATTGATTTTTGGTCCATCTTGCATTTATGACAATATAATCATTAATAGGCCCCTAATACCCTATATTATGCATCCTGAGGCTTATTTCAACTGAAATCCTGACATAGACATCAAATATACTTAATTTCTCAACTCCCCAACATTTCCTCCACCTGAAAAAGATTAGTGGGACCCATACGCCACCTTGGGCATGTGAGTCCCATCCAGATGGGACCTATACACCACAAGTGGTGTATGGGTCTCATTTGGCCCCTTTTTAGGGTTTTGAGTAGGAAATCAGGGTTTTAAGTTCAAATTTCATGAATGTCGACTTCTGGGATCTAATATATGGTACATTGGATGGGTTGCCTATATAAACAAGGTATCAAATCATTATTTCACTAAGCCTTCATGATATAGATCCTAGCATTCAAGATTTAAGCATTCCAAGACTTCACAAGAGTGTCAAGAGAGTTTACAAGAGCATTTCTAAGACATTCAAGGGTAGAATTCTTCATCATTTGTTGTAGCCATTCAAGATCCATCATAATGTCAAAGATCCTCAAGCATCAAGTATGTTGTTGAGCTAGTGTTGTGATGTAGCATCCAAGATCCAAGATTAAGCATTGTTCTACCTCTATTCAAGATCAAGATTTACATTCTACATGGCTACTTCATGTTAGATTGTTGATTTATATCTCAAGAAATTATTCAAGGTATCATTTTTCATGTTTCATATTTCATTGTTTCATCACAAGGTCTAATTACCTAAACGGGGTTTGACCAAGGCAAACCCCTATTTCCTAACAAATCAACAAGTTTCTCTCTCTCTACATGTGTGATTACATATCTAGGTGCTTTGAGGATTGAATATCCTTTGAATATTAGGTTGCAAGATTGAGGAAAGTTGTCAAAATGTCACCTTGTTTGCGAGATCATGAAAAGTCACCTACAGGTTGCAAATCAGAGTTTCAAACCTAGAAACAAAGCTTGGAAGGAAGAGTAGAGATTGGAAACCTGATTAAGATCTTGAACCTCCAAAAAAATAGAGTGGGACTAATATGCCACTTGTTGCAAATGAATCCTAGTATAACCTATTTTCCAGATTTAAGGAGATTCAGACTCACCACTGTCAGATTCTTATTTCCACCCAGAAACCCTAGTCTAGGACTAAATTGCGTAGACTAGCGTATGAGTCCTAGTGGGCATTAAACAACAATATTTCAGGGTTTTGGATCTTTTCCTGACCTCATACTTCTTCCAGGTGTACCTCTGTTCATTCTCAGTTTGTTATTCTGCATTTTAGTTTCATTTCCTAGGTTATTTAGTTAGGTTTTGCATAGTACTTTGCATGTCATTCACATCTCTAGGGTTTCCTTGAATGATATTTGGAGAAAACTTATTGTTCTATGTCCTAAACCATAGAGCAACATTTTTTGACAAATCGATATATAACACTAATGAACACATTCACTCCTTAATATGGAGTATGTACAAACACTCAAATAAGGTTCAAAAGAATTAAGTTTAATAATATTCTTTCAATTCTATAGAAGTAAACATAACCTTTCCCTACTCTAGAAAATTAATGTATTTACCAAACAAGTCAAACAATAACACTCAATCTTTCCAAAGAATATAAAGCATAAGAGAGAAGAATAAAAATTCCTATTAACTGCTAATCCCAATTGAACAATCTAACTTCCTAGCTCAATTCCCTCCAAGATCTGTTTGATGACTCTTCAACAATTCTCCAAACCCACTCACAAAAATTATCACAATAACTCTCTCAACTTTCCTCACAAACAAACTCTTAGCTCAAAACAAGAATCTTTGATTAAAAAGAAATAGAATGCAAGTGAATTATGTGTCCAAATGAGGAAATCCTCCCCTGTATTTCTAAAAAAACATGAGCCTTTGTTGCCTACAAACAAGTTGCTCAAAATGACACTTCTTGATTTTCTAGATCGACTCAGCAATATACATAGAAGGTGGTAGCATCAATCGATGCTTATCAAACACATACTCAACCATGGAAATGAGTCACCCCATTCCTCAAGACATCAAGAAAGTTTCTTACAGATGTAAGGTAATGGTCTCCTATAGGTCGACTTATTCGTCTAGCTGCATGATTGACCAATTCATTTTTTTTGTTTGGAGATACCCCCAAGGGGGTCCCCTTTAGCTTAGAGCCAAGGATTGAGGGGTATTCATTCCACCAAAATCCACCCGGGGCACAATATTGACCTCATCCCTTGTGTGTCAGGGCTTTGCACTCATCAAGACTTGATCCCTGGTGGGCTCATTCCAAACCTTTCAACTTCACCAGTAGACCAAGGGCCCATTGTCACCAATTCATATTTTCATAATGCTTCACATGCTTGAATTTTTTATAGGTTCAAGACTTCTATTTGTTTTGCATCATTCATATTTTGGTGCCACCAAATCACCATGTTTGCAATTCTTTTGGTTTTTTGTTTAAAAGACTAAGTCAATGTTTTATTTCCCGTGTTTCAAATAGTTTGACCTTGTATTTTCTTAAACACTCAACACATAATATTAGCTTAGCTTATCCAAGCACTTATGGAACTACCATTACTTTATGTAACCCGTTGGAATGTTATACACAACCTTAGCATAATGTGCGGCCTCTAACAAATATGTTTTATTCACTATATTGTGTTGCATGCACCTTATTATCATCAATGCTTTGTATGTAAAGTTTATATGCACATATCATATGTTATCTATTCACTATTACAAGCAACACCATATATTCATTGAATTGACATACATATTATATATAATATATATATATATACATAGCATATAATGCTATCATGTATATATATATTCTTTGATTTAATAAATTCATTAAATGAATCATTTTGAATGCATATAACCATGCTATCATTTCCATATTCAATATCATATGTATATATCTATATACATATATCGATGTACTCATATGGATGTTCCATCATGTCAACATATACGTGTATATCAATATGTGTATATATGTATATATACATATATACATTTGCTAATATAATCAATCGCATATATTTTCTAACCTATCGACAGACGTATATGTGCATGTAGTGTATATATACATATATATGTATATGTTTCATTGTCCATTTGATACCTTCATGCATATGGGTATTTTTTCCATTAGCATGCATAGATACGTCTATCTACGTATACTCATGTACACATTTTACTCATGTGTATGAGTTTAGCGTCAACATGTACATGTATACATATACATTATTTTCATGTATATATATCTCATCGATTAAATATATTCTTACAAGTAAGAACTCACATGTACCAAGCACCTATCGCAAATCAAGAACTCTCACAAATGAAATCATAACCTTATCTAATGCATGAACAAACTTGACAAAGTAACTTACCATTTCTTGACACTATGACTCAACTGGTCCCTACTATATGTGAGTGTGTGAAAGCTCAATTAGGCTTCATTAAGGGTTACCTGACCAAACACTTCTCCTAAGTGATACTTCCCCTCCCTTCCATATGCTTGATCTTGTATCTGAATTCAACTTAACATAGTGCAATAGTATTTATCTATTCATTGAAACAATCATTTGCATTAAACATTTCTTATTCATAATATCAAATTCATTCACCATTCATTCTACATATTCATTCCATTCTAAACATAAAATCAAATTAACATTCATTCACCATTTTTCCATTGATACAAGTAAACAAAGTACAGACACATGTATTTCAATAATTATTAAAAACACATGTATTTCAATAATAATTACAAACACATGGGTGATCCCACAAAGCTGGTTTACAATTTCTTAGAGGAACTGATTTTTGCTGAAATCACATATTTTCAGAAAATATAATGCTTTAAGCCTTTAAAAGTTCCATTTTAAGGATTCCAATTGAAGAGGGTTTGATCAAACCACCTTAGATCAAACCCCATTGGATAGAACCTCTCTAGTTTTAAACCATACCTATAAATGAGTCTCCTTTACACCTATCAAAATGTTGATAAAAAATCACTTTTGATTTACCTTTTGGGGGATCAAATTCGAAATGAGTTATCCAATGAATATAATTTTAATATTGTTTGATTTTATTATGTATGTGTTTTTTTAGTTTTATTAAACATAGGTTTTTTACCGAAAATCAAGCTCTTTATTTTCAACATGTGGAAAAATAGAAAATTATCAAAAAAAATAAAATTTAAATATGTTTTTGCTGGGTATTGATGCCCTTGATCCATTAAAAAAAAATAAATTGAATTTCGATACATACAAAAAAAGTTATGTTGTATACAATTCGCCTATGTCTGAATTGCAATTAGTTTGACTTTGAAACTCTATTAAGGAAAAAATATTCAATAAAAAACTACGAGACCAAATGAAAGTGCTAGATATCATAGTTACAAATCTAAATTTGAAAAAATTAGAATTTTATCCTTTATACAAAAAAAGTTATGTTGTATACGGTGAGCGTCACTTTTTTAAAATGTTGTTTTCTCAAAAAAAACCAGTTTTCGTGGGAGATGGAAAAAGAAGTGCAATATTATTCAAAAAAATTTGAAAAAACTATTTTTAGAATCTACAGACAAATTTTGATGAGACTCTAGTTTGCATCATCTTCAAATTCCTCACGGTTTAGCCACTATAGGTGTGCAAATGTGAAGATTTAGTTAAAAATAATAATTTTAGTGTCCAGTTTGACCAAAAATTGTAAACCACTATTGTGGGATCACCCACATTCATATATCAAATTATTTATATATATTTATCTCTCCTTCTACTTCTCTTTATCTCTCTATCTATTTCTTTCCCTCTTAATCTCTACCTCTATCTTCCTCTCTCCCTCTCTATCTATATATGCCTACCCCTCACTCTATCCATCCCTCTCCCTATTCTAGGCCTCTATATCTATAACTCTATTTTCCTCTTCATCCTTCTCCCCATATCTATATATCTTCATATTTCTCCTTCTACTTCTCCCTCTCTTTATCTCTATCTATTTATATTTATATCTTTCTCCACCCCTATATATCTCTCCATCTATATATCACTTCCTATCTCTATTTTATCTTTCTATATTTTCATCTCTCTATTTTTTAATACTCAAAGCAAGAATTAACATAAGCACACTTGTGGAGAAGAAAAAATATAAAAAATAATTTAATGATTTTGGAGATGTTTGCTCTATTTTACCCTATAATTTGCATGTTATACAATATACAAACACACTTTTCATGTCGTAATCATTGTTTAACAATTTTACATATTTTTCTTGTTTGGTCATGTAGAAGAATAAAATTGCATGTTTTTAGATTGAATTTGATAGTATCATCTATTTTTTTCATGTTTTGAAGATTTAGAATGATATTTTTCATGTTTTGAGTTTGAATTTGATAACATGTAATTAGTGTTTTCATATTTTGTACTAATTCTATTAGATTAATATATAATTAAACATCATACCCGTGTAATGGGTTTAGTGGAAAATCAATTAAGAACACAATTAGGGTTAGAAATCTCAAATACCCACAAATAAAAGATTGATTAAACCCACTAACAAGTGGAATTGAATGCACTTACTCTAGAAAAGATCATCAAAATCAGAAATAACATTCAAAATCAAGATCAAAAGGTAATGCAAATCTAACATTCCATTGATTTTATAGATTTGATGTCAGATTGCTCAAACTTTAGAACCCACTTATTGCAAAAGCATGAATTTACCTAAAAGATGATCATATTTTCTCAAAATTCTTGAATGAATGCTCAAATGACATGAATTCTCATGAATGCTTCTAGGTGATCTTGAATGGAGGGAAATGGCTTGTTTTATAAATTTTCAAAAATCAAATCAATGGTAGAGATTGAAAATGGAGGTCAATGATTGAGATCAGATCAAGAAGATCAAGGATGATATTATTTGAGAGCTTTAGTTAACTTAAAATATCTCCTTATATTATTATTTTAAGGGGTAAACACATTTGATCTAGAGCTATGAACTGATGAGGTCACAAATGGGGGACCTCATCCCCAATTTAAACACTCAACAATTACACCTGAATGGTTTTTGAACCTTGATGGTAAGAACAACACCACAACAACTTAACCATCATACTATTCCACTATTGGCAACTCAAAATATCTCCTTAATTTTAGGGAATTGGTTGGGATATTTTTGAAAAGAGAATATTCCTTGGAATATTCTTTTGAGGAAATTAGATAATTAGATAATTTAAAATTATTTAATTATGTGAGGAAGAGAATATTCATGTTTGGAAAAAGAATATTCCATGTGCAAGTGGAGGGAAGAAAATTAGTTAATTAAATAATTAAAATTTTATTTAATTATGTGAGATAGAAGAAAATTAGATTTTTCTAATTAAGAAAATTATTTAATTAGGTGGGATAGAGGAAAATTAGAAAAAAAAATGACGAGTTAATTAAATAATTGAAAATCATTTAATTAATAGAGGACATGAGGTGATTTAGAGGGAAAATGATGAAAAATCGTGAAAAATGACGTTCGAAAAAATGATGTAAATGTAGGATTAGTGATGAAAATGATAAAAAAGTGATGAAAGTGATGAATGTGTGATACATTCAAATATTTTTAGATGTCTACATTGTCCCCCTCTTTGAGATAATGTACTTGTTACGTTGTTTCAAAGAGTTGATGCTGATTGGAAAAAAAATGGATTTTTTTTCTAATGCCCCACTATGTCCCAGTGAATGAAGGAAGGATGGAAGGATGCTAGGCTACCCCCTCAAGAGGTTGGATGAAAAAAATAATTTTTAGGTTGAGCTCACGACAAGATGACAAGATAGGTTCAACGAAGAAGAGGAGAAAAAATTAGGTCCTAGGAAACCTATAAATTGTTTAGGAGAAATGGCAAAAGATGAAGAATAGGTTGAAGGGTGATGAAGGAAAAAACCTAGAGTTTGGGGGCTATGTATATTCATTTAGGTTCATTTCTATCTCATTTGCACTCATTGAGTTTAGAAAATCCTAGAGATCTAAGCATTTTGTTTTTTAGAGATCTTAGTTCTATGGATCACACAATTTGTGCCCCACATCGAATAGATGTGATCAGTCAGTTCCAATGGCCAACCAGAGTAGACCCCCTGATACATTTCCAACCATTTTTTCTTTGCACATAGTTCTAGGTGCCAAAATTGATAGCTAAAGGTATGGGAACAAACATGTTGCACCATGTGTGATGCTTATGAAACCCGATGTGACACTTTTGTCAAAAGTGTCACACTTTTGTAAAAGCCTTGGGTTTGGAAAAATTGCACCGCTTTTGACTGTGATCAATCGGTACATTTGAGAAAATGCTCGCTTCTAAAATGGTAAAGCGATGCTTTTGAAAAAGTGATCACTTATGACTATGATAAAGTGATACTTTTGAAAAATGCATTTTTTAGTTTTAAATATTATCTGGCACCAAAATATGGACTATTGTATATGAAAATCATCCTTGAGCCCTTCTAGACACAACCATGATGTTTCTTTCTCCTCAAAAAGCTCCTAAAAGTGTGATTTCAAAGTCTCTTAAAATTACCTACAACCTGCAAGATGAAAAACACCAGAAACTTGCAAACAACAAGGTTATATTAAAGAAATGTCAAATTAGGGTCGTTGAGTCCCACCGGGTGTGCCAGAATGTATGACCTTAAAACATTAGTGATTGCAAAACTAAAATATAAGCATGAACAAATAAGAATTACAATAAAAAAAGCCACAACAATAAAGAAAGCAAGGTAAATTGGCTTAAAATAAATACAATTATTAAAACACAATACAATTTACCCTACATGTAGCTCCATTGCTCTCCTCTATTTCACCTTGGGAGAAATGGTATATGTTGTCTTTGCTCTCAGATTTTTATTTAGCACAATTAGCATAAAAGCACCTTCAAAGTACGAGTATAGTTTTCCTACGTGATCTGAGATGAAAAATGGAGAGGTTGGTTGCATTTATAGATTCTCCGAAAAAAATTAAATGGAAGATGAGGATGAGAATGAAGACTTGAGATAGCTGAAAAATTAGTAGAGTGAACTCAACTACAAAATATAAATTTTCCATTTTAATTCATGAAGAGGTAATATTGAATTATTCATTTAATTAAGGGATAATTGTGCACATGAAGTTTCCATTTTGAAGATTGAGTTGATTGGTGGATGAAGAAGAAGATTCTAAAATGAAGGAAAGTTGATGATTTAGAAAATATTTAGATTGTAAAATGAGATAGAGTTTATTGGTGAGTGGATTGAGAGTAAGTATCAGTCATTAGGTGAGGTGGAATTTGCATGAGTATTTAATAATTAAATAAATTTAGTTATTATTTGCATGTACCACATTGAATTTAATAAATAAAATAAAATATATATTTATTTTGGAAATAAGATAATGTTGAGAGAAATGAATTAATTAAATAATTAAAAAATTATTTATGTTAGGAAGTGGGAAATGGATAATTAATTAAATAATACTACATTATTTAACTAAACTTTAGAATAGGAGAATAATTAATAAATTAATTAAATAACCTTAACTATTTAATTAATATAGAGGAATAGAAAATATGAATTTAATCAAATAATATGAAATTATTCCATTGGCAATGATCGCTAATTTAATCATTTAATTTGAATTAGGTGTCTACACCACCAAGTGGCATATTTACATCAAATTGAACTCCTTGATAAGAATCATCTTCTCTTAATCACCTTGAGGCTTATCAAAACTAGCTACATTATAGCTACGAAAAGCACACCTACACCTGACAATATGAGGTGGGAGATTGTGTTCTCAATGAAAATCAAAAGAACACTATATAGTAAAGTGAGAAGAGAAAGCTTAAACCTAATTAGTTGGGACCATATGTCATCATCTCAAAATTTAGATCAAGGGCATACAATCTCACCACACTATAATGCCATGAGCTAGAAGAGCCCATGAATATCATACATTTCAAGCACTTCTATGCCTAAGTCCAACATAGTACCCCTTGAAAGCTATAAAAATATTAAAAAAATATAAAAATTAACTCAAAAAATATCAAAATTAAAAATAATAAAAATACTAAAGAGACAAATTCATCCAATTGTGAAAATAACTTCTTGTGGTACCTTGTCCATAAGAACCATGATGAAAAGATGGAAAGAAAGAAATCTTGTGTATGGATTCATCACCCTTTCCTATGATAACACATCACTCCTCACACCATCACAATCCACCCACTTCAATTGTTTGCTCAAGTACTAACCCCCCATCTATTGTTGTCCTCTCACTTCCATCTATCATTCCATCCATCTCATTTCATCTCATACAAATCCCTTTTTTTTCGAATTCTCATCTAATGAAACCTTGTCACATACATATCCTTGCACATTCCCACCCCTAAATATCCCCTCTTATTTCATTTTCACTCTCCTTTTCCTTAGTTGTACATCAATTGGGGGCACCCCTCCATTTGTTGGCATTGCTTTTCAAATGGCTTATGTGTATGTCCCCTCCTCAGACACAACCTTCCTCTCGTTTTTCCATCATTGCATCACCCTTGTTTGAGCCATTCCACCATATCCTCATGTCTTATTTTGTACTATCTTGAGCTTTTATTCTATCTTGTATCGTGAGCTTTGACAAAACTAAGCTACACTTAAATCCTCCAAACCCCACCTTTGAAACATCACAAATAATGTAATTGCAACTTTAGGAAACCCTTGACCACCTATAATCATTATCACCTTTTCCTTAATACTCTCATCTCTTGTAACAGACTGAAACTCGAGTAAAACTAAAGATATTTCAAATGACTATAATTAAATAAAATTTACATTATCAAATGTAAATATTATCATCATGTGTCATGAATTTTTTTCTGATTTACATTCATTCCCAAAAAAATACACAAGATACTGAGATACAAGATTGACTTGGAAAAGAATGCCAATAAGTCATCATAAAGATACATAAATAGAATACATATAAACATGTATCAGTATTCACTTAAATCCAATCCAACATTCATCCTACAACTAAGGGATGAGAACACGATCCAGACACTTTTTTCGTCCAACCATGAAGCTACGCTTCCCAAAAGAGTTATTCCTGGCATGAAGAACCACTGACCCTGCACATAATACTTAGCAAAAAGATATTGGTGATAGGATGGAATCTGGTGCATGCCTAACATATCTACATGCATTTCTATCCACTAGAACATGCAATGATCAATGCTAGGATGTGGCAAAGAGAAATAATATGTAACATGTCCATATATTTCAATGGTCTACAAAGCTTTTCCAAGCATAATGTCATATACAACAATAAATTAGTAGATTTGGAAAAAGTAGAATCTATGCTCCCTGTTTATCCACATTCAACACCCATCCCGGAAGGTAACTTTCCACAAACACTCATAATCAAAAATGCATACAAGATAATGCCAGTAAGAGAAAACTCAAGAATACAGTAGCACCATAGTAAAAGAACACTTAAGAATATAATTGTAGTCATAAATATCACAACATGAGTATCCTACTTAATTACCATGTAGAAGAAAACTCTTTGTTCTTCATGCAATGATTAAAATTAACATTTCCCTCAATTTAAATCTTCCAGAAATCAAAGTGTAATTCTTTTGGACAAGCATTTAGACCTTTTTGGCATGCATTTGCATTTCATGGATTTTCATTTAACAAATGTTATAATGCATTGAACCTCCAATGACATTTCCTTACTATGTGCAATAATTGTACTACATGCAACATTCTATGAATTTGTAACACTATTTTTCTAATTTATGCAATCTTCTTTATCTAATTCGAATATCTTACAGTTTGACCATGAGAGATCAGTTCGATATAAGAAGGTACAAGCATCCCTATACTTAGAGTCAAGTAAGGTTTAATGGAAAACATGCATTTACTACCAATATTCAATTTAAGAAAATATCATTTATAGTCAATGATATTAATATAATTTTCTAAATACCAACAATAACTCTAATTTCCTTTTGTAAGAAATTTAAGAAAAATGACATCTACTTTCCCCTTTTAAAGTGCTAACAATGTAACTACTCCAATTTCTAACAATATTGCTAGTTTCCTTTCTAAGCCTTTTAAGAAAATTTAGATGTAAAAGTGTAATATATTAATTCCCAACCTCTATTGATTTTATTTTCCAAATACTATTATTGATGCAAAATTGCATTTTTACTAAAAATAATACTACTTTCCAAAAATGATTAAATATATAAACAATGACATTTTAAATTCTCACTAACTCTTTTGATTTCACAAATAAAAGTTAACATCTAGAAAGTGAAGATGGAATGAGTAGGAGCGGGCAGGAAGAAGAGAGGGGGAGGAAGTTCAAATCCCTTTGGTGAAGGAGATGATGAGGGTGAATCTAATGATGTTTATACAAATTTTTGGGGGTTGGGGGCTCCTTTGGCTTCTGTGGGCATGGTTTTCCAGTCTACTGCTACTCTGGTGGTGTGTGGAGGTTTTTTGGTCTGCTGTGCTAATGGTCAGTCGCACTGATGGTCTTTATTGTGTTGATGTTTTTCTAATGTTGGGGGCTCCTTTGGCTTATGTGGGCATGATTTTCCAGTTTTCTATTGCTCTAGTGGCATGTGAGGAGGTTTTTTGGGCTACTGTGCTAATGGTTTCTACCACACTAGTGGTTTTGTAGGCTTTGGAATCTATGTTCTCTCTTTGGGTTTATGTGACTTGGTGTTTGTTGCAGAATCTCTTATGTTTCCTTGGTTCTTTACATTGTGCCTTGAGTTTTCCCCTCTTTTTGGTTTCTATTTTGGAATGAGCACTGTGGTTTTTTTTGAAGATATTCACGTGCTTTGGGGAAGAGGTTGTTTTTTCCATGTTTTTCTTGAAAGACATGGGTTTGAGATCATGTTGTGTCCTTTGTTGTAACTTTCTAATCTCTTCTTCTTTTTGGTTGTTTTGTTGCAGATATCCAAATATGTTGCTCCCTTCTTGGTTAGTGCTGTTTATTTTTCTTTGGGGGTTTGTTTTCATGTCCTCTGAGGCCAATGCAGGATGCTTAGTATATGCTTGGTTTTAGTTTTGGAGCTTGGTTGTGTTTCCTTGGTTTGTGTTGATTATTTTTCTTTTAGGGGTTGTTTTCTTCTTTGGTTTTGCTAGCTCTTTGTTATCCTTGATAATAATGGATAAGAGAGCTTTTGCATTATTTTTGTGTATCCTCTTTCATCTGGGTTGTTTTTAAGCTCATTCCCTATGACCTAGAATCATAAGTTTTATATTTATATCAACTTCTTTTGGGATATAAAGTTCATTTTATAGGTTGGGGTTGTTCTCTTCCTGGTGGCTGAGCTATTAATTATGCTTATTCAGAAGGCTCAAATTTGTTTGATTTTAGTGTTGATAGTTGAGGTGCACTCATTTTCTCCTTCTAAGCTCAAGCATCTTGTTATGCCAATGGATTTTGTATCTGCCCTTTCTTATGGAGTTGTTTCTTCCTACTAGATTCTATAGTTGATATATTCTATGGTGGTGGAGACCGCTTCTATTGAGGTGGAGCCCTCTCTTATTGAGGTGGATTTGGTTGTTATTGATTTGGTGGGAAGAACTCTTCTCTATTTCTTGCTCCTATTTAGGTGGAGCTTGGGTGGGAAGGAGTGTGATGGCTTTGGTGGTAAGGGTTTTTATTTCATCCTCTCTTATAGAGGGGAGCTCTCTCCTATTGAGGTGGAGGCTAAGTTGGTGATTCCAATGAGATGATTTTGTAAGAAGGTTGATGGGTGTAGTAGGAATGTTGATGCCTTGCAGAGCTCTATTGTTATGCTATAGTCTGGTTGTTAAAAGATGTTTGTTGCCTGGCTGATTTAGGAGGTTCTCATCTCTTGTTAGGGTTTTCAGTCCCTATTTAAACAAGGGTTCAAGGTCTTAGTCAAAACCTAGTTGTAAAGGGTTCTAAGTCCCTTCAAAACCTTTTTAATAGCTTGAGTAGTCTTGTTTTTTTGTTTGGTGTGCTGCTGATGGGCTATTATTGGTCTATGTATTATCTTTTTAGCTGCTTACTTTACTTGGATAGGGTTTTGGGCCCCTTCAAAACCTATTTGTAATGGGTTTTGGGTCCCATCAAAAACTGTTTTTACCCTAATCAAAAACTTCACAAATAAAAACAATTATATTAATCTTATTCTATCATTCTCTATTTAAGAGTGAGATTTTCCTCTAAATATAATTCATATAATCGAAATATATATTACATCATATAATAAAAACATATATTACATCACATAATAAAAACTCACTCTATAATGACTCCTTAATATCATTCTACTTACATCACATAATAAAAACATATATCACAACACTATATCTAGTCATTTGGCCCTTTAACTAGAGATTTACTATCCATCAAGTATGCTCATTTAACCACTAATAATATTAATCAATCAAATAAAACTAAGAATGTGGATAGACATTAAGATTTAGTGTAAGGGAAGGTCAGAAGTGGTCTAATAGCATTAAAACAAGTTACAAGTTTCCATCAAAGCATAAAGGTTACAAGAATTCAACACACATAATTACAACGACTTTGGTAGACATGTATGAAAAATTTGGAAGCATAGATTAATCATGTGAAATACTTAACAGTATATTTCAAAGAAAAGAATGAGATCTCATGGAAAGCCATATTTAATGGATGTGCACAAGAAGATTTGTTAAAGAAGGCTTTAGAAACTTTCAAGCAAAAAATGAAAGACATGAGAAGTTGAATTCCTTGACCTTTGACAGTATCCTTCTTGTTGTGCCAAAAGGTGGAGACATAGAAAAGGCTCATGAACTGTTTAACAAAAAGCCTCAAGGAGATGTCATCTCAGCTAAATGTTCAAATAAATGATAGATTTCATTATGGGAACCAGAAATTAAGAGTATCAAAAGGATAAAAAAATCCATAAATATGAAAGAAATATCCTACCATACACTTGATCTCACCATTGGTAGCTAAATTTTGAGAATTCATGGTTGAGTCAATTAGCAATAAAAACAAACCCAATGATTGATTTGACCATTACTAGTTTTTGTCAATTTGTCTTCACAGGCAATGAAAATAAAATCAGAATAAGGTTTACAAGGTATTAAGCAAACAAGAAAAGGTTTCAAAAATATCAATTATGAGGAATAGGAAAACACTAAAATATTATTAACATCACTTTAATTTAGGAATAATTTTGGATTTTTGGAATTTAAAAAAAAATGGGAAGAAAATTTATTTCTAGTGTTTGAGAAAACCAAACAACTTCCAAATCAACGATCTTTTTGCAAATGTCATTTTTATCCCAAAATACCACTCACACAAAAATCATGAACTTGAAAATTATATTCATATCGATGCAAGACATATATATATATATATATATATATATATATATATATATATATAATTGCATAATTGAATGTGACATGTAAATAATACCTATGTTCTTTGCAGTGTAATGGTGTTCCTATTAAGTTTGTTGTTGCAGCAAAATGTCACCACTAGAATCTATAATATAAAAATGCGAAGAGGGAAAATAAATTAGGATGATAGTTTTGAGGTCTAGATCCTTTCATGGATAAAACGCAATAGAAAGATGGGGTAGCTATTCATATCGGCCAACATCCTACCAACTAAGGGGATTTCAAAATATAACCCAGAAGGATATGTAGTGGGGAATGCTCCAATTAGACATACATACAAGGTGCAATAATAAAAACATGATGTGTGTTAGACCTTTGTTTTCTCCTATCTCTGTTGCTTTGCTTTTGGCTCCCTTGTTGCATGGTGGCTCCTCTCCCGGGGTGGCTATTGTGGATCCACTCCTCTTGCCTCGTTCACTAGTTCTCGATTCTGAGCCTTCCTAGTCGGTTGTGTTGCAGAAGAAGAAGGGTATCCCCAAATTTGTTGCCTCTTCTCAGCCTCGGGTTCGGGGAGTCAGTTTGGATCCCCTTGTTTTGGGGGTTGTCTAATTTTTTGGGTTGTTCTACAACTATCGGTCAACTATTTATGTTTGTTCTTCTAGTTCAAGTATTGTTTGAACTATGCTTTCCTTTGGTCCATTGGCCTTTGTGTGTAAAGGGTACAACACCGTGTAAATGTTTCTTATCTTATCAAAAAAAAAATGTCTCATAGAAAAAGAGCACAAAATACAAATCATGTATAATTAAATGCAAAATCAATCTTTAAAATACCAAGGAAAACATATTCCATCTATGGCTAGCAAAACATTCTTTCTAATAGTGGCATAAAATATTGGTCTAAAACCTATTTGAACCCTAGGAAAATTCCCCATTTATTTACCCTCACCTTAGAAATTATAAGTATAATGATGCTAACCCACCGTCGTCAGCTTATTTATTTTGCACGGCCTTCTCTTTTTGTGTCGGTGGAGAATTTTTTGTTAGGTATGCGTGTGCACGATGCTTCCATCCTGACAAGATTCCTACCACTAGAATTTGTAAAACCGTTATGTCTTCAGTAGGCTACAAAGGTAGTGTCTTCTGTCAACCCTTGAATGACAAAAAATAGTCTTTTACCTCCATTTTAGTAATTCAAAATAATTCCTTCATTCCTTCATGCTAATTCTTGCAACTTCTTGCTCATTCTTGCACTCTCTCACTCTCTCAAGCTCACTCTTTCTCTCTTCTTTGTCATTATTGATTTTCTCTCCTCTCTATTTGGCTTCTACAACATATTCTTGTTACAACTCCGCCATCTTTGTAGGTTGATGAAGCTCCATTCTCTTGGTGTGGAATCATCTCTCATCATCTTCTCATCTTAGCCTTGAGTGCTAGCAGAAAAGAAGGTAATATTGTTCCTTTTACTTATTTTAATCTTTGTGTCTTATAGAGTAGCATTCAAGCTGTCTTTACACTCTATTTGATAGTGTTATTTCCTTTCTTTTCTTTATCAATTTCTCTATATTGTTGAATATTTGGATACCCGTGGAGGTGGGAACATCGAAACATGGGTCTGATTGAGGTAGGCTTCAAAACATGGCCCAAAATTTTTCTTGTTTCCATGTGTGCAGGTGTTGGTTCATCCGTTTGGAGTTACAACTAAAGAGTTGGATTTCACAAGTGGAATTGTATCTTTTCATACTCTTTATTTTTCATTTTCGTACTAGAATAGATTTCTAGTATTCTTTTTGTCGTACTTTCTATTTTTTCTACTTTCTCTATCAAATTGTAAAACCTCAAATGTTAGGTCGTAAGTAGGCCTTCTATGTTTTCTAGCTGTTTATCACACCTTTGTCTGTACAGGATGGCAACACATCCCTGTGATGACAACGTGTCATGCTAGAGTCTAGTTCCCGTGCTGCCATCCTCATACAGTGAGCTGTCTAGTTTGTAGTATGTTGGTGTTCCAAATCAACAAACCAAATGAATCCTAAAGACTAGCCAATTTCTTATGTTCAAACTCAAAGGTGGATTTGGACAACTAACAAGAAATGGGATAAGAACACATTTCCCCTGCACTTCAGGCTTTGTAGGACCTAGGGGATGGCCCTTCAGCAACATCTAAAGATTCAAACACACACTTAATAGGATATTGCATAATAGATCATCCTGTCACAAAATTAGGCTAAGAAACCTAAAATACCATTCAACATTGGCTAAGACATTGAATGAATTTCATTAACCAGCATGGAGAACATGGCAAACATATAACACAAAATACATAATTGAAATGGTGTTTTGATTTAATTGTATACACCTAAATTTGGTCTAGATAATCTGATTAATTAAATACAATTTATTTGATTAATTATCCTAAATTCTTCTACTATTGAATAAATATAAATATTTATTTATATAGTTCACATTTAAATTCTTCTAATTCTTCTATTATTTCATCTTAATTAAATGAAAATAAATAAATACTTTGTTTGATTTAATTATCAATTCCTCTATTTTATTCTATCACATCATTTAAATAAATTAAACAAAGGTTAAATACTTTGTTGTTTAATTATCATATTTCTTCTATTTTAATTTAATAAAGAACTTCTATAGTTTATTTTATTAAATTATTTATTCCCCTCTTTGCTAATTTAAATAAATCAAAAATATTTAAATTAAAGCATAAAGAATATTCCTCTATTTCCTCAACTACCAAATTAGATATTATATGTCTAAATTATGTCTAAATTTTAATTGATTCAATCTTCACGGGAAGATTTGGAGACAAATTGGAGACAAATTGGAAATCCATATATCAATCCTCTTCCATCAATCCTTCCTATCTTCTTGCCTGGTGTTTTCATGTGTAGGAACCATTCCCACAATCTTCTCCATCTCCTCCATCTCTCACCATTCAATCCTCTAGATTGAATCCAAGCCTCTGTTTACTGCCCCTGTGCAAAGCTGCTGTCGGGAAATCTATAAATACAACTTCATTCAACAAAGAAAGGATCCAGAATCTCAAGTTTATGCAATCTTACTCTGCAAGAAAGAAATCAAGCATCAAGCATCAAGCATAGCATCAATAACATCATAGCTTTAATTCATAATCATGGCTACATTTAGTTTGTTGTAGCTTTCATTTATCAGTTTCATGTCAATTTAGATTAGTAATCATCATATAGGATTAGTTTCCTACATTTAGCATCATTCTCGTTCTTCAAATTGTCATTTTAAACAACCATAGTACTTACACGATCTGAGAGCCACAATGATTTGCTAAATATTTGGAGATAGAAAGCAATATGATGCTTTCAAGAGTCCTTTTAGTTTTTAACAACTTAGTTTGATTAATTCTCTTGATATGATTTTGTATTAAGAAGTGTTATTTACTTTCATAAATATTTCACTTACAATTTGGTGCCCACCATGGGGCATAACCCCATATTTCACAAAAAAATTCAGAAAAGTGTCGCACAGGTTTTCGACGTGTTCAGTCTAGCGCGAGCGAGAGTTTTTTTGGCGCTTCTGAAAAATACTATAGTGCTTTCATGGGAAACTATAGTGCTTCCATGATCTGTTTCATTGCTTCCAGAAAACTATAGCGAATCCAAGAGTTGTTTTAGCGATTATGGGAAGTAAACTATAGTGCTTCCATGAATTGTTTCAGCACATCGGCAACCCGTTTTCAGCACATCTGATATAGCGCTTCCATGGAAAAGCATAGCACTTTGAATCTCTATTTTAGTGCTTCTGTAACTATTTATCTAGATCCGATGTGACCACGACCAAAATTTTATTTTGACATATTTGGACTAAAAAGAAGTAATCCTAGGGTAGTCACTTGATTTAAAATTTATCAATCCTAGGATAGGAATCACACATTTTGCTATATCAATTAAATTTGACACCATGACTTTTGTGAAGCAAAATCTTCACATAGAATAGAAAAAATTGTCTTTTTGGGTTTTAAAAAGAAATCATTGATTACTGTGCTTGTGTGGTGTATAGGCTTATGCTCTCCCCTTAATTGGGTGATCAAAACGCCAGACTCATCCTTTATTTTCATGCAAATTTATGCTTTTATTAAAACCTTTAGAAGGCCTACTGTAGTGGGAAAAAGTACTCACCCTATGGGAACGACCTAAGTGGGAATGCCTAAAGCCAAGGATTCCAACCCACTCTAAAAAAATGTGAGTTGTTGATGAAAGTCCAACTCAACAGTAGTGTGCAAGATAACCATCCCTAAAATCTTTTTTCTAAAGATTGGGAGGTCTCTTGAGGGATTTTGTCATTTGTCGCACCACACAAAAACCCTATCTAAGAACCATAGCATAGTATCCAGCTGAGTTAGTTAACCAGACATTCTAATTCTCATAATGCAAGGGAAGGGAAGAATCTACCCCCAAGACACTCACCATATAATTGTCAAGGACCGTTTTCTCAAGGGATGAGAAATCCAACTTTGAGTACGCACCTGGAAACGACAAAAACATGGGCACCCTCTAGGGGGTGACACAGCTGTGTGAGTCAACACAATTTTAAGATGTGGGCTGTTGAGTATAACAACGAACTTTTTGACCTTAAGAGTGAGTCTATCTGAAGTGTATTTTTTGTTAAAACAAACTAGTGGAAATCAATAGGGACCATTCGTGGTTCTTGGACATACACTATTTGTTTATATTCTAGGATTAAAGACAACTATTCTACAATTTGCTTGCTATGTTTTCAAATCATTGTAACTCAAATAAAAGATCATCCTGAGAACTGCAAATCAAATCAAGTTAGAAAAATTCATGATACGAGATTGGAAATCCAAAATTTTTGTCAAGAAATCCATCAAAATCAAGAAACCCAAGAGACCACTTGGTTACCAAAACCTTTTAAGAAAAAGACGTTTCTTGTATCAGAGTCGAAAAATATTGCTTCACCATAGAACTTTCATACACAGGGATCATGATTTCACTAGAGGTTATACTGGTGATTACGCCTTAGAACCTCTTTATTTAGAAGCCTTTTTCCAAAGGAGAGCTCTTATATAACATCATAATCATAGTCAACCCATACGTCAATCCTCCATCCCACAACCAATGATAGAATATTCCACCAAGCCAAATCAAATTTTTCAATAAGGAAATCCAAAATAGCGCTTCCAAGGTTTGTTTTAGCGCTTCTGAACACTGTTTTAGCGCTTCCACAAAATAGCGCTTCAATCAAATATTGCAGCACTTCTATATTCTGTTTTAGCACCTTCCGTCCAATAGCTCTTCAGATTACTGTCATAGCGCTTCCGTATTTTGTTTTAGTTCTTTCATCCAAATAACGCTTTGATCAAATATCATAGTGCTTGTAACTTTTGTTTTAGCGCCTTTCACAAAATAGCGCTTCCAAAAACTATCATAGCGCTTGCAAGCTCTGTTTTAGCGGATCTGCAAAATAGCACTTCGGCGCTCTATTTTAGCGCTTCCAAAAATAACAAAAAAATAGAGAACTTACAAATAGATCAGTCAGTTTAGTTAACAGCTATAACATGGAATTTTGTCAATCAGAAGTATCTTTTCAACATACATTGTCTAGAAACCATAAACGGATAGGTTCCTATAGGTTAACCATCTTCTCAACTGAAACTCAGATCTTGCAAACCATAAAGTGTCAAGTAAATCAAAACAAAATCTTGGTTATTTAGCTAAAGTTTCATCATCAGGATATTATCATCCTAATATCACGAAACATGGCATAGTAATCAGATTTTTAACTTAGTCTTATCAATAGGATATATCATCCTATTTGACTTTGTTAAAAATTCACTTGAAATTTGTCCAACATAGAAGATCAAAAGTTTGGTAGAAAAAACAAAACACTTGTATGCCATCTTCATCGAGTTACAAAAACATAGGCTCTTAGAAAAAGAACTTGAAACATCAACTACCATGGCATAAGAAAATCCCTAGAATAGCTTACATCAAAGTGACAAGAATGAAATAACAAAAAAAAGACATACAGACAACACAACAGGATCCAAAATTCCATAAATTTATGGAAAAGATCTTAGAGCAAGACATGGAAAAATATCTCCTAATGCTAGCTGAATCAGGTGCCAAACTTCCCAAAGACTTCGATGTCAATCACTTGAAAGAAGCACCTAAAACAAGTGAAACTGAAATACCACAACACACACAAGGTGTAGATCCGGTTATTTCCTTAAAAAACCAAATGCGGAACTTACAAAAAAAAATAGAAGACATGACAAAGGGAAATACGAAAAGGTATGCATTACAGGACATTTGTCCTTATCCTTTTGACCCAACAGTCGACATGATACCTTTCCCTAGACACTGCAAATTTCCAAAGTATGACAAATACAATGGTAAGATAGATCCAATCGACCATTTAAGGGAATTCAAGACCATGAGCTTAGAATTTGTGCAAGAAGAAACTTACCTCATGAGGTTATTTCCAAGAAGTTTAGGAGGGCAATGTATGGAATGGTTTTCCAAATTGCAACCAAGTATACAAACTTTTGAAGAGCTTGTCAATAGGTTCATATCACAATATTCTTTTAACATCCAACATGACATCACAATAAAGGATCTCTATAACATGAAGCAAAATAAAGGTGAGACATTCTAGTTTTTCTTACAACAATGGCGAAGACTATTTGATAGGTATCCTCGCTCCATACTTGAGGAAGAAAAGATGGAGTTATTCATAGACAATTTGATGGATGAGATGAGCTATAGGATCAAATTACAATGTCCTCCAATGTTTGAAAAGGTCATTGAAAATGGCCTTAAAATTGAAGAAGCATTGGTAAAATGAGGGGTGATCACGCACTACAATGAAAAATCAAACAACGCCAACTCCTCAAATCAATATACCAACAATGAAAAACCAAAATTTTGGCAAAAGAACATAAATACTAGGATCAATGAAACTGCAAGTGATTTACAAAATGCAAAAAAAGTTTTTAACTTGACATCATCTACTTCAAGGACAAACCAAAACAATGATCAAAACATCAAGTCAAATATCAATCAAAATAATAATCTGAACAAAGGAGAATCAAAACCACAAACGTATAAAAAATCATCAAACCGACATCAATTCACACCATTAGGCCAAACATTGGAATCGACAATGAAGGAATTTGTTGCAAGTGATCTTATCACTACATGAGAAGCATGATTTTGGGATCCAAAAGTCAAACCACCATGGTGCAATGACGCAAATTATTGTAACTTCCATAACAATAAGGGACACAAGACAAATGATTGGATGGAATTAAAACATATAGTCCAAGATTTGATTGACAACAAATGGGTAAGCGTAGAGGGACATCAAAATAACAATGATCATACAGCCTTTAAAGACCCTTTACCAAATTATGACAAGGGAGAGTCATCTTCTACAAACAATAAAGGAAAAAATGTCAATCATGTTTACGATAACACGATCTTTTGTTTATCCAAAGTAGAAAGCGATACTACGACCAGTAATCACATGGACAACAACAAAACCAGTGACATTATCCCCCTAGATCTAATCCCGAGTATACAAATATCTAACAATCAGATAAATGTTTTAAAAAATAGGGAAAGACAAAACTATCAACTAGTTAATGTAATGAAAAGGGGGAAATCCAAGGTAATTTTAAAGGGAGTTGCACCTAAAAACACAACTCCACCTCCAAGTAAATACAACATTATCGACCAAATTAAGAAAATACCAGTGCAAATATCAATACTTGAAATCCTTAAACTATCACCATCACATAAAGAAGTTTTAGAACAAGCACTTGTTGCCACCACAGTACCCAACAACCTAGATGTTTTTCAATTCCAAGCTATGGTGGGAAATTTGACCACGTCACACTATCTATCATTCTTTGAACAGGATGATGTGTCCCTTAATCATCCACATAATACCACCCTCCATATTGAAGTATTGATCCACAAGCATCATGTTAAAAGAGTCCTAATAGATGGAGGAGCTGGTTTGAACATTTGTACTTTAAAGTTAATCTGTGCACTAGGGTATTTAGATAATGCTATTGATGCCCGAAGGAAAATGACAATAAAAGCTTATGATGAGGAAGAAAGATCTTCTAAGGTACTGATTGTGTTGCCCATTCAAGTGGGACCAATGATGAAAAATATAGCATGCCAGGTATTGGAAAAAGAGTTAACCTACAATATACTCTTAAGACATCCATGGATTCATGAAATGTAGGCAATCCCTTTGACCTATCACCAATGTTTGAAATTTCCAGTAAATGGACAAGAGGTGACTATATCAGTAGATAGTAACAATCCTCAACATTGTAACACACTCAGAACTTCTCAAGACACTTTTGTGCCTCACAATAGGGAAGCATGTACTTCAAATTCATCATATGGTGAAAAACCTCTAAATATTATATCCAAGTGGGTGGAGAAAAAGGATAAATCACAAGATACAAGTGTTGTTAAAACTAAATTAAGAAACAATCAAGATCCTCAAAATTCTATATCACAAAAATTCCAAGAATAGGTCCAACTAATAGACAAAGGCATGGGACAATATTCTATTGAGCAGTCTCTTAATCTTTCACAATTGATGCCATCTCCAAAGATGTATGGACAACCATCAATGATAAAAAAACAAACATCACAAGCTGCCATGGTTATAGAGGAAATATTTGTAAGAGCCGATACTATAGAGGATGAATCAGAAGACAAAGATACCCTCGATTGGTTATTCAAAGATGGAGAAACATTGACATCAACAAACATCAACATCAACACAGATAAGTATGGCAAAGGGAAGGCTATTTTAGAAAAAATGGGTTATGAAGGATAGGGACCTGTTGGAAAAAGGAAAGAACGCATTGTGAAACCTATTCAACCTCTTACTCTTCATTCAAAAGATAAGATGGGATTGGGTTACTCAGAAGAAGAAAAACAAGAAATGACAAAGAAGGTAGTTGAAAGAATCCTTTGGGTAAGAGATAGCTTTGAAACATATTCTAATGAATATGAATGGGATCTATATTTTGATATATCTTACATAGATATCCAAATTGATGTCATAAAACAATATGCACCTACACTTGAGGAGGGACAGAGCTCAGGGTCTAGATCATTTGAATTAGGATCACAAAATATCGATGACTCAAGTGAGGACGAACAAACATCGAGTGAACTAGATAATCTTGAGGAGGGTACCATCATTGATCTCGACATCCCTAATAACAACTCTTACAACATAGCTATCTAAACCCTTACCGCCATTAACCTGAGTCAATCCGATGACTTCATGCCTTTAGTCCATCCCGAACTTATTGATTGGGAATCCATTGAACCTATAAATGTATCGATATTTGCAAACGATGATGCTATCATAAATTTCCTATGTTGTGATGAACCTGGTACAAGTTTTATCCATAACTCTCATAACGACATGACTTGGCAGGAGGGTGTCAAATTTTCCAGTTGCAAAAATAAGAACATGAATAATGGATCTAATGGTGAAAACCATTCTATGGCAGCATTAGATCTTGAAAAAGAAAAAATAAAGAACACATCCGACGGTGAAAACCTCTCTGAGGCATTGAAATATGGGATATTTGACACTCTTCTGGAGCATTATCATGAAAGGTTATTAGTTCCGGTGGAGCCTACACAGTTTGTAAACATTGGCACCGAAGAAAGAGCAAAGATTTTACATCTAGCAAAATCTATGACAACACAAGAAAAACCTGAATTTATCAAATTATTTGAAGAAAGAAGCATTAATTTTGCTTGGTCATACTCCGATATGCCAGGTTTGGACCCAAATATTTTAATGCATCATCTGTCTTTACCTACTGGAATCAAACCTGTAAAGAAAAAATTGAGAAAGATGCATCCCCACATTGCACTAATGTTAAAGGTTGAGCTGAAGAAATTATTAGATGCCAGATTCATTAGGTTTATTGATTATGCTGAATGGATATCAAATATTGTACCTGTATCAAAGCCAGATAATAGTATCAAGATATGCATAGATTTGAGGGACCTGAATAAGGAATGCCCCAGGGATGATTTACCCTTGCATAATATTGACATCATCGTAGACTTAACAGCAGGGCATGCCATGTTGTTGATAATGGATGGTTTCTCTGGATACAACCAAATTAAGATTGCACCAGAAGATCAGGAGAAAACTGCATTCACATGTCCATGGGGAACCTTTTGCTGGAATGCCATGCCCTTCAGTTTGAAAAATGTAGGGGCAACTTATCAAAGAGCAATGACCACTATCTTTCATGATATGATGCACACCTTTATGGAGGATTATGTCGATGATATTCTGGCTAAATCTTATTCTAGGGAGGAACATCTGGATATCCTGGGCAAAGTTTTAACAAGGCTAGAAAAGTTCAATGTAAGACTAAACCCTAAGAAATGTGTCTTTGGGGTCACATCAACAAAACTCTTAGGATACATAGTCTCGAAAAAAAGGTATCGAAGTAGATCCAACAAAGGTAAGGGAAATAATGGAAATGCCACCACCCAGAAACATTAGTCAACTTAGGTCACTATAGGGAAGGCTATAATCAATCAGGAGATTTATCTCCCAACTGGCAGACAAAAGTCATCCATTCAATCATATATTGCATAAGAATGTTGTATTCAAATGGGATCAAGGGCATGAAAAAACTTTCAACCAAATAAAGAAATATCTGATGTCACCACCTATTCTCATGCCGCCTACAAAAGGAAGACCTTTAATACTATACATTGCAACAACGAATATTTCTTTAGGAGCACTATTGGCACAAGAACATTATGAAGGAAGGGAACAAGCCATTTACTATATCAATAGGACTTTGAATGGCTATGAAATAAATTATACCTCCATTGAGAAATCTTGCTTGGCAGTGGTATTTTCTACCCAACAGTTGTGGCATTATATGTTGACTCACACAATCAGGCTCATAGAAAAAATTGACCCATTAAAATATCTACTCAGTAAGGCTGCTTTAACAGGTAGACTAGCCAAATGGGTCATGCTTTTAAGTGAGTTCGATATTCAATATGTGGAAAGGAGATCCATGAAAGGTCAAGTGATCACCGAACAATTAGCTGAAGCTCCTTTACCAGATGATCGACCTATGACAATGGAGTTTCCTGATGCAGACATTCTGAAAGTAACACCACAACAATGGATACTTTACTTTGATGGATCATATACACAAAGCGGATCTAGTGCAGGAATTTTGTTCATTACACCCCAAGGACACACTATCTCGAAATCTTATAGACTGATGTTTCAATGCACCAACAATGTGGTGGAGTATGAGACATTAATCATTGGAGTCAAAGTGGCTATTGAATAGAAAATCACAGAGTTACAAGTATATGGGGATTCTCAATTAGGCATTTATCAAGTAAATGACGAATATCGGACAAAAGATGAAAATTTGATGCCCTATAAACAGCCGATTGATGATCTCAAATAATACTTTGTCAATATCAAATTTGACCAAATTCCAAGGGCAAAAAACAAAGCAGTAGATGCTATGGCGCATTTTCTTCCTTTTACAATTGCCAGAGAAACGTGGTCATTATGAGTTTATGGTAGAACAAGTATCTAGTCCTTCTTATAATAGTTCGGAATCCCATACCATATGCCATTTAGATACCATTGAATCCTCCATCTATGCGAAAACCTATGCTTACCTAAAAGACAACATCCTCCCTCTCGATCTTTCTAGGAACCAGAAACACAACTTCATCCACCAATCCACCCGACATATCTTAATCGCCGACATCCTTTATCGTCGAGGTCTAGATGGTACCCTTCTCCAATGTTTAGAACATAACGAATCTGAGATAGCCCTACATGAGGTTCATGAAGGTATTTGTGGCACTCATTCTAGTGGTATAACTCTAGCAAAGAAACTCCTTCATTTAGGATATTACTGGCCATGTATGGAGAAAGAATCTTATTAGTTTGTCAAGAAGTGCCAAAAGTGTCAGATTCATAGTAGTCTGATCCACGCACCAGCTCAAGAATTGCATCCATTCACATCAACATGGCCCTTTTGTCAATGGGGACTCAAATTGGTAGGGAAGATAAATCCGTCTTCATCCAATGGACACAAGTTCATAATTACATCAACAAAATACTTTACAAAATGGATAAAAGTAGTTCCTCTTACAACTCACTAGAAAATAGATCTGGTCATTCATATTGAATTACATAATTTGTCGGTATGGTATACCTCAATATATTATCACTGATGATGGATGACCATTCAAAAACTAGGATGTCCAAGAATTG
This sequence comes from Sequoiadendron giganteum, assembly GCA_007115665.2. Taxonomy (NCBI): domain Eukaryota; kingdom Viridiplantae; phylum Streptophyta; class Pinopsida; order Cupressales; family Cupressaceae; genus Sequoiadendron; species Sequoiadendron giganteum. Next base: position 297,373,573 of record CM021110.1, on the reverse strand, counting down.
TGTGAGAAATTTAATATCCAACATAATTTCTCAACACCATATTATCCCTAGGGAAATGGTCAGGCAGAGGCCTCAAATAAGACAATTTTGAAAAATACTCAAGAAAACAGTTAACAATGTTGGACGTGATTGGCATGTTCAGCTTAATCCTGCACTATGGGCCTACAGAACCAACATTAGAACACCAATAGGAGCTACACCATATGACTTGGTATATGGATCTGAGGCCATACTACCCATTGAAGTAGAGATTCCATCACTCCATGTGTCACTAAAAGGAATCATTTCAGATGAGGACTATAGAGTATCTAGGATGCAAGAACTGGAATTGTTGGATGAGCATCGTCAACAAGCTATCAATCATCTCACAGTATACCAACAAAGAATATCAAGAAGCTACAATCATAGGGTAAAACCTAGAGTCTTTCAAGTTGGAGATTTGGTCCTAAAAGAGAACCCTAGAAATCAGCAGGACAAAGAAAAGAAAGGGAAGTTTGAACCTAACTGGCTAGGTCCCTTTGTCATCATATCAGTGTACAGATCAAGAGCCTATCAACTATCAACATTAGAAGGGGATTTTTTTGATGAACCTATCAACAGTATCCATCTTAGAAATTTCTATACCTGAATCACCTAGTGCACGATTGAAAAATCCTAAAAGTGATTGCCTTGATGAAAACTTTGCAAATAGGCGTCTCGGTAACAAAAAATACAAAAAAAAAAGTGCAATAAAAACATATAGTGAGAACTTGGAAACACACGCTATTTTTTATTTAACCAGCTTTTGCCATCTATTGGGATCCATATCATGGTCATAAATCTCACTATCATTTTGCATCCATTATCATTATGGTCATGTCTCACTCTAGCTTGGGGACAACATCTGAATCTCACTAGGGGAAATAAAACATAAAGGTTAACAAAATGGGAAAACAAACGCAACAAGAACACTGATTGAAACACAATGCAACATGGAAACATCAATCACCATCAGAAAATTCATCAAACATCCGTATTATATCAGAAAATCCAGAAATAAGTCAAAAAGGTAAGTCTCAAAAAGTCAAAACCAAAAACATGAGTCTACGTGTGTAATGTAGGCAAGGCTAATATTTGATCAACCCTCGAGGCCCCTAGGATAGATCAGTAGGTTAGGTTCGGTCCAAAATCTCATAAAATCACAAAAATATCACAAAATCAGGATGGATGATCTAATCTGAATAATGATTAAACACTTTAAGTAAAAGGTAGATGCATTTTTTTTGATTTTTGGTTATCATTTTCTTTGGAGCAACTCGATGATGTATTGAACTAGAGAAGCAAGGAAGGAGAATGGTATTTTCTTTGTCTGTTGTCTATGAATTAATCACAATTACTGTGCGAATTGTCATGAGAAGTGCTCTAGAAAGTATCATGGATGACATTCCAATTCACATAGGAAAGTGGTTAATTTTTGTCTGTTTTACACAAGAAATGCTCAGGTCATCTTGGTTTAATATACCTTGATGCTTGTGTTCACTTGCAATATAAAAAATCATGAAAGTAGTACTTAGATCTTCATTGGTCTAACATATACCATTGACGCTTGTACTCACTTTCAACATTTTAAAAGCTCTATGATGATACCAAGCACAAAAGTACTGTTAAAATGTCAATAGTTTGCATATAGTTTTTGCATAACAAAATTAGATTGCATTCATTTCTACATCTGCACAGTGTTTTTTTATAAAAAGGATTCAAATTGATGATTATCTTTTCTATTAATAAGACTAAGTATACTTGACATAAAACAAAAACATCATCATAATCATGTAGTTGTATCAACGTTTTTTTTTTACATTAGAAGGAATTTTCTATTCATCATTCATACATTTTAAATCAAATCATGTTGTATCCATATCATATAAAATTTCTAAGAGAAAATTTGAAAACTATATCATATCATTGCATTTTCATCCATCTACCAATTATTTCGGCAATACATCAAATACATCATACATCCATTCATCATTTTATTATTACATCATATTCTTGCATTTCCATCGATTCATAATACATCATCTATTTTCACATTCATATCAACATAGGAACATACATCTTGTTAGCATCACATCATTACATCCACATTCATCATCATATAAAAATAAAATAAATCATGCATCCATACATCGATAACATACATCCATACATCATTCATTAATTAGAACATCATACATCATAAGCATATCATCAACATACATGCATTCATCATAAAATCATAATTGGAATCATCACATGGCATATAAAACATTGAAAATAAATGGATCCATCATAGAATCATAAATAAGACCATCATAGATAGATAAAAATCTGTTGTATATCATATAAACCATATAATCATCAATGTCAAGTATATAACGAAGTCTGCAATGAAAAATATACATCATCAAAACTAGCTGAATCATAGTATACATCATATCTCAAAAGTATGTCACAAAATCATATGGCAGCAGCTAGGATTTGCTACTGCAAGATGGTGCAGGCATCACAAGACCAGTACCTCCCCCACTAGAAGCCCCAGGATCTCTCGGTTCTCTCGGATCTCTCCGTGGAGGCTGCATCACACCCTCACTAACTATCCGGGTATGTGTGCTACCAGATCTGGAAGGGGCATAACTCACTCTCCACTTAGCAGGAACTACATCATGATAGCAGCCCCTGTAGAACTCTGCCTTTCTACTAACACAAAGAACCTCCCTCATATAATCAACAATAGATGTGCCATCGGCTATCCATTGCAAGGTCTTGAAAGTCCCCTGTGCCTGCTCGACGATCTGCCTAGCACTGTCTCTCTTCGTTGTCAGTGTGGCAACTCGTGTCTAAATAGCTACCAACTGTCCCTGAACCTGTGCTAAAGCTTATGCATGAGCCTGTGCCTAGGTTTGTAATTGTGTCTGTGTCTACACAAGTAATCCTTGTGCCTGAACAAGCTGACCTTGCATAGTCTTTATCTTCACCTATAGACTGGAAATCTGTGGTTGTTGGTCTGAAGAAAGTCTCTCCACTGCTCACCTCTTACGAGGCCCACTAGAAGATGGACCCATGCTACCTACCACAACCCCTCTGCCACCGTCATTACCATCATCTCCATCATCACTACTACTCTCCCCACTGCTACTCTCATCACTGCCACCTGCCTCACTATCATCCTCACTATTCTCCTCTGTACCAATATCCTCCTTCACCTCAGCGGCTACAGCCGGATCCTCCGCAATATCCTCCTCTATGGGTAGTGGTGTTGGATCATCTAGAATGGTAATCTGAGGACAAGCATGTAATGACAAATATTGGGCATACTCTACAATCACTAGTGCCTCTACAATATCCCAATGCATGTACCAAGCTGAAGGTTGTAGAGCATGGTATCCCTCCACTATGGTATCATAAGATAAACATGGGCCCCAATCTGCTATATCACTTCGACGTCGGCCATAATGTGCAACGTCCTGAGGCATGCACTGAACAATACCATATTGTCTATAGACTCTCTGCAGTAAAAATCTCTCCAGTACAAAATGGGTCCTGCCAATCAAGTACATGGAATCACACAAATAACCATGAACTGCATCATCCTCCTCCCAATGCTCGTAATCCAAAAATGGGCGCCATGTGACAACCTCTTAATCATCCAATATGCGCCTCCAGTGCTCCAACTTACCCATCCTGAACTGGGTAAGTTGACCTCTGTATTTGAAAACATACAGCCTGGTAGCCGATCTATCTCGTACTGGCAGTGGTCGTGTGATGGCAAAATGCTCCCACGCCCAAACCTGAAGCAAAACAGCTTTCACTAACAGCCTGCATCCTCCCAAGTATACAAATGAATGTAAATCATGATAAAGATGTGCCAGTATACACATCCCCCAAGCATATCTGGTCCCATGCACGACCATGCTCTCAAGTATATGGCCCCAATCAACAGAGAATCCTTTTGACCTATGATCAGGACAAAGTAAACCTCCAATGAATCCAACAAGCACTTCCGGTAAAGTAGCGTAAGCATCAGCCATCGTACACCACCGAACACACAATCCTACGATATGATTATCCTGAATAAATCTACGAAGAGCATCTCTCCCACCAGCCTCATGTGAATCATATGCTACAATCTCCCCAAAAAATGGTATCCGTAATATCCACTACATGTCCTCTGGAGTGACTGTCATCTCGCCAGTAGGTAAGTGGAAGGTATTATGGTCATTGTGCCACCGCTCGGCTAATGCTGTGATGAGACCCCGATTAATCCTAATCTGGGGCATGTCAAGAAGGGAGGAAAGACCACATCGAGAAATAATCTAAATCTCATTTGCTGTCAACTACAAAATCAAATCAAAGGTCCATCAAAAATGCTCTCGCATCTGGAGGTTACCCAAACGCTCATATCATCATGAAATGTTTTAAAATCAGTAAACTATGTCAAAAATTACATGTCAATTATCCTATCAAATCTAATCAAGCCTCATTTGTCATGAGGTCATCATTATCAATCTAAATTGTACTTCGCCTACATGAGGTCGATTTATTTAAAATCAACCTCGCCTATCATGAGGTTCATCAAAATTGATTTTATTCCTCACCTATCATGAGGATAATCAAATTCTTATCTATCATCAGAATTAATCATCAGGGTTATTTAGATCATCAAATCATATCGAATTGAAGAGTGGTCATAATCAAAATTGACAAAATCAAGTTTAAAATTTGACATATTTTGTAAATCTAACCTGGATGTGCTAAAATAGGCATTCAAAGCACTAAAAAATTAGAAGCGCTATTTCATGACTTGGATACGCTAGAACAGGCATTCATATCGCTCAAAAATTTGAAGTGCTATTTCATCACACGGAGGCGCTAGAACAGACTTTCGAAGCGATAAAAAACCAGAAGTGCTCTTTTGTCACTCAGAAGCACTATAGTATGCTATCAAAGCGCCACGTCAATCAAAGCACTATTTCGGATGGTCAAAGTGTCGAAACAATATCTTGAAGCGCTAAACCTTCAAGGCGCTAATTTAAACTACATACACGCTATTGTATCCTATCAAAGCGCTACTAGTTGCAAAGAACTAATTTATCCTATCAAAGTGTTAATTCTCAAAGCACTACAACAGTTCCTAGGAGTGCTACACCAGAGTGCGAAGCGCTAAAGCACGTACTTGAAGTGCTAAAACTACTAAAATTTTCAAATGCGAAAAAGGGCATGAAAATTGAAATTGCACATAGTACAAGGAGGATTATGTGTATGTACTAGAGGTTCGTAAGCAGCTGGGCGCTGGTGACGTTGTACACGCTCGAACTGGTGGGTGTGGTAAGGAATCGACATCCTACTCCAAGTGGCTCAGATATGTCTCTCTCACAAGGATTTCAAAATTCAATTGCATAAATGATTATGAAAATGACCTTTTAACCTTTTATTAAGTTTATTCAAGGTGGAATTTTGTGGGATTTTCAACATTTTTAATTAATTTTATTGGAAGATTAATTGGAATTCATCCGAGGGCTAAATTTCTTTCATCAATATCAGGAGATAAATTATTTAATCATCAAATCTTCATCAAATTAGCATCACATCATTGAAAAATCATCAAAAATTTATAAAATTCTGAAAATCCAAAAAAAATCAAAACATCATAAATTTAACTCCTGAGGGGGCATACTATCATCAATCACCTGAAAATCAATATCTGGGGCATGTCTAGGGCACATTGAAAATTTTTTGTCGATACTGGCAGTAGCAGCAAAATTTTCTTTGAAGCAATGCGTAAACACATCACTTCAAAGAGGGGAAAAATGTATACACCTAAATTTGGTCTGGAGAATCTGATTAATTAAATACGATTTATTTGATTAATTATCCTAAATTCCTCTACTATTGAATAAATAGAAATATTTATTTATATAGTTCATGTTTAAATTCTTATTTCAATTCTTCTAATTCTTCTATTTTTCATCTTAATTAAATAAACAAAAATAAATACTTTGTTTGATTTAATTATCAATTCCTCTATTTTATTCTATCACATCATTTAAATAAATTAAACGAAGGTTAAATACTTTGTTGTTTAATTATCATATTTCTTCTATTTTAATTTAATAAACAACTTTTATAGTTTATTTTATTAAATTATTTATTCCCCTCTTTGCTAATTTAAATAAATCAAAAATATTTAAATTAAAGCATAAAGAATATTCCTCTATTTCCTCAACTATCAAATTAGATATTATATGTCTAAATTAATTGATTCAATCTTCACAGGAAGATTTGGAGACAAATTGGAAATCCATCTCTCAATCCTCTTCCATCAATCCTTCCTATCTTCTTGCCTAGTGTTTTCATGGGTAGAAACCATTCCCACAATCTTCTCCTCCAGATTGAATCCAAGCCTTTGTTTGCTGCCCCTATGCAAAGCTGCTGCCGGGAAATCTATAAATATAGCTTCATTCAACAAATAAAGGATCTAGAATCTCAAGTTTATGCAATCTTACTCTACTGGAAAGCAATCAAGCATCAAGCATAGCTTCAATATCATCATAGCTTTAATTCATAATCATAGCTACATTTAGTTTGTTGTAGCTTTCATTTATCAATTTCATGTCAATTTAGATTAGTAATCATCATAAAGGATTAGTTTCTTGCATTTAGCATCATTCTCATTCTTCAAATTATCATTTTAAAAGTCATAGTGCTTATGCGATCTGAGAGCCAAAATGATTTGATAAATCTTTGGAGATAGAGAGCAATATGATGCTTTCAAGAGTCTTTTTAGTTTTTAATAGCTTAGTTTGACAATTCTCTTGATATAATGTCATATTAAGAAGAGTTATTTACTTTCATACATATTTCAAACTTAAATTAATAATTTGGAACCAAACTGAAAACAACAAAAGCATGAAGATTGACCAGTGCCAAAAAGAGGGCTACAGAGTCATATAACCAGCATCTCATCGTACAGGGTTAAACATGTTTTGAATGTCTCTGAAAATGTTATCACATTATGACAACAAGACCATTGAAACTTTGTCTGGTAATCATTCTTTACAAAACCACTTGAAACACAACACTCCTATCACATTTGTTGAAGCAATTACACTATCCCCTGAATAATAGGTAATAATAAGTTCAACTGAAACTTATTAAAGCAATTACACCATTCATAGAACAAAAGACAACAACTATTGCAACTCAAATGCAACAAATGTGCATGAAAAAAATTAGATAATTTTCATTATTGAATTCAAAAGAGCACTACATCTCAGCAATGGAGATAATTATCAAATAAAATATAAACATGAAAGTATAATTTAGAACACACACTTCAGATTTAATGACTCAATTATAATCCTCCCTAGCTTTACATTTCTACCCAGAGCTTCTGCCTGACTTGCAGAGCTTTTAGAAAAATTGGAACCCTTCCAAATGAAAAAAATAGAAGAAGATATAGAAAAAAGGAAAACTCCAGAAGAAGATCTGTTGAAGACATATTGAAGCTCCATCCACTGTTGATTAGCAAAAATGAAAAGCATCTCTCCTCCCTCTTCCTTGCAACAATAAATTTTGCCTTTGTCTCAAGTTGTTAAGTGATTGAAAATTTCTCCATGTGGAGAATCTCACTTCATTTCAAATTCACTAGCAGCTGAAAAGTTACCTCTGTTCTCCCATGAAAAGCTTCATATTTCTGCCCTTCTATTGCTTGAGCTGCACTTTTATTTTACTTTAACAAAGTAAAATATTCTACCTTTGCTCCTTTAAAATATTTAATAAATCATTGGGCCCTTCTGTTTACCATTTAAATATTTTCCCATAATATTTCATTTCACTTTCTCAAAAGTGAAAGCCTTTTAAAAGCCTTTTAAAATACTTACCAAGGAAATGAGGATTTTACCACATTGTTAAAATATTTCCCCTATAAACTGCAGTACGCCTGGTAAAATTTTTAACGTGACCGGTGGTGCTGGCGTGACATGCCCTCCGGTACCACGAGGGTGGAGGAGACTAGATCTCGTGACCAACCTCCTGCAATAGGAAAGATTTAGCCAACCGAGCTAGAGCTCCAACCGCAACGAAAACTTAATTTTACACAACCAACAACGTTTTAATTTTTTTTGTGCTGAAAGCAATTAAAATTTATTTTAGTAAAATATTTCACCACCGGGCACACTTTACTTCACCTTAGATTTAGCATATTTTCCTATGCACGTGCATCCCCAATTTATTTTACACCTATGTGTAAAATATTAATTTTACTTTATCCCCTTCAAAATTTATCTTTCACCAGCACTTGAAATGGTGAAGACATTTAATGTTTAATTGGGTAAAAGGGCAACATTTCAATTTTAAATGCTTTGCCCAATTTACTTTCACTTTATAATAAACAATGTTTATTATGAAAGATGAGAAACAAATATTTCTCCGTGCTTTTAACTTTATCGGGCAACAAAGTTTTCCATTTTAAAAACAAATTTGAAGGCTTCCAAATAATAAGCCAACTATCATCGGGCTCTTTCCCTTAAAAAAATTTCTTGGGGCCCACCCTTCAATGACCCACGCTCGCACACCTCACAATATTTTGGAAGCTCTACTTTATTTCGTGCAAGCTCACGGGGTGCAGCCTAGATTTGATCACATCCTTCTTTATTAAATTATTACAAGCAAAATTTAATCCCTTTAAAAATATTAAACTCTTTACTTCTATCGGGACCACCATCCACGTATCTTCCTTCTCGCCAACCTCGCAAGAGATAAAAATCAAGCACTTTGAAGGTGCGAGATAGCGAGGAAGGGTAGGGATTGAACTACACAATCACTTGTTTTCCCTACCGTTGATCTTTTCTTTGTTTCCCTAATTCTTCTTGGTTCGCCTTTGCAACTTTAGGCCATTCACAAGCCTTTAAAGTGCCTTTATCCCTCTTAAGCAAAAATCACAGTGGCCGCTCCACCTGAAACAAAGAACATTTTAAATCTAAGTGCCAGATATCCACCATGGTTTAAGCTGGTAATTTACGGGTTTTAATCCCTCCACTTGCAACAAACAAATATCCACGACAATGCACGAAATGGAATTTCCTCAAACAATTTTGATGTATTCTCATTCCAAACATTTTTTGTATCTGAAACCTTTTCAACAAATCCATTTTGTGTATGCACTATGATGGAATTCCAGGAAACCATATTTAATAGAGGCAACTTTCATCAGTCAGAACTTGGGCTTTGATGTCCACATTGAAAGCCGTGAAAGTCATGCCTCAACCAATCAAAAGCAAGAATTAAACTTGCTTATGATTAAATTTTTTTGACAATACACTTTATGTTTTCCCTAAATGCCTCATTTACAAATATACAATATTTAAAATATTCACAATATTTTAAATATTGACATTTGAGAACATTAGAAAATAGACAAATTTTAATTACACCTGCGGGGCATTTGAAGAAATTTATTGCGGGCAAACCGGGACACCTAGAGCTATGAAAATTTGTGTAGGATCTTAATCAATTATTTAGAGAAAACCCATTTCCTTTGATTTTTCCCAATCCTTAAAATTATGGTACCTCCTTTCTAAATGGGCCCCCATGATGTGTTCACCACAACAAAAGTACATTAAAATAATGTATCAAATGACCTCTATTTTTTAAAAAACAATGGAGCTAAAGAGGTTTTAAACCAAAAAACGAAATGGGTTTTCCTTAGATTTGCAATATTTGACACTTTTAGGAACACCATTTTTAGCCTTGTTGCGATCAGAAAATGATTAAATAACCCATTAGAACTTATCCTGAGACTTTGAAATTGAGCAAACATGCACACATTTGATCCAAAAATAGAGTGAAAAAGAAAGTTTAGAAAAAGAGATCCTAAGGTGAAAGATATTAAATTCCAAAGTTGCTTACTCAGACTTTTCTGCAATTGCAACTATTCAGAATCAATCCGGGCTCAACAAATCACATTTTGCAAAAATACCAAATATAATCATGGCAAGCTGCCACTGGAAACACAAACACATTTGGGTACACTAAGTATGTTTTCAAGAAGGATTTGCTTGAATCACCATCTATCAAAAGATATTAAGGTTCAAAGTTGACCTCCCTGAAAGATTTCTGAAAATGCAAGTGCAAAACTGAAGAAATTGCATTTGCTTTTGATCTATTAAAAATAGCAAATCAACACATAAAATTTTGAAACTTGACATGAGAGCTCATATTGGTATCGAGAATGCAGAGCAATAATCATCTTGACTTGACACTCATTCGGTTGCAAAATGCAAGCACAAATGGGAGGCTACTTTGCAAGATTGACACTTTGCAAACAACAGAAAAGTGCCCAAACCCTCCAGCTTCACTTTTGAAAACCCTATCAAAACTTATCATGGGAAATTGAAAATTGACATTCATGCTCACATAGGACACATGAATGAGCTTGCAAATGGGTTTTGTAGAAAAATTAACATGCTCCAAAATATGACCCTCCAAAGTAGGTCACTTAGGCAGATTTGTCACGTGCACCTCTGAGAGTGCATAGGCAAAAAATTTAAATAGGCACTTAAAATTTGCAAAATTTGAGAGTGCCAATAATGGCTCGGACTAGGGATGTATGCCCCTGTGGGCATAGCAAGAATCCAGATCTCTAGGGAGTAGACCAAAAGTTGAGTTTGTTGGGTGCTCTCAAATTTCTCTTTTATTCATTCTTCTTTTCAACTTCACTTGGTGACCCCAGGTCACCAAATGAAAAAAAGGGAGTCAACTCTACCTTTTTCAAACACCAATTTGTTAAAGGAGCCGATCTCCCTCAACTCATGCTTGCCTTTGTCATACAACAATAACATAAGTGACTGCACCCCTGCAAACACAAGTATCAGGCTACCTTTTTTGAAGTGGAAAATTGCTCTTTGTTTGGCATTTTTATCATGTGGCAACCAAATCACATGGGCCACTCCACTACCATACTCTTCATTGTCTGATTTTGTATCAAGTGGCAACATTTGGGGATAGTGATTGAAACCGCATTCACTAACCCCCTCATAATGATCATGCTTAGAGGAGATATTATTGTTAAAAAACAACATGCACTCTTGTTGTGTGTTGATCAAAGATTTCTCACACATCTGTAACTCCTTAAACTGAACTGCATCACAAGTTGGTTTGTCTTCAATCAAACACCATAGCCCAAACACATTGTCATGTGTTTCAAGATTTTGAAAATCAGATTTATCAACACCAAAAGTAATTTCATCTTCATTGAAATCACGACATTCAACAAAAATGTCAACATCCAATGCATGAGCAGTGTTCTCTATCTCAGGCTCACACATGATGTCAATTCCATTTTGCAAACCACTATGCAAGTCCATATGGAATGTTTCAACTAAAGATTTAGATAACTCAAAATTTAACCCTGAGCTAAGAGTCTCACATTTACTCTTCATAACATGTTCAAATTCTGAATCATTTTGAATTCTATCATCTTCAAGATCAACAGGGTCAACAAAGAAACTTTCATTTGCACTAATAACTTCATGTGCACTTTCAACCGGTGAGCATATTGTTTCATGTACCAAAGATTGACTATTATCTGAAAATTGTTCATTAGCAAAAGAGCTAACACCTTCATTCTCTTTCACACCGATGAATTCCTCATTCAAAGGAAACATATCCATTTGTATACCATGAAGACAAGAGACATCATCAAATAAAGACCCATATTCAATCTCATACTGATTGACCTCATACCCATTATCATTTGCATCATATGACTGCTCCACACATTTACCAAAAGGTTATGCAATGTCAACACAAATTGAAAACCCATCAAATTGTTTCACATTATCTATGGGTGATAATGTTGATCCTAGATCCATCTGATTGTCACAATGCATAACTTGATCCTTCACAAATGAATTCCTTCCTTCATCAATGTGTACATCATCATCCTTCTCATGTGTTGTTGACATTTGCATCTCTGCTTCATATAAATAGTCATGAACAACAAAGACATAAGGAGGTTAATCAATATCTTCATCATTTCCAACATTATGTTCATGATAAAAAAATTGAACACACATATGCTCATCTTCAAATTCTTCATCACTTATAGAATTAGCATGCTCCATTGATACAAAATCTGAATTACATTCCAAGTTTTCATCAAATGCAATTGGATCATTCAGTTGTGGACAAGTGATTTCATGAGCTTTCATATCATTGCCATCTTCATGTGAATAAAGTACCTCTACATCATCCTTATAGGGGCATTCATAATCATCAGAAGAGCAATCAGTTTGGTTGTCATCTGCATCCTCATCACAAGAAGACTTACCACTACATAATCCATGCTCAGATTCCTCGAAGTAAGTGTTTGAACTTCTATCTTCAATGTCTTGATCACTAATTTGTGCTGAGATACCATCAACACTTTCATTATTCTCACTAGCCAAAACCTAACATGGAATGATGTCTTACACCTCTTTCGTTTCTTCATCACACAAGATATTGCAAGAAAAAATTTCATGCATATCTATTTTTTCATCATACCATGTATCTTCCTCTTCATCACTGCTGCAAGGATCTGCACATGTGTTGATTGTGAGTTGATTACAATTAATATCCTCATTCGTACAACATATATCTTCATTTTTTTATACACTCTTTTCATTCTTGTGTATCATGTTCTAATCTTCTTGAATAAGACAACTACTACCTTCACTTTGAGACACCACATTTTGTGCATAAGTAAGTTGGGCTCCCTCAATAACCTTTATCCAATCAAGTACCTGATCCAAAATTTGAGGCTTCAATTCCTTTGGCAAGGCATTCAACCCAGGATCATAGATTTTACAAAATCAATCAATACACATCGAGTCCTCAGGTCTAAAAATTATGGGGACTTTCAACAAGGCATCCAAAAACCTTGAAAACAAATCATGTGGTGATTCTCCTTCGTGCCTTTTCATTTTAGACAATCTTTGAACAAAAAAATTTCGATCAACATTGCTCACATTTTGACAACATTTAACATGGAGTTCATTAGGATCTACAGATTGTGATGATGGAGAAATCAGAGCAACAACATTACCATCTTGACAAGCACTTATATTATCTGGTCCATGAGTTCTATTTGCATGAGATGTTTTAGGATGACCAACACTCACAACCCTATGTCCTTTCATCATTGAATATATCAAATTGTTCTCAATGTCCATAGCAATTTGATATGCTTGATGCAGGGTTGTGGAATCTGTGTCTCTTAATAAGAAACTCATCTTCTTGTCAAATGTTCCTAAATACATGACCAAACATTTAACATTATTTGGTCTTATGTATTCAGGAATCTCTCTTATGATCTTTGAAAACCTGAGATTAAAAGGTGGGACTAACTCATCTTTTCCTTTCTCCATGTTCATAAACTTTTTCCTTATCAAAATAGGGTCAATATTTTCTCCAAATTGCTCCATGAACACTACCTTAAACTCTTCCCATGAATTAATGGAAGAAGTTGGTAAATAAGAGATTCAATCCCTTGCATCTCCTCTTAGAGACTAAATAAATAGTCTCATGATCATATCTTCGTGGTCAATCTCAAAATCATCCATCACATTACTAAATTCCTGGAGATGCTTACTCGCTGATTCAAACTTATCACCAATGAATCTTGATAACTTATTTCTGACTTTGGCTGGAATGTCATCTGGGTAACCACTAATGCCACTAAAATTGATGGCTCTATACCTTCCAATGCTGAAACTTCTTTGACAATCTAGCTGGGACTGATCATAAACCATGGTTGCACATGAAACCATACTAGGATGCATATATTGAAGTATTTTGACATGCCTCATTCAAATTTCACATATCAACCCTACAACTAATCATTCATTGCCCTATTTCTATCTTTCATCATGATCTAAGAATACCATAATGCATAATTCAAATTCATTTAAGCTTAAGATCTATTTAGTGGGCAAATTAACAAATAGCATACTTCTCTAACATAATACATGGGCTGAAAATTACAATTCAAAAGTATGCAAACCTAATTCTACTATCATTTCCCTTTGTTAGAGCTAATCACTCAATAGGGAACCAGAGTTTTACCCTAAGATGTTCAAGTATGGTTTTCATACATGAATTTCTTGAAAACCAAGAGTGAAGAATACCTAAAAATGTTGCAGCTGCTACAAATTGTCTTCCTGACTGAAAATAGTGTAGATTTGGAACTTTCTTGAAATCTTCAACAAGTTCTTTTGACAGAGTTGCCACCCCTCTTCATAGAGGGCTGAACTTCAAGCAGTATGAAGTTCTTTGATAGATAAATATTCTTCTGAGTTCCTCCCACCAGTAGAGCACGACAAATCATGGAATCTTCATGTTCACTGCAACAAATCTTTCTCCAGGTTTGAAATCTTTCATTATTTGAACTAAATTCAGAATGACAAATGGTATGACTTTATGCAATGAATCTTATGGCTAGATTCTACAATCAGAATTTTTACAAATTCTCCCCAGTAGAGTCACCATTCTGTTGGTGTTCCAAATCAACAGATCAAATGAGTCCTAAAGACTAGCCAATTTCTTATGTTCAAACTCAAAGGTGGATTTGGCCAACTAACAGGAAATGGGATTAGAACACATTTCCCCTGCACTTCAGGCTTTGTAGGACCTAGGGGGGTGACCCTTCAGCAACATCTAAAGATTCAAACACACACTTAATAGGATATTGCATAAAAGATAATGCTCTCACAAAATTATGCTAAGAAACCTAAAATACCATTCAACATTGGCTAAGACATTTAATTAATTTCATTAGCCATCATGGAGAACATGGAAAACATATAACACAAAATACATAATTGAAATGGTTTTTTGATTTAATAATCTGGAACCAAACTAAAAATAGCAGAAGCATGAAGATTGACCAGTGCCAAAAAGAGGGCTATGGAGTCATATAACCAACATCTCATCGTACAGTGTTAAACATGTTTTGAGGGTCTCTGAAAATGTTATCACATTATGAACATAAGACCACTGAAGCTTTTTCTGGCAATCATTCTTTACAAATCCACCTAAAACACAACACTCCTATCACATTTGTTGAAGCAATTACACTATCCCTTGAATAATAGGCAATAATAAGTTCAATTGTCACTTATTAAAGAAATTACACCATTCATAGAACATAAGGCAACAACTATTGTAACTCAAATGCAGCAAATGTGCATGAAAAAACTTAGGTAATTTTCATTATTGAATTCAAAAGAGAACTACATCTCAACAATGGAGATAATTATCAAATAAAATATAAACATGAAAGTATAATTCTAAACACAAAATTCAGATTTAATGACTCAGGTATAATTCTCCCTAGATTTAGATTTCTACCCAGAGCTTTTGCCTGAATTGCAGAGCTTTCAGAAAAATTGGAACCCTTCAAAATGAGAAAAGAAGAGAAGATATAGAAGAAAAGAAAACTCCAGAAGAAGATTTGTTGAAGATATCTGGAAGCTCCATCCACGGTTTATCGGCAAAAATGAAAAGCATATCTCCTCTGTCTTCCTTGCAACAGTAAACTTTGCCTCCAATTCTGCCTTTGTCTCAAGTTGTTAAGCGATTGAAAATTTCTCCATGTGGAGAATCTCACTTCATTTCAAATTCATCAGCAGCTGAAAAATTACCTCTGTTCTCTCGTGAAAAGCTTCATATTTCTGCCCTTCTATTGCTAGAGCTGCACTTTTATTTTACTTTAGCAAAGTAAAATGTTCTCCCTTTGCAACTTTAAAACATTTAATAAATCATTGGGCCCTTCACTTTACCATTTAAATATTTGCCCATGATATTTCATTTCACTTTCTCAAAAGTGAAATCCTTTTAACATACTTACCGAGCAAATGAGGATTTTACCCATGCTGCACAATGTTAAAATATTTCCCCTTTTAAAAGTCCACATCACCTCCACTTTATATTTACAAGCATTGTTTTTAAATAATGAAAACTTAATTTTACACAGCCAACAACATTTGAATTTTTTTTGTGGTGAAAGCATTTAAAATTTATTTTAGTAAAATATTTCACCACCGGGCACACTTTACTTCACCTTAGATTTAGCAAATTTTCCTATGCACGTGCATCCCCAATTTATTTTACACTCGTGTAAAATATTCATTTTACTTTATCCCCTTCAAATTTATCTTTCACCAGCACTTGAAATGGTGAAGACGTTTAATGTTTAATTGGGTAAAAGGGCAACATTTCAATTTTAAATGCTTTGCCCAATTTACTTTCACTTTATAATAAACAGTTTATTATGAAAGATGAGAAACAAATATTTCTCCGTGCTTTTCACTTTATCGGGTCCATTTTAAAAACAAATGAAGGCTTCCAAATAATAAGCCAACTATCATTGGGCTCTTTCCCTTAAAAAAATTCTTGAGGCCCACCTTTTAATGACCCATGCTCACACACCTCGTAATATTTTGGAAGCACTACTTTATTTCATGTGAGCTTGCGGGGTGCAGCCTAGATTTGACCACGTCCTTCTTTATTAAATTATTACAAGAAAAATTTAATCCCTTTAAAAATATTAAACTCTTTACTTCTACTTGGACCACCATCCATGTATCTTCCTTCTCACCAACCTCCCAAGAGATTAAAATCAAGCAGTTTGAAGGTGCGAGATTGTGGGGAAGTAGGGATTCAGCTACACATTCACTTGTTTTCCCTACCATTGATCTTTTCTTTGTTTCCCTAATTCTTCTTGGTTCACCTCTGCAACTTCAGGGCATTCACAAGCCTTCAAAATGCATTTATCCCTCTTAAGCATAATCACATTTTCAACAAATCCATTTTGTGTATGCGCTATGATGGCATTCCAGGAAACCATATTTAACAGAGACAACTTTCATCATTTAGAACTTGGGCTTTGTTGTTCATAGTGAAAGTCGTGAAAGTCGTGCCTCAGCCAATCAAAAGCAAGAATTAAACTTGCTTATGATTAAAAATATTTTAAAATGCACTATATGTTTGCCCAAAATGCCTTATTTACAAATACACAATATTTTAAATATTGACATTTGAGAACATTAGAAAATAGACAAATTTTAATTCCACGTGCGGGCCATTTGAAGAAATTTATTGCGGGAAAATCGGGACACCTAGAGCCATGAAATTTTTTTTTAGGATCTTAATCAATTATTTAGAGAAAACCCATTTCCTTAGATTTTTCCCAGCCCTTAAAATTCAGGTACCTCCTTTGTAAACGACCCCCAAGACGTGTTCGCCGCAACATAAGTACATTAAAATAATGTATCAAATGACAATTTTTTTGATAAAAAAAGATTTGGAGAGGATTTAAACCAAAACAAGAAATGGGTTGTCCTTAGAGTTTCAATATTTGACACTTTTAGAAACACCATTTTTGGCCTTGTCGCGATCAAAAAATGATTAAATAACCCATTAGAACTTATCTTGAGACGTTGAAACTAAGCAAACATGCACATATTTTATCCAAGAATGGAGTGCAAAATACGGTTTAGAAAAAGAGATTCTGAGGTGAAAGATATTAAATTCCAAATTTGCTTACCTAGACTTTTCTGCAATTGCATCTATTCAGAATCAATCCAGGCTCACCAAATCACGTTTTGCAAAAATACTAAATCAACTCCTAGTGAGCTACCACTAGAAACACAAGCACATTTGGGTACACTGAGTACGTGTGCAAGAAGAATTTTCTTGAATCATCATCCATCAAAAGATATTAGGGGTCAAAGTTGACCTCCCTGAAAGATTTCTGAAAATGCAAGTACAAAATTGAAGAAATTGCATTTTCTTTTGATCTATTAAAAATAAAAAATCAACACATAAAGCTTTGAAACCAGACATGAGAGCTCATATTGGTATGGAGAATGCAAAGAAATAATAATCTTGACTTGACAATCATTCGGTTGCAAAATGCAAGCACAAATGAGAGGCTACTTTGCAAGATTGAAAGTTTGCAAACAATAGAAAAGTGTCAAAACCCTCCAGCTTCACTTTTCAAAACCCTGTCAAAAATTATCATGAGAAGCTGAAAATTGACATGTCTGCTCACATAGGACACATGAGTGAGCTTGCGAATGGGTTTTGCACAAAAATCAACAAGCTCCAAAATATGACCCTCCAAAGTGGGTCACTTAGGCAGATTTGTTAGGTGCACCTCTGAGAGTGTAGAGACAAATTTTTTAAATGGGCACTTCAAATTTGTAAAATTTGAGAGTGCCAACATAGTTTGAAACCTCTGTGGTTGGCTCACCTGATTTTTGAAACACCCATAAAACAATCTAAGGTAGTTTAGGGCAATTCATTCCTTGGGGCTCTCGAGGGTGATGAATCCCCCTACTCTACATTTTTTGTGAACCTGGCGTGAAAGTAGTGTTTTCATTTCTTAGTGTTAAATATCTTTCTCTCACACCCTGGATGTGTTGCAGGCTTGTGTGTTGTGAAGCTTTATGAGCTTTACAAC
Source organism: Sequoiadendron giganteum (assembly GCA_007115665.2). Taxonomy (NCBI): domain Eukaryota; kingdom Viridiplantae; phylum Streptophyta; class Pinopsida; order Cupressales; family Cupressaceae; genus Sequoiadendron; species Sequoiadendron giganteum. The sequence goes on along the minus strand of CM021110.1, from coordinate 297,355,050 downwards.
TCAATCGACAAACTCCAAGCACGTTGTTAGAGTGAGCATACGACATATAGAGATGGATTCTAACAAGGTCACTGACAGTCCCACCTTTGAAGAATCAGTTTCGAGAGTAAATACAAGTTTCTCCAATCCTTTTGAAGAAGATCCTCATATTCCTACCCGTCTTGCTTCTCCTTCTACATCATTTATGGAGGAATATACTGCTCTTGACATTCTTGCAGAGACACTTCTTTCCTTGAATAGAAGACTCGAGGAGTTCGAGAAGTATCTAGAGAAAGAAAGGACTACGGCTACAAATGCTAAGGTTGTTAATTACTTGATAACTATGTTGGAAAAGGACTAGGTAGGTCTAGAATTTCTTTGGGGCCTTGCGGACATAGTGGATACTCATGTCCCATCATACAATCCTAGGTCGGTTGTTTCCTGAGACCTTGGATTTGAGACCACTGAAAGACAAATAGAATTATTGATTCCTAAGTTGTTAATATGTATGGCCAAGATTGAACCTTATGTTGAGACTACCTCTGGTACTCAGTTGAACCCCATCATTAAAGAATACAAAGTGCCCTTGTGTTTCTGCTCCTCTAGTCCTAATGTTCCTAGTGGCAACCGTGGAGCCCATGCTGGTCTTGGTGACAAGGTCTCTACTGGAATTGGGGCTAGAGGCTCTGGAGGTTCTGGTGACAGTTCCACTGGTCTTGTTTCATCTTTTTACCTTGTCTTAAATGCCTTGTTGTAGAACATGGGTCAGATGCAAAACCACTTAGTGAACTTATCCAGTGCTACTTCTCAACCTATCTTTCAACCTTTCTTCTACCACGATGTCACATCTTGTGTTCTTGCCTAAACTTATTTGATAAGTGTAGACGCTCAAATTAACATAACCTCTATTAATCAAATAAAGAAATTTATTGATTAATTCACTAATATTCATCATGTATGATTAAATAAATTAAATTATTTAATTATATCCTCAAGGTCCTCTTATTTGATTCAATAAATCAAAATTATTTGAATCAAGTGTCATAATCCCCTAACCCATCCAAGTTAATTAATTTTAAATTAATTAACCTCTAATCCTAATTACCCATCCTCTAGGTTTTGACTCAACCTAGGTCAAACCTAAACCCTTGACTAACCCACACACTTGCACATGAAAATCATTTTATTTAACTATCTAATTACCCCTTTTTCCCTCACAAAGGCATATTCTAAGGGAATATTCATTCATTTACTCCACTTATTTGACTTTCTTACCTAAATAATTTCCCTCCAAAATCTCCAACCACATTCATTTAGTGACTCTTACAAAGCCATTAATCTCTCTTACACCTCTCAAATGCTCAACCACATGTATTAACTATGCAAATTATCCAAAATTTACTCCACCTTCCTCCACTAACCATGTGACAAGTGTCACAATATCATTGGTTCTTCGTTAGTCCCACATTCCTCCCATCTCTCCATTCTTCAACCCTTCAACCTATTTATAGAGGCCTTCTCTTTTGAAGATCCACAACTGGAGCATTTCTATTATAGTCACATTTCATCTTGCACTTCATCATTTGCATCTTTGCATCTTCATCATATTTTGGAAGCTCATCATAAGGGATTGGGAAAGGGCTCTCTTTTCACATCAAAAGAGCACCAATCCCCCGATGGGATGATGGTTTGGTTGGTTTAGATTAGATTTACATATTTAGTTCGTTATGTTGCATGCATTACTTCATGTTATTCTTTTCTATGTTGATCAACAATTTCATAGGGAGTGGTTTATTTGAGTTTGCTAACAATGGCTAATTTGGTATGTTTTATCTATTTTTAGTGATTGTAGATTCTCCTCTCACATTTTGGCACCCACCGTGGGGCAGAAATATAATCTTTATTTCTATTCATCTTTGTTTATTTCAAGCATTAGATAGGAAACATAAAGTTTATGCTTGTCTATGTTTTTCTTCTATGCTCATATTTATCTATATCTGACTAATCCATATTTTAACATGTGCAACATTCATTTTAATTTTATCTTATGACACTATTCTAAAACATGTGATTGTTGAAAGATGTATGGATTAATCTGAACATATATTCAACATTCATAGAGATCACATTTTTCATTGTTTGAGAATTTTGTAGTTTCTCACCAACTTCACTTTGAGTCCAAGGTTTTACTGGAGGGACTTGTAAATTTTTCTCACACCTGTCAAAAAAAGAAGAGGGAAAGATTTTGGATCTCTGTTCTTTTGTTGTATTCTATTTCATTCAAAAATAACACTAATGTTTGTTTGCTACCCCCTTTTGTAATTGCATTTCTTATTCTAAAATCGAGGTGTATTGTCTGTGTTTCTAATTTAAATCTATTCTTTTGCTGAAATCGAGGTATATTGTCTATGTTTATATATCTACTACTACTCCCCAAACTACTAGAATTTTTTATCCTTATTGCTTTATCTCGCCTAGAAATAGGCAGCAAAACTTTTAATTTTTTTCCTTTCTTGGATAGCTACCTTTGACACATCTTCAGCATTCAAGTGAGCTAGAGTCTAAGGACTTATCTTTACTATCCCACTATTTCTCTACCCTGTGTGTCGACCTTGCTTCCTATTGGAATGCATGTTGCCTATGTCAAGGGAGGATGTAGCTCCTTCTGGTCACAACATAGAGAACTGATCCTCCACAAAGAGCCATGGTGGTTTTGTGAAGAAAAAATGAGGATAGTGATATCTATTACTCAACATTGGCCTAAGCAATCACCCTTGTATTAACAATACATCATTTCCAAAAAAAATTGAACAATCAGAAAAAATTTAAACCCCTTTCGGGGGACTCACACTGTGAAGGGCATAAATCAATTTCATCAATTAGATGGGGTCCTTTTGGAAGTTTCCTCATTACATCCTTACCATTATTTTCTTGCATCCTCAATTCTCATGTCTAAAACATTGACTTTAATTTGTCTGTTTTGTAAGGTATAATGTTCATCTGACTAAGTGTGCAAAGACTAAAGGTAAGCTGCATCTACAATGTGTTTTTCTCCATTGCCTAATGACATTTTACCCAACGTCTTCTCCCTCTTGTAGGTTGCAGTTATGTTTGTCTTTAGCTGATTATCTGAAGTAGATCTATGAGCATCTTTTCCAACACTCTATCTGATTGTCTTTCATGACCATATCTATGATATCAGTCATAATGGTCATCATTTTGACTAGATCTTGATATTTCCCTTGAATTTGATCTTCTATCTCGTTGACCACAATCTTGGTTGCTTCTACTCCATTTTTCCCTCCTCTAGCTCATTTTGAAGAGGCCTACCCACTTTGTACTAACTGAACCATTCCTTGTAGACACCATCTGATTCTTGTCTTCTTTGCCAAATTCCTCACAGGTTTGTCTAGACCGGAAGGTGTTTTCCTTTTCCCACACCCTCATGGGCTATAAGCTCCTATAGGAAGTTGGTGCATCCTGAAGGCACTCTCAAGGAATATTCCTCACACCTGGTCTCACATTTGAAGAAACTCTCCATAATATGCCTAGTTGAAGTGGCTTCCTAGTCTACAAAATGAACCGAACAACACTCAACACTCATCTGGTAAGGAAGAAAGAGAGAAGTACATTTGCTTAATTCCCATAAAGGTTGATGCTTTTCTTGAATAGCAAGGACAACTTCAACTAAGGCACCAAGGAACTTGGAGATCAAGCATTTCACAACCCATATAGAGGCAAGCCAAACAAATTCCATAGGAGAACCCACAAAGTAATATTTTAGATCTTTGCCTTGCAGAAGATCAAATGTGCATAGAGAAGGGGCATTGAAGATCTCGGGCCAAATTAGAGGCGACATAGGGACATTGAAGGAGCGGCCACACAAGGATCTATGCCTTGTAATGAAGAATTTTCCATCAGAGGAAGGCCGAAAGACCTAGGAGAGACAAGTAAGCCTAAACACCCCACACAAAGGATTGAGCATGGAAGGTGAACATGGAATCTAAGGTTGGCTACTTCGCTGCAACGAGCCAAAATAAAATTATAGAGGAAAAAAGTGATGGCAACATCATCACCCTAAGTGATCTCTGAAGTATTCGATTTGGAAGCCGCTAAGAGTAGGGGAGTACATACATTACTTTACCCACATTCCTCTCTCATTGCATTACTGGCATCACATTAAGATGATATAGATTTATGCACTTCAATTTCTTTAATGCTCACCTCTCTCCCTAATTATCGATATTTTGTGATATCCTTATGATTTCATTTTTGACTATAGACAACAAATCTTTTCTTTACAATATTCTTATGGACAACATATCGATATGGGGACTAACAACCTTTGAAGTAAAATAGATCTATCCTCTTGGTGGACTATTTTTTAGATAGATTAAAGAAATCATTATTGACAATCTTTCTCAAAGACGGGATTTAAATTCAATATCTATTAATGCATTCGACTAAAAAAATAATTGATGGTGCGATAGTCTTTGTTTTTCTTTTAATATTGGATGCTGCGTTTTGACAATACCTAATATTTCATACACTTGGGTCTAATCAATTGAGTTTTTGATTGTTGCATTGGTTTCTTTCTGACGTAGTAGATAATAATAATGTTATGAAGTTATTGAGGCTGCAAAATACGTGTGTGAAAGTCAAATATTAATGGTGGCAATCTTTAGTTGTTGTTTCAGTTAGTCTTACAAAACTTCTAGTTGTCTTCCTATACTTGTAAACCTTTCCATTGGGCATTTAAAATAAACATTAAAACTATGATCTCACACGTAAAAGTTATAAAGGCTATTTCTGTTGGTCACAATTATTGTTTTGATCTACCTTTTAATCTATCAGTGTCTAGTGAATCTATTGCAGCGCGTCTATTAAATTTTCTACTTTTCATTGCAAAAACTTCAATTTACTGACAACTCTTATCGCATCCAAAATAGTGTGACTGACAAGTGAATAAAGTTCGGCGATTAGAAATCAATATTTTCAGAGAAAATTAAATTGCCCAACTATCATTACTTATGCGTATAAGGGAAGGCGACCGTTGTAGGTGATATGTTCCCCATATTGTTAGTTGCCATTATTTCCTATAAATAAGTGGCTAGGAAGGAGGCACGAAATGATGTATACATGGAAATCTACTCTCGAATCGATGATTTATAACACTAATCTCTGAGTGGTAGCAAATATAAGTAGTGGATTTAAAACATTTTTTCTCAAAATGTCATTAATATTGTTGTATATGATTTGAGTACTAACATTTGATGATTTTGTAGAAGAAAACAACAATTACTAAGAGGGGTGAATCACAAAATATTTCTTGAAGATAACGAAGTGGCAAGAAGGCGAAAAAAATCCACAAATAGCAAAGAAGATTTGAGTTTGAAAAGGGGAAATGAAACTTGAAAAAAAACATTTCTTAATTCTTATTGTAATAGCCTAGGGCTTTCATTCTTGCTTTTCTTTTTTGTTTTAGGACAACTCACTTCTTTCTGGGGTTTAAAATTAACCATTGATTTGATCTCTTCAATTTGGTTAAAATTGAACTTAGGAACTTACTATAATTTGTATTTTGGACTAAAATTGAACAATCAACTTCACACTCAAATTTGGTGCTATAAAAAGAGCTCATTACTGATTTTGAGGACTAAAAATAATTTATGTTTGTTTTGTTTTGTAATATTCTTTACAAACTCGTTTCATTTGAATGTGTATACACTTCTCTCGCACTTCACAGTGATCTAGAGAATCAAAAGCATTTTAGTGGCATTAGGTTGTCTAAAAGATTACCTCCACATTTCAAATTTGGGTTTTTAAAATTGAACAATCATGCTAGCGTGAAGAAAAGGAATTGTGTGTGCTCCATCCTAAGTACTTTAGGCGGTCGAACTATAAATGTACGTCTTCGCTATTGTTTACCTTTAGAGGGCTTGCCTTGGTGGGAAAAATTACTCACCCCAAGGGAACAACCCAAGTGGTAATGAGCATAAGCCAAGCTCTTCTGAAATTCTATAAAAATTTGTGATTGCAAGGAAAGTTTGCAATCAATAGGCGTGATGCATGATATCTCTCCCCCAGTATCTTTATGATGTATAAAGCCCTTGTTCTAAGGTTTGGGAGACCTCTTGAGGGATTTTATCATAGTGTCCCCTGAACTAGATTCCCTTACTACAAACCTTTGTTTAGAAGCCAAAAAACCTTAATATTTTTTGGTGTCAAGAGGTCACACCTCTAAATTTGTCCCACATACTTGCGGTTCCTAGTAGAGATGAAGATTTTTTCATGGGATATTCGTGAGAACTCGAAGCTTGGCTGACCTGTAGAAGTGAGTGTCGTGGAGGGGAGCCTGTGTGGTCAAGCTTCTAATCATCCACTTTGAATAAGCGCTGCTGGAGAAATCCAAGTGGGAATTCAACAAATATTGTCTTTTCTATCCTAGGGTTGTGCATTATTTCGGAATCAAAACACTTTTCTTGAAATCTCTAAACTTGGAAACAAACATTGAACAAGGTCATCAAATTTCAAACCCTTTGGAAAGAGAAAATACCTTTGAAAATCCCATAAATTACTGCTTGTCCCTAGGGATTCTATCCTTAGAGGCTTCTAAGTATTTGGGCCTATATCTCAATTTTATCTCTTTAAAGTCAAACATTAGGAAACTATTGCCTTGATGTTGTTGATTTCCACACAATGGACCTTGTGGGATGAAAATAAATTGAGACATAGAAATTCATTTTGAAAAGCTAAGCAATAAAGTCTGGATGTGGTACAAAGAACTCATTAAGAAAAGACTAAAGATAATTGAACCCCAGACATGTTTTTTTTCAAATGATTTCCCGCAAGATCAAAAATCCCAAAACCAAAATCTATCAATCATCACAAATATCTTAGTCCAAAAGATTGCAAGAAAGGTCAGTCGACACTCTACCAAGTTAGAGATAGATTTCTCTATAAATTTTACAAATGTGCTTCAAAGGATAATCCTAACTTGTATTCATTCTATTATTGTCAAAATCCAAGTCTTTTTCAATGTTTTGAGTTTCTCACATAGGAGGCATAACATGTTCTTCACTATCTTGGTCTTATAAACAAAGTCCCTCTTAGGTTCATTTAGGATGAAAACAACCAAACACTTCATCCATCCCAAACATTTATTATCTTCATCCCAAAAACAACTTTAGATCTTTGGAAGCATCATTTTAGACTTGGATAAATCCTTAAAATCACATCAAAATCACCTTGTTTAGTTGGTAGTGTGAGAATGCATCCTTTCTCATACATTTAGTTAAATTAGCACCTCTTTGAATATGTTTATCCTAAAGATCACATCTAACATCTTAGGGTTTACAAGTTCATCATCCGAATCAAAATCAAACCCTAGGTCTAGTATTGATCCAAAGTTCCTAAACATTAAACACCCATATCATTCACCCCTTTCATCCTTCATCCCATCATTGGTCCTAAATCCCTTAGAGGTCAACAAGGTCAAAACACAAGAAAAACATGTGATATAAACTTGATTCATACATCATGAGTGATCTAAGTCAACCAAACTATCAATGCCTTACAATGCCAATGGGCTATCAAAACTCACATTTATACAATCCATATATGGTATCATTATCTGCTACAAACTTCAACAATACAACAAATGTGAGTATGCCCAATCTGAATTTTGGACAACCTTTCCCTATGGTAGATTTAAATCAAAGTCAAAACTTACAAATCTATCAACCAAACATGAGTCTTCAACAAAACAACATTATCCCATCCAATCCATACATGCCAAATGTGAATATACCAAGTGCAAGCTTATCAAACATGAATGTATCAAATCCACTCTTGGTGAACTATGGTATAGATATGTTTGCAAATCATACCAGTTTTGTTCAAATTCCAAACAATACGTTAACAACTCCATGTATTGATCCAAGCCATGGTAACCTCATGCAAAATCAAAGTTACCCAAATCAAAGAAATTTATTTCCAAACCACAACAATTTTCCATGTCCACCTATAATGCAAAATCTACACATCACATTGTCCAAAATCAATTTGTCCATGATCCCATACAAATACCACAAGTGTATAGTCCAAATATTCTTGACCAAAAACCAAATAAACTATATCAAGGGTGTCAAGATCAAAATCAAGAACAAATTTTGCAAGATCAAATTGCTATACTTAGAAAATTTGTTGATTCATATCACCAAGAAACATCTCCACCCCAAAATCTACACACGCCCCCATTGGTTAAGCCATGCCATCAAAGCATTGAGTTGTGTCAAAAACCACATCAAGAACAATATCTCCAAAGTCAAGGGGTTGGATATCAAGATCAACATCATCAACAACAAACCCAATCACCACATCTCAAAGATCAATTACCACACCTTAGATCAATCACAACAAGAATCACCTCAACAAGCACAAATCTCATAAGATCACGAATGTGAATACACTCCTTTTGGAGAGCCAATCGAATCAGTGCTAATAAAGATAGTTAATGAACAACTCACCACTCTTCCAAAATTAAGTGCTTTCAACTCTGTCCTAAACTTCCCTTGGAATAGGGGTAGATCTTATTGTGACTATCATAGAGAAAATCTTCATAAAACATCAAATTGTATTCAACTCAAAAATATCATCCAAGACCTTATTGATCAAGAAATAATAATTGTTGAGGACAATGATTGAGATTCAACCACTAGTGATAGCAATAACAATCTCTCCACCACAATTTTTGAAAACAGTGATCAAGATCTATCCATCAATGAGCACCTTGAAGATTTTTCTACCTCATCCAACGATCAAATCAACATACATCAAGAGTTAGTTTTCAATCATGATCAAAATCCACCAAAAATATACCACGATGATCCATTTCAAGAAATGTTAAGATCATTTGATCCTATGGTTGAAAACATTGACAATATCTCCACCACAACTATTGAGGAAAATGGTCAAGATCTATCCATCAGTGAGCACCTTGAAGATGTTTCTACCCCATGCAATGATCAAATCAACATTCATGAAGAGTCACATTTTAATCATGATCAAAATTCACTAATAATATTCAACAATGATCTATTTCAAGGAGTGTTAGAATTATTTGATCCTATTGACATAATCCAAGATCTATCCAGCAATGATCATGTTGACAATGTCTTTACACCACCTAATGAGTTAGAGGACATATCTCAAGAATTTATTGCAAAGCATGATCATCATATTTCACCAAAGTCTAGAAATGGTCCTTTCCAAGACATATTGACATCCTTCAACCTCTAGTTTGTGGATATATAAGGTGTGAATGCTCTTCGTAGACCTACTCAAACATGAACAAACTATGGAGTGAAATGCCTATAATGATAATGCTCTTGGTTGTGGATCCATATTGTGAGAATGATGCCTCTATTTATAGAAGCCAAGGATTGAAGAGTGAAGAATGGGGAGAATGTGGGATTAAAATTTGAACCAATGGCATGATGCCACTTGTGAACATGCTAATGAATCCTGGAGGAGATGTGCTCACACATGTGTGAGCACATTTTGGGAGATGAGATGTGTAAGAAGAATAAATGCCAAGGTGGCTTGTGTAAGAAGAGGTGTAAGACCTATTTAAAGCCAAGGTGGCTTATGTAAGAGAATGTGCAAGAGCTATTTAAAGCCAAGGTGGCTTGTGTGTAAGAGCTCTTTAATGCCAAGGTGGCTCAAGAAAGAGCACAAAAGTCCTTTAGGATGGAAAAGTCAAATGGGTGGAATATTCCAAGAATATGCCACTTTTTAAAATGAAAATAGGGTAATTAGTAAATCAAATAAACTGATTTACATGTGCAACATGGTAAGTTGACCAAGGTTTACTTACCCAGGGTGGAGTTAAAAGCTGGAGGAATGGGGAATTAGTGTTAGGAGCTAATTAATTTAGGATTAATTAACTTAGATGAGATTAGTTGATTTGTAACATTTGATTTAAATGTTTGGGTTTATTTAAATCAAATGAGAGGATATTATATCTTTAGTATTTTAATTAAATAAAATTGATTTAATTAATTAAAAGAAGAATATTATGATTTTAATTAAATTAAATTGATTTATTTAATTAAAAGAAGAACATTAGGAGATGATGAAATAAATCTGATAAAGTGTATTATCTGATTTAAGGAGGAAATCAAATTAATTAAATAAATATTATTCAATTAATTGGTTAGTGTGGAACGATCAAGAATCAGTGTTAGTAAATCAAGATCAAGTGCATGGTATCGATCGGGATATTTCGAGTGTCTACATTTTGCCCCTCTTTGAAGCAATGTACCTGCTGCATTGGTTCAAAGAATAACACTGGCGAGATCAAAATTAAAAAAAAAATCTAATTTTTTAGATGCCCCACTACTGCCCAAAGAGAAGAATTATGTTGGTATCTGTCCCCTCGAGAGTTTGGATGAAAATTTGGATTTTTGGGGGAGATCTTGAAAAAAATGATAAGCTACTCGAAGGGTCCAGAAATGCTCCAAGATGCTGAAAATGTGCCAAAACATGAAAACAAGATGTGAAACGAGCCTCAATTGGGCAAAAACAGTGTCGAGGGAACAAAACCCTAATTTTCATGCTTAAATAGGCTTGGAGGGGTCACTTTCCATTCATTTGTGCTTTCACACCTTATAAATTCTAGTCATTTGAGCTCTGACCCTTATGTGAGATGGCACAACGAGTGCTTCCCTGACACATTTTCGAGTGAGTTTGCATGTTCCAAAGACCTTTAGGCACAAGACCACCGGTATGTGACCTAAACCCAGCTTTGAATTTTGATTTCTTAGTGCATTTATTACGTGTCAAAGAGAAGTCCCCAGTGTTGCTATATAACGACACACAAACACTCAGTCAATGACACTGAAAGGTCAAACATCATCGCTAGTGAAAATAGCGACACAGTTCATGATTTGACTTTAGGGTTTAGATTTTCCAATAGCGACACAAATGAAAATAGCAACTCTTGAGCCGATTTGAGATTAGGGTTTGTTAGTCAAAGGCAGACAATTATGAAAAGGGTGACACAATGGTCAATTTAGAATTTCCAAAGAGTTCAGCATCGCTATTTAGTGTTTGGAAAATGGTGATGCTTTTGCAAAAAACAACACATTCATTGTTTCGAGGTTGAAAACTCCAAACGAGGTCATATCATTTTACGAATTCTGATGTCGTGCGCTTCATGGGTGTAGGAGGTGATCCAGCTTGTGTTTTCACGCGAGCATCGACCCTCGGTTCTGAGTGAACTGGGCACTTTATCTGAGATATGACAGGAGCATTTGCGGGAGATTGGTCTTTGGTATATAGCCTATGTGCCCATTGTTTGGACCCACCTAGTGATGATGACCATGTTGTGTGAGAGATGGCACAAGAGACCTCATCCTTTCACCTTCCGACTGACGAGGTGACTGTGACACTAGATGATGTATGGTGGATCCTGTGGGTGTCGATACATTGTGCTCGTGTGATTTATGATGTAGATGTCAGCATCGATGCATGCCATGATGTTATGGGATTTAAGGACCTTATACTGAATGAGGTCCAGATTGATTTAGAGTTTTACAGAGGTCGGGTGCCACTCTTTAGGTTGATTATTAATGCCATTGTGTCTAGGTTAGTGGCTCTAGATTGACGGGGAAAATTTTTCCTTCCAAGATGGGTTTTGACATGGGAGATGATGTTGAGGCAGAGGACCCTATTTTCCTAGGGACTAGTGATGCTGGCCTAACTGTACTACGATTTACATGATTTTTCATATTGTGATGATCGAGTGATTCACACTAGGGTTACACTGTTACATATTTGGGCTTGGGAGCATATTTTCGTGCTCCGACTGATTATCACCTTGGTTGATAAAGAGCTCAATGATCGTGTGGTTTGGAGGTATGGTGGCGAGATTACCCTACGACATAATAGACAGCTTCATCTACCTTACTGGCGCCACATCATAGATGATCTGGCAGTATTCACCTGGTGGCCATGGTTACAGATACCCACTTGGTATGATGATGTACAACAGTTGTTTTATGCTTGGCAGACCTGACTGATGTAGGGAGAGAGCATACTATTATAGAGGGATATCTTCCAGATAGGGTGGCTTGCCAGTTTGGAGAGGTTCAAGATAGGCTTGATGATGGGTACACTACCATTTTCACTAGATCAGCCCTAGAGACTGCATGGAGGCGGACGATCCTATTGTTCGATGCAGTCGATTCTTTCTACTAGTTAGTTACTAGGCCATGGGCCTATGGTCAGGGTCTAGTAGTACTAGGGTTTACAGAGGCCTATGCTGAGTGGTTCAAACCTCCATTGCCATTGACATATCCAACAAAAACACTTCCACAAGGGAGGCCTAGGGGGAGGAGTACTCAGAGAGAACATGCAGGACTAGGTGGATAGGATCTAGGAGCACCACTCAGATATGGGCAGCCTCCATAGTAGCCAAGTCAGTAGTAGGATGAGCCTCCACAACAGTTGCATCAAGAAAAATAGCCCCATTAAGCACAACAACCACATCATCCATAGGATCCGTAGGTACAACAACTGTAGGTATAGGTACAGGGATTACAGACATAGCTGCACGAAGTTACAGGTGAGTAGGACCAGGCTCGCCAATAGGTTCAGGCTGTCATATTAGAGAGAGATTAGGCTAGGCAGCAGGTCCAGGCCCTCACTGCTGAGAGGGATCATCAACAATAGCAGAGATGGGCTATAGAGCTATAGTTAGCTCAAGAGGTTGGCCACAGACAACAATTGGAGAGCATGGCCACCTCATCTCAGGGGAGGACAATATCAGCACAAATGTACTATGAGGCTATTTGGGAGGTTGAGTATTATAGATTTCATTATCGATAGGTTGTGCCCACGGCTCTTCGATAGTGGAATTATTCACAATAGACAGGGGCTCAGCAAACAGATGATCAACCAGAGAGGCATGTAGGTGAGGGGAGTAGCCATCAAGGCTAGCAATTCTAGATTAGTGCTTGATCCTTTTGATATACACCCATAGGCTTTGTTTTTTATATCCCTATGGGCTTTGTATTGTGATTGATGTACATACACTTGAGTCCAATTTTGTATCATGAGAGTTATGATTTTTTTTTATATATATATATGATATGGGTTTGATTGATTTATGATGCGATGTGATCACTTTATTTATGCCTCATGTATGGATGCATTTGATGTTTTATGTATATGTAATGTAATTCTATATGGATCTGATGTATTTTATTTTCATGAGATTCTTTGTGATGGATAATTATGATATGGAGATGTTCATGGGTGCACATGTTATGGATGTATTTATTTTTTATATTTATTTTTATGCACTTTTTATGATGATGATGTTTATGGTAGGAAAATGATTTATAAGATGCTTAGAATAAAAAAGCTATATTATGCAAAATGGATGATATGATATGTCATGATTATCCTATGTATGAAATGTTATGATATGATATGCTATATGATGGATGCATTTCCTTTTTGTAAATGACGTGGATGCAATTTTTTTTTTGTCTCTTTCCTATGTTTTATGCTGATGATGTATGGATATATGGATGCAAATGGTTATGATATGTAACTGATTTAAGATGCTTAGAATAAAAAATATATATTATTCTTCCTAACTTAAATGATGTATGATATGCAGTGAGTATGCAGATGGATGTTTTATGTTCCATGTATGCTGATGATTCGTGGATGTAGGACAGATGCATTGGTGAGGTTTTGGTCGACTATCATGATACCTTGTTAGCGTGGAGAGAAGAAAGAAGAAATAAGATGATGATAAGAGGATCCAACAAGTCCATGATCTACAGAGACTTTATTGGAGATAATGATGAGAGATGATGATGTTCACTTATCAAAGATTAGGGACATAAAGAGCTTACTTTCCTTATGTTTGATAACACACATAGGTACGATGCATCAAGGTATAAAGAACCAGGACAACATTGTACCTAGTGTGATGGAATTTGACTCGATAATCAAATAGGAGTATTCTTGTTCACACTTGGCATACAAAACCCTATTTAGGACATAGTTCAGATATTTCAAACATCGCTGACCAAAACACAAAAATGAAAACCTTCCCATGTGGTCAAAAGGACATCCAAACTACCCTCCCTACGAACGAAACAAAGTAAGCATGACCAGAGTTATATTACAAGAGTATCCAACAAGAAAAATAGATAAGAGATAATGATCAATGCCCCATTCCTTTCTCTTTAAATTGTTTTGAGTAGACATCATTGAGAGGTCCTTGGAATGAGTGCAATAAGATAAATCAAAAGAAATGATCAAGTAAACAAACAAGCTAATTTTCTTCATACTGCTAGCCAAGACTAAACTACGGTGATGCTTGATGTTGATGTCCATTGTAGGAAGGATGCATCCTAGGACATGATATTATCAGATGATGGTGAGATTGATTGGATGATGGGCTATTGATTTGAAGAGTTGACCAACTTATTTATCTATTGACCTAGACTTTGGATCTTGCCACTTGGGTTTTCACTTTTTAATTGCTAAGCTTGCTTTTGATTATTTTGCCAGAGGATGAAAGTGACGACTGATTTATTATGAGTGGATGCTTATTGCAGGTGAAAGAAAAATGGGACAAATGTATTTTTTAAAATATTTGGATGTTTTTGGTATTTTCAAGATGTTTTACAAATGTTTTGATTTTTATATTTCCAATGTTTTTGGTATTTTCTAAGATTTTGACCAAGAACCTAACCTAAAGACCTATCCTAGGGGCCTCGGGGGCTAATCAAAGATTAGCCTTGCCTAAGTTATACATGCAAAGACCATGTAGTTCAACTGACACAAACACGTTTGTTGATGAGATATGAACAATGGATTGCCACTTTTTTTTTATGAACTCCTAAAAGACTGACCTAGGGTGTCTCAGGGGCACATCAATGATGGCCTTGCCTATGTTCAAGCTCAGAGATGACGTAGTTCGACATGATGACTCTTTTTTTTTTAACCTATTTTTGGATTTTTGATATGATTTGGATGTTTTTGATATTTTTTGAAGGATTTTATGAAAGTTTTTTGATTTTTTGATTTTAAGGAAGATCTCAAGAATATACACAAATCTGATCCAAGGCTGGTAAAAAATCATGCCCCCGATGTGATGTGATAGACTACTCTGATATAGGAAGGGAAAACTGACCTTAGGAATGTGTAATGCAATACTAGGAGGGAACATGATACCAACATAGGATCAAGCTGTGATGGAGATGTAGATGGGTGGATTGGAAGGATTAATGGAGTGTGATGGGTGACACGAAACCAGTCAAAGAATCCATTATGGATTGAAAGTTCTTTATTTACACAAGGCACCTATTTGCCAATTTTTCACCAAGTTATTTTCCGAAAGTGCCACCGAAGTGGTTTTCACTAGAGGACAATTTTTATCTTTATTGTTTTTAATCCTTTTTCTATTTTTTTTTAATTTTTTTTATATTTTTTGATTTTTTGGATTTATACCCTTGCAAGCTTAGGCATAAAACTTTTTGAGATGGGATCTGTTGATGGGATCCTGCAAAGGTTCACCTTCAGGTTTTGACAATTGATATGCTCTCGATTTATATCTTGCGATGATGACAAAAGGTCCCAACCAGTTGGGTTCAAAATTTCCCTTGCTATCTGGATTCGACACATTTTTCTAATTTTCTTTCATCATGAGCTCGCTGACTTGAAAGGACTAGTTCCTTATCTTCTTGTTGTAGTTCCTCTTCATACGGTTTTGGTAGACTTGCAGGTGGTTCAAAGCATCCATTTTTCGCTCATCTAATAGTTCTATCTCATTCAACCGAGATACCCAATATTCTTCATCTGTAATGAGTTTTTGAAATGACATCCTTAGGGATGGGAGATTGATCTCAATAGGGAGGATAGTTTTTGATCCATAGACTAGGGAGAATAGGGTTGCATCTATTGGTGTGTGGATACTTGTTCGGTAAGCCCATAGGGCGAGGTTCAACTGTAAATGCCAGTCATGACCAACTTCATTAACTATATTTTTGAGGATTCTTAGGATGGTTTTATTTGTAGCCTTAGCCTATCTATTACCCTAGGGGTAGTATGGGGTGGAAAAGCAATGTTGGATGTTGAATTTCCGGCATAGGTCTAAGACATCCTAGTTTTTGAAAGGTGCCCCATTATCTAAGATAATGGCTTGTGGAACACCGTAGCGAAAAATGAGGTAATTCAGGATGAACTTAGCAATCTTCTTTCCTATGATATAGGTCATAGGAATGGCCTCTACCCACTTTCTAAAGTACTATGTAGTAGTGATAATGAACTTGTGTCCATTAGATGAAGTGGGTGATATTTTATCGAGGAAATCGAGCCCCCATTGTGAGAAGGGCCAAGTTGTTACAATTGGGTGGAGCTCTTGAGCTGGTGCATGGATGAGGTTCCCATGATGTTGACATTGTAGGCACTTATTGACATATTCATTAGCTTCCTTCTCCATTATCAGCCAATAGTACCCTATTCTCAGCAGTTTCTTAGCTAGGGTCATACCACTCTAATGTGAACCAAAAATACCATCGCGTACCTTAGTTAAATCAGTCAAAGCTTCGTCAGTGTCTAAGCATCATAAAAGGGTCCCTTCAATACTCCTACAATATAGGGTGTCACCTAGGATAACAAAGCGAGATGACTTCTTGACAAAGGTTCTTTTTAGGTTTGGGGTAATGTTAGCAGGGAGGATTCTTATTCTTAGGTAGGTGTATATGTCATGATACCATGGGTTACCTGGACCAATGATTTCACACACAAATTCATACTTTGGTACCTTGAAAGCTGGTACGAGAAGCTGCTCTACCACAAATTCATGCTTAAGGACGTTGTGTGGGATATACAACAATGATCTGATCGTTGCCATGGTGTATGTTGGTCTGTTGTTTTCCCTTGGTATTTTCTCAAACATGATGTCAATGAAGAATTCTTTGAGGTCCTCCACTAGCTTCTTTTATGGGTTCATTTTATCATCATTTGTTTGCTACTCATTGACTTGGTTGATGATTAGCTAAGAGTCTCCATAAACTTTAAGAGCCACGATCTTCCATTGTACTACAATTTTGAGTCCAATCACAAGGGCTTCATATTCGGCCATGTTGTTAGTGCAAGAGAAAGATAACCTATAGGATTTAGGAATACATTCCCCTTGCGGTGTGATGAAGAAAACATCTGCTCCTAATCCATATTGTGTATATGACCCATCAAAATAAACCTTCCAATGATCTACGATACTAAGGTTGAATATAGACTCATATGGGAATTTTGATATAAATGGGTTCTTTGAAGAAATGGATGCTTTTGCTAATTGATCTGCAATCACTTGTCCCTTGATAGCTTTTCTTTCCACATAATCAATGTCGTATTTTGAGAGGATCATGACCCACTTAGCCATCTGCCCCATAAGTGTTGCCTTGGAAAGTAAATACTTGAGGGGGTCTATTTTGGCAATGAGTTTTACTTGATGAGCTAACATGTAGTGTCTGGATTTCTGTGAGGAAAACAGTACTACTAGGAAATATTTTTCAATGAATGTATAATTTAACTCATTTCCTACCATGGTTCGGCTGATATATTATATGGCTATTTCCTTCCCTATCTCATCATGCTATGTTAATAGATCTCCAAGTGTTGTTGCTATTTCCAATATGTACAATATTAGTGGCTTATTCTGGATTGGTGGTATGAGTACAGGTGGTGTTAGTAGGTATTCTTTTATCTTTTTGAATGTTTGATCACAATTTACATCCCAGTTCTAGGTTACCCCCTTGTGGAGTAGGTGATAATAGGGGACAACCTTGTCTGCTAATTGTGCTATGAACCTACGGATGGATTGGAGTCTTCCTTGTAAACCCCTCAACCATTTCTATGTCCTTGGAACCTCCATTTTGAGAATTTCTTTGACTTTGGCAGGGTCTATCTTGATTCCCATCAGTGATACAATGTAACTTAGGAGATTTCCTAATTGCACATCCAAGACACACTTCTTAGGATTGAGTCTAACCCTGTATTCTTCTATCCTACCAAAGATGGAACTTAGTGCTACTATGTGATCTCATCGCTTTCTTGATTTGGCCAGTATGTCATCCACATAGTCCTCTACAGATTTTTGAATCATGTCATTAAAAATAAGAGTCATGTCCCTTTGATAGTTGGCTCCAATGTTCTTCAATCCAAACAGCATCATGTTCCAACAATATCTTCCCCATGAATAGGTAAAGTCTGTCTTATGTTGATCATCTTTCACTATCATTATCTGATTGTACCCTGAGAATTCGTCCATTAGTGACAAAATTTCATGCCTTGTTGTTTGATCTACAATCATGTCAATGTTAGGAAGGGGTAAATCATCCTTGGGGCACACATTTTTTAGATCCCTAAATTCAGTACAACTTTGGATGTCCCCAGTGGGCTTAGTGACTGGTACCAAGTTTGAAACCCATTCAAGATAGTCGATGGGTCTTATGAAGCCAGCATCCTAGAGTTTTTGTAACTCAAATTTGAAAAACAGTGTGATCTATGGATACATCTTTCTTAGTTTTTGCTTCACTAGCTTTTCCTCCAGATATAGAAGGTTATGTACAGTGTCTCTTTAGTCCCCAAGTTGATGGGGTTACACTTCTCTGCCAATACTGTTGAATTCTCTTGATGGATAATACTAAGTGGAAGATTGAATCCCTCATCCTTAGGCACCTTAGAGAGTATTTCACCCTTGGATACATCTATTATTTTTACTATTTTTAGGTCAAAAAGTGCCACTGTGTGGTTTTCACTTAAAGACCTAGAGATTACTCTTCAATTTTCACTTTTGCAACTAAGGGATTCAAACATTTCCCCATATTATGTGTGCATGTCTATCTCAATGTAAAATCTTTCCTTATGGTCTCCACATGGTACATTATCCTTGATTCCCATGAATTCCAAGAGGGCCTCATCATTTTTGAATGTGTCTAAAACTAATGGTCCTCGTCAGTCATAGTCTATTAGCTAGGGATAAACTAGCTTTAATTCATGGGTTTGGTTGTTTGACTCAAAAGACATATTGGAAATCATGAACAAGAAAGAGTCCTCAAGCAACATGGGTAGGTCAGTGAGGGGATCCTATTCACTCTCACATACATCAGTTATATTGAAGGTATAGTTGTTTAAGGGTAGACCTGTGGAGACTAGTAACCGAGGAGGAGCTTTGACTATTTTAACAGGGGTACCTCTGCCATGTATGGTTATCTTCAGAGGGGTATATCCAAGGCCAAGATTCTTTATGCGCTTCTCATCAATGATGGTTTCTAATAGGCTATTGTCATTTTTCATGAGTTTCTTGTTCTTGTTATAGCCCATGCTAAGCATTAATTGTATCCCTTTGTTATCATCATCCGTTGGAAGAGCCGATATAGGTATTTCATCTTGATATAGAAAGCTTGATATGTTCTTTTCATCTACCACTTCTCAGCTTAGGTCCCCCAGCTTCTAAATCTATAAGTGTTTTCTCTAAATGTTTGAGATACTATGTCGGTCGGTTGTGGCTATCCATGAGACCTGGTTGTTTGAGGTAACTCTCCTATTACAAAGGCACCTTTTTTCATCTTGTAATCTCCACATCCGTTATCTTCGATAATGAATTTGATATCAAAATTTTTTGGAATGGAAGGTGTCTTTGTATCAGAAGTGAAGGCTAGGGTGGATGGGTCTACCTATGGATTCATATGGCCTTCATCATTCTTGGGAACTTGTGGGATTTTGTAATATTTGGCTTCTAGGATCCTACAATAAGTAAAAGGCTTGGGATCACCATGGATGGTGACCTCTTGGTTTTCATAGGGGAATTTAACACATTGATGAAATGTGGATGCAACACATTTCATTCCATGGATCCATGGGTGCCCCAGGAGAATATTCTAAGGGAGGTCAAGATCAAGGACCTGGTAAGTAGTTTCCATGATTATTGGTCCTACTTGGATAGGAAGTTGGATGGTGCCTTAAGACACTCTTTCTTGATCATCATAAGCTTGGATAGTGATGCCTTTTCCCTTTCCAATCATATCTTTAGAGAAACCCAGATTCTTTATTAGCTTAAGAGAACAAATGTTCAAACCTGCACCTCCATCCACCAAGACTCTCTTGACATTATTTTTATGTACCAAGACTTTGAGATAGAGTACACAGTTATGAGATGATAGGGTTGGAAGATCTTATTCAGAGAATTTAAGGAGATGTGGTGTGGTGATATGCCATACTATAGCCTGGAACTAGTCTGCATCAAGATTTGTGGGTACGAAAGACACAACTAGTGCCTTTTCTAGAATTTCCCTATGGGCAGGCGAGATCTTCAGCAACTCCATGATGGAGATTTGGGCGGGGGTCTTCTTCAACTATTCGAAGACATTGTAACCATTGGAAACTAATTTTGAGTTTGTAGGGGGTGCTCTGGCTTTCTTGGATGGTCTGGGGATGGTGATTTT
Source organism: Sequoiadendron giganteum (assembly GCA_007115665.2). Lineage (NCBI taxonomy): Eukaryota > Viridiplantae > Streptophyta > Pinopsida > Cupressales > Cupressaceae > Sequoiadendron > Sequoiadendron giganteum. The sequence goes on along the minus strand of CM021110.1, from coordinate 297,334,537 downwards.
TTTGCCTCGTGTGGTGACTCCACACTCAGCTTTGGACCCTGTGATATTGATAAAATCTACCCACTCATCTAAAGGTGCGACACCATGGTCATAAACATGGTCGATGTTGCCATAATTTTTTCCTTTACCATTATTGTTTGCTTTATTATGATCTGACATCGGATTTGTGTATATTTTGAGGTCCTAATTTCTAGTTGGTTGCTCAACAATGATAGTATTGTCATCAATAATATCTTGGATTAGGTTCTTGAGCCTCATGCAACTGGTTGTCGTGTGCCCCTTTATCTTATTAAAATTTCAAATGTGTTTCTCGTTATACCATGGTGGTTTAACTTGAGGCTCCTAGTAATTTTCAATGACTGGGAGTGTGATGATGTTGGCTTCAATGAGTTGTTGCATGAAAGATTCGATTGGTTCTCCAAGCGGTGTGTACTTTCACTTAGGGGGATATATGTTTCTTGTGGATGGTTCGCTTTGATCATTGATGTTTTTGACTGTTTGTGAGTTGGTTTGTTTTTGAGATGTGTTGGGTTGTGGATTTTTTTAGGCATTATTTTGAGGTTGTTATGTTTGTTGTTGCATGTTTGGCTTTGGAGTACTGATTACAACCTTGGCGTCGACAACACCATCATTCGTAACATTTTTGTTCTTCACCCAGGTTCAAGGTTTATCATTTCATCTTTTTGATAGGTGATTATCTTGATAAGTGGGTGTCCCCCTTGTGTAATGAGGAATCTTTTGATATTAAGAGATTTGGGGATGAGCGGATCATAGGTGGTGATGCACTACACTTTTAGATGGAAAGCTAAAATCCCTTCAAGATTTTAGATGATGGTTCCGAATTGTTCTTCTGGCATAGCCCACTTTCTCTTATTGGCCTTGGATCGCCGTCATTACAAGAAGGACACAAATGTATCTCCCTTATTTTTCTTTAGGTTGGACAAATATTCCAAACTTATGTCCATGCCCATGTTAAATGAGTAATTTTATATGAATGCGTCCACAATTTCTTGGAATTTTTTTATTCTGGGAGAAAGACAAGAGAACCATTCCATGGTTGGGCCAACTAGACTTCTAGGGAAGAGCCTCATTAAATAATATTCATTGTAGTCCAATTCCATATAGTGTACGTGGAATTCCTTGATGTGATCTTCAAGATTTCTAATCCCCCGGTACTTGTCAAATTTTGGTATCTCAAAACCTTGTGGGAACAACTTCATCACAATTCTTCGGTCGAATGGATTAGGGCATAGATTCCCTTTTTGATTTTTTGGTTTTCCCATATTGTATGTCCAACACTTCTTGCAAGAGCTTTTTGATTTGAGCGGATAAGTCATTTTGTGGATCAGGTGGTGGAATGAACATGTTTTGGGTTGGTGTAGTGGCTTGAATGATGGGTGGGGTAACTTGTAGACTTGGTGGTGTGTTTGTGGGAGTTTGTTTCTTAAATATTGCTTGTTGATATGCTTGTAGCTATTGCTGCACCAACAAAGCTTGTTTTTGGTCTTGTTGTTGTTGTTGTGCCAACAATGCTTGTTGTTGGGCTCGCTATTGTTGTTGTGCCAACAATGCTTGGTTTTGGGCTGCCCGTTGTTATGCTTGGTATTGTTGTAAAGCTTTTTGGTAAGACTGTCGATGTAACAAGACTTGTGTTTGAGCTTGTTGCACTTGATATTGAGGTTGTGCATGTTCCTGAGCTTGTGTTTGTGCTTACACAGCTTGTGCAGCTTGAGCAGCCTGGGCAACTTGTGTAGCTTGTGCGGCTTGTTGGGCCTATTGTTGTTGTAGCAATGCATGTGCTTGTGCTTGGGCAACTTGTTGTACGACTTGTTGTTCATGTGCTTGTTGTGTGGCTTGTTGCGTAGCTTGTGCGACTTCTTGGGCTTGGAATTGTTGGAGTGCCTTTTGATAGGCTTGTTGAGCTGCTTGTAACATGATGTTGTATTGGTTGACCATGTTTAGATTTGGTGGTGGAGGTGCAGGATTCAGAATGGTGTGAGATGGTGTGTTGAGACTTTGTTGAGTTGGTTGTTGAGGGGTTTGATTGAAAACCATGGATTACATGGTGGAGGGTATAGTTGATGCGCTAGGTCCTTGACAAACCACGTTTTAAGATACTTGAGGTGTTATGGATGGTGTAATGGTTGATTGGGATGTTTGGATCGGTTCCGCTTGGTGTTGTGATATTGATGGAATTCTTGGAGGATTTGGTATGCTTGTCGTGTTGATTTGATTTATGATTGGAAGATTGATTTGATTTTTTTGATTTGGGATTAGTATGTTGGATAAAGGGGGTTGCCCTAAACCTTGGATCAATGTGGATGTTGATGTTAGTGGAGGAAGTGGTGGGAGGATAAGGGGTATGTTTCCTTGAGAAAGTGATGATGAAGCATCAAATATTCCCCCTTGTCCAAATAAACTCTTTTGTCCTGGTGATACCATGGTGAGTGAGACTTGTGCCCCAAGAGGGTTTGTCAATGTTGCGGAGAAGGTGGATGTATTGTTGGTGTCGTGGAAAATGAGTGGTATGTATGGATATTTTGGGTCTTGCGGGATGGTGTTCGACATACCCAAGGTAGTGTTTTCATCCAATTTTTCATTGTTTACAAGGGGGTGTGTTTGAAGAGCTTGGAGCAATGAATTTCCCTTGGTGATCATGGGTTGTCTTGGAGCATGAGATGATGCTGGTTGTGGGATGGGTTGAATGATGCTTTGGGAGGATGGTGTGAATGATATCGATGGCATAATCCTAAGAGGTTGTTCCACAATAGTGCTTACATCATACTCAGAAGGGAGTTTAGCCCCTTCCTTTGCTAATGCCAACATGTATTGTGAAGAAGTAAGTCTCATCATTGTATTGACAATCTTATGATTTTTAGGATTTCGGACTATCTCCATGATTTCTTCTTGAGTCATTCCCAGGACATTGTTGGAGATATCCTCCACTTGGAAACCTCCCTCTTGAATATCTTGTGTTTGTTGAGGAAGGTTGAGTCGGGGGTTTTTAGATCCGGTGGGATTCAATTCAAGTTTTGTTTGACTCAAGTCACTTGAAGTGGATGTCTCTTTGTTTTGCTCCATATTTTTCTTCTATTGTGATCTAGCTTGAACCATAAAATAAGGATCAACTTTTAGGAATATGGGGAGGAAAACCTCTAATTCCTTAGGTTGGTCTAAAATTTAGGTACAAAGAAGAAAATATAAGTTTTTTTAAGGATCAAATGATTGTGATGGGATAAATGAAAATGGATGGTGAATGAATGATTGAACTCTTAAGAAACCTTGGAGGGATACTAGACTTTGGGACTTTTGGATTTTTTATTTTTGGATTTGATTTAGATTTTGGATAATGAACTCATAAACCCCAAGATGTTGGATGTTATCTTGGAATAAACTTGTTCACAAGGTGATAATTTAACTAAGTGTATGAAGAAGGATTCATCCACATACACTTAATCAAACAAGATGATTTTGATTTTTGATTTGAAGGATCACCAAAAGTCTAGCATGATTGATTTTTTCCAAGATTCTAAGAGTTGTTGGTGAGATGGGATTTGATTGATGTTTGGGGGATGGATGAAAGAGTTGATTTGATCCTAAGTGAACTTAGAGAAACTTTATTTACAAGACCATAGTATTGAAGAACATTGTATACTTCCTATGTGAGAAACTCAAAATGTTGAAAAAGACTTGGATTTTGACAATAATAGAACGAATACAAGTTGGGATTATCCTTTGAAGCACGTTTGTAAAAGTTATAGAGCAACCTATCCCTAACTTGATAAAGTGTTGACTAACATTTTTTGAGATTTCTTGGCTTAAGACCTTTGTGAAGATTGACAGATTTTGGTTTTAGGATTTTGATCTTGCAGAAAATAATTTGAACAAACACATGTGTGGGGTTCAATTGTCCTTTATCTTGCTTAGATTGATTATTTTTACCACATCCACACATTCTTGCTTAGTTTTTCAAACTGAATGTCTATATCTTAATTTATTTTCATCCCATAAGGTCCATTATGTGGAAATTAAGAGAATCAAGGCAATAGTTTCCTATGTTGACTTTGGGAGGAAAAAATTGAGATGTGGGTCCAAAATGTTTAGAAGCCTTCTAGGGATAAGAACCCCTAGGGACAACTAGTAACACATGGACTTCTCAAAGGTATTTTTTCTTCCAAAGTGTTTGAAATTTTGATGATTTGTTGAATGTTTGTTTTCCAATGTTTTAGATCCAAGCAAAGTGTTTTGATTCTGAGCAATGCACAACCTTAAGATGGAAAAGATAATATTTTTTGAATTCCCACTTGGAGTTCTCCAGATGCACTTATTCAAAGAGGATGATTAGAGTCTTGAACACACTGGCTCCCCTCCATGGCACTCACTTCTATGGGTTAGCCAAGCTTCAAGTTCTCATTAATCTCCCATGAAAAACTCTTCATCTCTACTAGGAACCGCAAGTATATGAGATGGCTTCAAAGGTTCGACCTCTTGACACCAACAATTATTTAGGAATTTTTGGCCTCTAGACAAAGGTTTCTAGCAAGGGAATCTAATTCAAGAGATACAATGATAAAATCCACAAAGAGGTCTCCCAACACTTAGAACAAGCGCTTTACGGATCATAAAGACACTGGGGGAGAGCTATTATGTACCGCTTCCTGTTGATTACAAAATTTCCTTGCAATCATAAATTTATATAATGGTTTTGAAGAGCTTGGCTTATGCTCATTACCACTTGGGTCGTTCCCTCGGGGTGAGTACTTTTTCCCACCAAGTTAGGCCCTCTAAAGGTGAACAATAGTGAGTAAGTACATCTGTAGTTTGATCATTCTTTTTTTGCATGAACAAAGAGAGAACACATACGATGCCTTTTTCCACACTAGCAAGATTTATTCAATTTTAAAAACCCCAATTTGAAATGTGGAGGAAATATTTTAGACAACCTAATGCCACTAAAATTCTTTTGATTCTCAAGATCGTCGTGAAGCATGAGAGAAGTGAATACGCGTTCAAATGACAAGAGTTTTTAAGAAAAGATTACAAAACTAAACAAGAACAAATTCTTTTGTCCTCAAAAGCAATAAATGAGTTCTTTTTATAGCACAAAATTTAAGTGTGAAAGTTGATTGTTCAATTTTTAAAATCCAAAATCAAATCTAGTGAGTTTCTAATTTTCTTTTTAACCCTTTGAGAAAAAGAAATATTTTGTATGTTCTTTTTAAAACCCAAACAAAATGTATAAGAGTCCTAAACTAAAAGATAGCAAAATTTCCAAAGATTGGGTTATAGGTGTCCCCAAACTGTTAAAAAAACTTGTTACAATTATGAAAAAGAAAGTGACATAAGAAGCACTCCTCCTTGTTTCCTCTGCTTCTTTGTTACCTCAACCTACAAAATTTGGTCAGCCTACAGAAAACAAAGCCACAAAACAGGTCAAAGGTCAAAGGTGATCAATATAAAAATGCACATGTTAAAATAAAACTTAAATATACACCTTTTACCTAGAACCAGCGCTGCTTCCCATGAAGGTGTTGCTATTTAGAGTTTCCATCATCGCTCTAGTGAAACCAATGTCACTCTGTGGAAAAATAAAGACCATACTTGTGTCGCTATTTCTCTCAGCATCGCTCTTTGGAATTTGATCTACCAGCATCAGAACAGTCCATCCAAAGGCATGATTTGATCATAGAGGCAATGTCGCCATATAGTGATGCTGAAATGATTGTGTCATTGTTTGTCTATTCAATTTCACTGTGTCCTGGGAAAAATTGAAAACGAAAAAAAAAACAACAAAATTGGAGAAAAAGATGTGTTAATTTTGAGATTTGTGCACTCCTTCTAGCACCAAAATGTGAATGCTCTTCCTAGACCTGCTCAAACATGAAAAAACAAATGATCATTAGTCAAGAAATGAGTAGGAATCAAGCATTCCCTATGAAACTCATCTAAGCATAAGAACATGAAAACAAAGTAAAATATCAAATAAACTACTAATGAAATACTAATCTAATTCCCAAACAAGTATCCCATAGGGGGATTAGTGCTCGTTTGATGTGGAAAGAAGCCCTTTCCTAACCTCTTGATAAGCTTGATGATGAATGTGTGATGACCAAAGTATGAAATTGACTATAATCTAGCTAATTGCTTGAGAAAATGATGAAAACTATGGAGTGAAATGCCTCTAACCATAATGCTCTTAGTTGTGGTTCCGTATTGTGAGAATGATGCCTCTATTTATAGAAGCCAAGGATTGAAGAGTGAAGAATGGGGAGAATGTGGGATTACAATTTGAACCAATGGTATTATGACACTTGTCAACATGTTAATGAATCCTGGAGGAGATGTGCTCACACATGTGTGAGCACATTTTGGGAGAAGGGATGTGTAAGAAGAATAAATGCCAAGGCGGCTTATGTAAGAAGAGGTGTAAGACCTATTTAAAGCCAAGGTGGCTTGTGTAAGAGAATGTGTAAGAGCTATTTAAAGCCAAGGTGTCTTGTGTGTAAGAGCTCTTTAATGCCAAGGTGGCTCAAGAAAGAGGACAAAAGTCCTTTAGGAATGAAATGTCAAATGGGTGGAATATTCCAAGAATATGCCACTTTTTGAATGAAAATAGGGTAATTAGTAAATCAAATAAATTGGTTTACATGTGCAACTTGTTAAGTTGACCAAGGTTGACTTACCCTAGGGTGGAGTTAAAAGCTAGAGTAATGGGGGATTAGTGTTAGGAGCTAATTAATTTAGGATTAATTAACTTAGATGAGATTACTTGATTTGTGACATTTGATTTAAATGTTTGGGTTTATTTAAATCAAATGAGAGTATATTAGATCTTTAGGATTTTAATAAATAAAACTGGTTTATTTAATTAAAAGAAGAATGTTAGGATTTTAATTAAATAAAATTGATTTATTTAATTAAAAGAAGAATATTAGGATTTTAATTAAATAAAATTGATTTATTTAATTAAAAGAAGAATATTAGAATTTTAATTAAATAAAATTGATTTATTTAATTAAAAGAAGAACATTAGGAGATGATGAAATAAATCTGATAAAGTGTATTATCTGATTTAAGGAGGAAATCAAATTAATTAAATAAAGATTATTCAATTAATTGGCTAGTGTGGAACAATCAAGGAAGAATCGGTGTTAGTAAATCAGGATCAAGTGCATGGTATCAATCAAGATATTATGAGTGTCTATAGAAGGTATCCTCAACTCAAAACTTGATCCAAACCCACTCAAGCTCAAGAGGATATTAAGCCACTTCTCATGTGTAATAAAGATATCCAAGAACCCTTTGTAAGAAATCCATCCTTACAAATTGACCCATGTCAAGAACTTTATCCTAAGCATGTTGAAAGAAATTCCAAAATCAATAAAGATAAAGAATTTGTATCTCTGAGATACTACAATGATCTAATGGGCACTCTCCAATCTATACAATATGTCACAAATGATGATCATTTCCATATAGAACATACTCCTCCATCTACCCACAAGATGATTTCTTTGGATGGACATGTAGATGATCTTCATTCAAAACAAGAGTCTCATACTCTTATCATTCCCATGGAACAAGAGTCTCCTACTCATAACGTTTGTACACATGATCAAGATATAGAAAAATCTAGAGACATATCAGAAATGGGTCATGAAGAAGGATTCTATAGAAGTTGTGAATCAGAAACATCCTGTGAAGGCATATCAAAATTGAATCATGAGGGAGACTTTTATGTGGACAAAGAATCATCAACACCTCTTGAAGAAGCATTAAAATTTGATATTTCACAAGACTAATCCAAAAATATCAATCGAGAAGTCATCCCACAGATGGAGGATCCTATCACTTATAAACTTGGATCACATACCTTTTTTAGGGACAAGGTATCTTATCAATGAAGAAGCTACCACCTTTCAAGATCCATGATAGAGCAGAGAAGGATTAACACCTTGTTTCCAAGGTAAATCATATCCTATTGTAAAGAAATTTTTTTAACAAATTAATTATCAAGGCAAATAATTAGGCCTACATGAATAGGGTATTCTAGAACTAGTGCAGATTATTGGAAATCCTAAGTATCAAGGTCTTGGTTATTCGAAAATTAAGGGATCTAAACATATCAGTGATACCTCTACTTGATACTCGGGGAAACTTCATCTAGTGTAAGCATCAACATAGGGAGCACTAAGAATCCTTATGATGAAACCAATGCCAATACTACAACTAGCCACAACATGAACCTTCATCCACCCATCACCCCATCTACAAATTGGGACCAACATCAAAAGAAAGGTTTGAATCAAAGCATGAAGAACGTCATCAAAGGAAAAGAAGTAGCAAAGCATGAAGGAAAAATAAAATTCGCGTGGATACCAAATAATACAAAGAAATTTTATCCCTATCAAACTCCATTAGTCAAAGAAACTATAGGGAAAAATAAAAAAGGAAAAAGTATCCATCAAAGATATCCACAAAGGAAAAATCAGACTTCTCAAGCAATGTACAAAGTATATCAAGTAGTTGGTCCTAATTCCATGTACACTTTTGTATCCACCCATTATTGCTCATCTTCCCAAGTTTGGAGAGTCAAAAAGTCCAAACTATCAACCAATCCATCTCCTATTCCTAAACACACAACACCATCCACTCCTCCATGCATAATATAGTATTCTCAAATTGACCATGTATTGGCAGCCACACTTCATCATAAGGATTTAGAAGGCATTCTATTGTGATGTGTACACAAAGACAAAGTTAACTCTGGTATCAACAAAGTAGATCAAGAATCTCAAAATTTGCATTCAAGTGCATGTATCTTAGAAAAACAACTTCTTCAAGTAGGATATTGATGGAACATTATGACTGAAGCATCAACATCAACAGTACTAGGTGGTTTAGCATAAACTTAAATATTTCACAAAAAAATCAAAAAATCATGAAAATAGTGAAGATAAAAATCATCCTCCGACGAAAACCACTATGGTGGTGCTTTGGGCAGGTACCATGATGAAAACCTGGCAAATAGGGGCCATCTGTAGAATCGAGCATCTGTGTGTGCTAGTTCAAGTGGAAGCATCTCATCCCATCCATAATAAATAAAAAATTTCATCCATCTTATCCATGATTAATCGATTCACCCATGAACCATTTATCCAATCCATTTGAATCATCCATCTTCCAAATTATCTTGAACTTAACAAGTTTGGTGTACACTTTACACTTGCTTATGGTAAACATCTTGACATGGGTTATTTTCCTTGATCTTATCCTACCCAAAATATTATCTGATCCATGAAGCATTATCCAAATGAGAATTATTTATTTGAACACCTTATATTATCTCAAGATAATCCATATCTATCCATCCATACACCTATCCAAGCATCCACCCATGGCATTCCATACATTACTAGACACTGGGGGAAAATGTTTACATCTTGCTTCAAGAATAAATCTTGATCTATATCTTCCAGCTTATGTAGTGATCCAAACATTGGCAAATGTGAAATGAATTTGGTCAAAGCATTTGTAAGCAAAAATTCCAAATCGCAAACCCAGGGAATCTTTTGACGAGAAGATGTTCCTTATCAATCTTTATCTTTCATCGAACATTGATCCAAAAAATCAATATCAGTTGCATCTAACATATGCTTCAACATCGCATCAAATCATTCAAACACTTTTTTTCCAAACCAAGCTTCAAAATTTTGATCAATCAAATCCAATCAATCCATCATCATCTTGGGATATCCTTCCCAATCCTTGTGTTGCTTAACACTATCCTTGGATTGTTGTGTATCCTCAACAATATTATCATCATCAATCCATCAATCCAATCAATAAATCCTAACTTGTTTTTCAAAAAAATAAAAAAATAGATCACTCGTATCGTCACACATATCCATATCCAAATAGTCAAAATCATGCAAAAATCCAAAAACATCTAAATCATACCAAAATCCCAAAAATAGGTCAAAAAGTTAAAAAACGTCAAAAACACATGGTTATCTGAAATACATCATCTTTGAGCTTAAACGTAGGCAAGGCCATCATTGATGAGCCCCCGAGACACAAAAACACAAAAACATTTAAATAACCTTAAAACCCAAAAAAAGCCTCAAAACATTTTAAAATACCAAAAACATCCAAATATTTTTTAAAAATTCATCTGTCCCATTTCGCTTTCACCCGCAATAAGTATCCACTCACAATAAACCAATCAAAAACAAGCATAGCAGTTAAAAGTGGAAACTCAAGCATCAAGGGTCTCAAGTCTGGGTCAATGGGTAAACAGGTTGGTTAACTCTTCACATCAATAGTATATCATCTAGTTAGTCCCAAAATCATCTGATAACATCATGTCCTAGGATGCACCCTTCCTATAATGGACATGAACATCAAACATCACTGTAGTTTAGTCTTGGTTAGCGGTATGAAGAACATTAGCTTGTTTGTTTACTTGATCTTTTCTTTTGATTATCTTATTGCACTTATTCCAATGACCTCTCAATGATGTCTAATCAAAATAATTTAGAGAGAGAGGAATGGGGCATTGATCATTATCTTTTGTTTGTTGTGTTTGTTGGATATTCTTGTAATATAACCTTGGTGAATACTTTATTTATTAGGTATGTATGGAAGGTGTTTTGGGTGGCTTGTTGACTATTACATTGTTAGGTTTTACCTCTTTGTGTGTCAGGTGTGAACAAGAATACTTCTATTTGTTTGTTGAGACAAATTCCATCTCACTAGATACAACGTCATCCTAGTTGTTTGTACCTTGATGCATCATATCTATGCGTGTTATCAAACATAAGGAAAGTTATGCTCTTTACATCCCCAATCCCTAGATAATCAATACATCATCATATCTAATAAAGTCTTGTGACTCATAGACTTGCTGGACTTTTGCATCTTCTTAGAATCAAGGGTTGATCCCTCTCATTCTTCTATCCTCTTTCATGCTAAAATAGTACCATGTCATTCACCATCCTGCATCTACTAATCATCAACATCTTGCATAATCATACATATCATCATAGGACATCATCATCTGTCTCATCCATCTCACATGCATCACATCATCATCTAAGTTGTTTAGGATAATATAGATTTTCTATTCTAAGCATCTTAAAAACATCTCATTTGCATCATCATTATCATATAGATTTGTTAATCTAACCATCCATACATCCATCTTGAACCTCTTTGTGGCAAGATCGACCCTAAAATCAAACTTTCCTCTTGATCTCTCGATGGGGCAATGTACTAGTGTACATATTTTTGCTGGGGCATCCAAAAAATTAGAAAATTTCCGAACTTTGATCTTGGCAACATCATTCTTTGAACCAATGCAGCAAATACATTGCTTCAAAGAGGGGTAAAATATTGACGCTCAAATTAACATAAATTTCTCTATTAATCAAATAAAGAAATTTATTAATTAATTCACTATTATTCATCATGTTTGATTAAATAAATCAAATTATTTAATTATATCCTCAAGGTCCTCTTATTTGATTCAATAAATCAAAATTTTTTGATTCAATAAATCAAAATGATTTGAATCAAATATCATAATCCCCTAACCCATCCAAGTTAATTAATTTTTAATTAATTAACCTCTAATCCTAATTGCCCATCCTCTAGGTTTTGACTCAACCTAGGTCAAACCTAAACCCTTGACTAACCCACCCACATGCACATCAAATTCATTTTATTTAATTATCTAATTACCCCTTTTTCCTTCACAAAGGCATATTCTAAGGGAATATTCATTCATTTACTCCACTTATCTAACTTTCTTACCCAAATAATTTCCCTCCAAAATCTCCAACCACGTTCATTTAATGACTCTTACAAAGCCATTAATCTCTCTTACACCTCTCAAATCCTCAACCACATGCATTAACTATGCACATTCTCCAAAATGTGCTCCACCTTCCTCCACTAGCCATGTGACAAGTGTCACAATATCATTGGCTCTTCTTTAGTCCCACATTCCTCCCATCTCTCCATCCTTCAACCCTTCAACCTATCTATAGAGGCCTTCTATTTTGAAGATCCACAACTGGAGATCCACAATCTTAACATTTCTATTATAGTCACATTTCATCTTGCACTTCATCATTTGCATCTTTGCATCTTCATCATATTTTGGAAGGTCATCATAAGGGATTGGGAAAGGGATCTCTTTTCACATCAAAAGAGCACCAATCCCCCTATGGGATGATGGTTTGGCTGATTTAGATTAGATTTACATATTTAGTTGGTTATGTTGCATGCATTACTTCATGTTCTTCTTTTCTACGTTGATCAACAATTTCCTAGGGAGTGGTTTATTTGAGTTTGCCAACAATGGATAATCTGGTATGTTTAATCCATTGTTAGTGATTGCAGATTCTCCTCTCACAATAAGTAAAATGAACTGATTGTGAATGCTAGATAAACATCTTAAGAATAAGGATAAATGTGTTTTAAATTAGATGTTATTTCAAATGTTGAAATTGGAATTGAAATTGGAATTGGATTTGGAACTGAAATGAAATAGAAATAATTATCATATTTTTTATTATGAAATTAATTTCTTGGCTTTTGAGAACTAGCTTATTAATGTTTGAATAAGTGCAACTGAGCATAGGAAATGAGCAGGTAATTGTTGAAGGCGAGAACATAGTTGAGGTAGGGGTATCCCAGACACTTGCCAATAACTAGTATGATGGAATCCTGAGGCATTCACACACTCGCGTAGTCACATTCTCTATGCATTGCATGATTGTGTTATGTTAATTATGATTGTGATATTATTGTGCATAATGATTCATTTTATGGCTATTGTATTTGGAAAAATAAATTTATGTCTCATGATTTTTTTTAAGAAAAAAAATGTAAGTGGATAAAATTAAATTGGTGACTAAATGAAAAAATTAAAAGAATGTATTCAAGTAATTGTTTTAAAATTTGAAATTAATTATTTTTATTTCGTAATGAATTATAAATTATATTTATATAAATTAATAATGATATAATGAAAAGTATTATTATTAATGTATATAAATATGTAAAAATATATATCATTATTTTTAAATAAAATACTAATTTATTTGCCTCAAATATATTTATATATTAATAAATAAATAAAAGTTTTTATTTCAAAATAATTATGTAATTATTTAAATATATAAATAATGTTAAATAAATATATTATATAGATTTATAAAAATATTAATAATTATATAAAAGATTAGTAATACTCTATAAAAAGAATCGCTTGAAAAAGGATTCACTATAAGATAAAATAAATAATTCTTTTTTAAAGGAAAAAAAAAAGAGATAAAAATAAAAATAAAAATAAGGAATTAAAAATAAATAAAAATTAAATATGACTTTAGAGAATCACAAGAAGCTAAAATAAGGAGAACTAAAGATAATTGAACTACATGAACATGGAGGAAGTAAAAGTAAAATAAAAGCTAGCTCTAAATTTAAAATAAAAAAATAAAAAAGGGAAAATGGTGGACATGAAAAGATAGAGGAAATTAATTGAAAAAATAGAACTTTTCATTATTAGGGGCTTGGTAATCAGCTGTGTGGGGGGCTATGAAAAATGAAAAGCTCAAAGTGAAATAGGAGGAGCATTGGCAAAAAAAATTGGAAGTATGGAAAGGGTAGTGGGTTCGAATCTGTGTAATTGCAATAGGTCTTCTAAATTTGATTTTTTTGGAGTACCTTTTATGGTATTCTTTGATGTTGGGAAGTGCAAAGGGAAAAACCAATGTTGAAAGCATTGAATATTGAGTCTAAGCAGGCAAAACATCTATAATGGTGGAAAAAAGGGAGCGAAAAAATTATAGGGATTTGAAAGAGTTTTTGAGGACAAGGTAGACTAGCTTGGAGATGCTTTGTATCACACCATTATAGGAATTTCATCATTGGTGACTCAAACTGGCATAAGATGGACAATAAGTTGAAAAGAAGGATTGTTGTCCAACAAACGGTGGGTGATGTTTTTTTCATGGAGTTGCTTGATGCTTCTGCATCTAAGATCAAGAAGTCTTATAATATTAAGGTCTTTTCTTACCTTATATTCAGACTTGAAAATAATAAGCATAATTAGAAAAACATAGCAAGCTTTATTTTTTATATATACTTATTTAATTGCATACCAGATTTAGTCGATCAATTTTTTGTATCATAGAGGTGAAATTGACATTTTTTTACAAACCTGAGATCAAAGAAACCAAGGATGATATGATGAATTTCGGACATTGTGTTCAATGAGTGGTTTTTGATTAGTAATAAAAGAAATTATAGAATTTCAAATAAGATTGTAGATGTAAACTTGACACATAATAAAACCAGTGAGCATTAAAATTAGCTAGTCAAAAATCAAAACTTCTAAACCCCCTATTTATGATAGGGAAATTAATTAAATTTAGCTTTTAAAGTTGAAAAGGACACATTGCAGTTGGAAAATTTCTTAAAACAATCTTCTTGTATCATGTTTATAGAAATAAATAATTTACAGTAAATGGAAATAGGAATTATTTTATCTGTTATCTGAGGTTCTTAAAATTACATTGTTAGTTAGGTCAATCCAAGCGTTTAGCTACAATTTTACTGCAAAGAAAAGATATTCAAGTTCTAAGGAGATAGATATATTGTGCCTCTCAATTTAATGTTTTATATGTCTCTACATTTTGTTTTTAGTTGGGTCAATGATTTAGAGTAAGGTTTTGAGTTATTTAATGCTTGGAATGGTTTTCTTATGGATTAAATCTGAAGCACACTAAATTTAGTAATGAATATACTTTAAAAATTTCTTGAAGTTAGAAATACCATTAAAGATCAAATTGCATGTTTATAGCTAGTTGCACATAAAATATAAATTGCATGTCAATCATATAATTTTTTGTCATTTTTTTTGCATGAAAGATGTACATGTAAAAAATTGAATGAAAGGAAAAGAGTATTTATTTTATTATCTTTGGATATGCATGTTAATGTCTTCTCTATGTATTGGATTTACCTTCTAGGATAGGGTTCCAAATAAGAGAAGTAGATTCTTTTTTCATGATCTACATCATACTTTAAGTGCTTTGGCCAAAGCCATGTGTTCATTAAAATAGATGAAATTTACCTAGCAAAATTATTATATATATTTCTCTACCATATCCTGTTTGTGGGACATTGCACGATCATGTTACAAATGCATGTATATACATTACGTTGGCACTAGGATTCCCTCCTGCTTTTAATTTCTAGGTTGCTAGGTAATTCGTGTAGTGTCGAGTATTCTTTGTGTTAAGAAGGATTCCAGGGAAGTGTAAGCTTTGTGGTTGGGTGCAAACGTGCCTTAGCCATGTTCTTAGCTCTTGACTTGCAGATGACTATGAGGGTCGGTGGAAATCAGAGACTACTATATGTTCCTCACATTATTATATCATTGACTATATTTTTACTTTCAAATTATATCATTATTTGACTTCATGGCACAAGAGCTAGAGTTGTATTATTAAAAATAATATATTATGTTATTTTAGCTAGATTATGCACTACACATATGAAGATGTGTTATGATATTTATTACTTAATGAAGTTGTATCACTTTTATTCCATGTTTATGAGATCACGAGTTTATTCTTATTATTACATGAGACTGTGTTGGGTCTTGATCCTTACATTTGGTATTAGAGCTCTAGGTTTAACACTAGAACCTTTGTCTACTACACTAAGAAGCAAAAGGTTCATGTTGCAGCCCATGTGTTTGTTGGTGCTTGGTGAATGATAGTTCAAGAGCTTATTTTGATGAATTAGTGTGAACCAACCCATGGAGTGTGTTTGAGGAGGATGAGTACCTCCTAGGTCCCCTAACACATTTGATAGGATGGAAATATACCCCTAGTTGAGAGTATCCTAAGTAAGGAATGCTCACTCTCTGATGAGTTTCCCATTGTATGACAGATTTGGTTGGGACATTTTCTTGTGTGATTGTGATGTTGGTAGCAATTATTAATGTCATTCTTCCTTAGCATGAAACATTTGAGAAATTCTTTCTTTTAATGGTTGGTTAGACCCTTGAATTTTTGAGCAGTGCTTTCATGTGTGATTTCCATTTTGATGTCTCAATTCCTTCTAAATGTGAATGTGTAGCGACCCTTGAGTGGTCTCATTTATTCTTATGTTTTCTCTTTGGATATGTATATAGGAATGCATGTGATTGGAATTGAATTATTGGGTGGTAAATTCTTGGCTCATGATTGAGAATTTGAGAAATATCTTATGTGACTTAGGCATTGAAAGTAATGTTGGTATGTCGTATGCTTGAATTGTAAAAAATGTGTTCTTCTAGTAATGTTTCCTATAGTGCATTGTGCATAGTATCGTTAGTGAAGTATCATCATATATGTTAAGTGATCATGTAGTGCATAAATGTAATGATGTATTGCCATAATAGAACATTTGGATCAATGAATTATGTCCCCAAATCATGTGGTCCCTAGGATTCTCATAAGAATCTAGATAGGTATTTGATATTAATTTTCCCCTTGCAATGGATGCATGTTAAATCAAATTGTTCTTATTAGCAACATTATGCTAGTTTGTCTTAGAACCTCATATCTAATGTATCATGTGAATGACAAGGATTTAATTTTGTTTAGAATATATGCTAGTGATGCATGATGTACGTAATGTTTGTGTGTGTCAATAGAATGTGTATATTTCATAGTGAACCTTGCATATGCCTTCTTTCATCATAAGGTGATCATTTCTAGACAATGTATTTACTTAATGTGGTTTTCGTTGACATATTAAATTGAATTTGGAGAATTGTGTTTATATTTTGTTTGAGCATACTCTTTCTAATGTACTTTTGATGTAGTACCTCCAAGGTGTCATGTAGCCATTAATCCCTCAAATGTGGCTAACCTTAGTCACTTGGTTCATGTGATCATTATTTCAAGTTTAATGTCTTATTTTTGTTATCGATGAACTCTCTCATCTTTGATTACAAGTTGTCATTGAAATTTTAGGTTTTCTTGTGAACAGTCTAGTCACCAATTTTCCATCTATCTATTTTGTGACCCTTGGTCATGTTTGATTCAGTGTTTCAATTCAGTTCATTTTAATATTATTTTTACAATTGATAATTCTCCCTCTTGGGTTGCATTTTATCCTTATGGTGGCTATTCTAAATGTTTTAAATTGTTGGTCCTATTCTATGTTACATTTTTTTCCTATCATGTTCATTACAAACCCCTGATAGAGTCTACAAGGGAGTATATGGTAGAGGGTGTCCTAAATATTGGTATTTATATTAAATAGAATCATATTACTTTGATTCTTGTTCTGATAAAATTAAAGTAGATGTGTGGGTTTGATTATTATGGTAAAAATATTGTATTTATATGGTTTCTAGCTTTGAGTGACTTTGATGTGTGTGAATATCTTTGTACTCATAATCGAGTGAGGTCTATTCAAATATTTTTTAAGAAAATGTTTATGATTTGTGATATAATCTTTGAGTGAGTTAAATGTTTGATAAAATTGTTGCATCATGCATGAGTATGTTTGCTAGTATATGGTTGGGTGTGATTTAGTCCAGCAACTAAGTTTGTTCTTACTTATCTCGGTCTTTCTATTGTGGTCTTGTGACCATATTTCCTAAGTATGTCGGCATTAGTTGGTTGTTTTTTGTGACATCTTGTGAATTGAAATTCATGTTATTTGATAGTGGGAAGATGCACATTGAGTTATTTGGATATGAAGATATGTTAGTATATTTTCAACACATAAATTATTATGTTTATTGCTTTATATTATTTATGTCTACCTTGTTAAGTTGTTTGTTGAGTTTAACCAAGTGGGATTTGGTAGTTTCTCCTTGGTTCTAAATGTGACTTCATAATCTTGCTAGGTTGTTTAAACTTTAACCCATAGGTAGGTCATAGTGAGCATCATGGTAGTATAGATTTGAATTTTTCTCCTATGCTTTGTATTCATTTGCTTTAATTGCAAATCCTTTTTGTTGGAGGGATTATTTTTTTCAAAGGTAATTTCCTATATTCATGCCTCTTTGGACATTGTGATTATTCTTAGGTTTCCTTGAGGAACTAGTGTGGTTAAAAGGACCTTGTGAGTATTTCATAGTTGGAAGAGAGACATGCTCTTGTTGTGCATGAAGTTGAGGTAGTGTGATGGGGAGTACTATCTCTCAAGAGCACATTTGCTCTTTCTAAGACCTACTCTTTGGTCTTACTAGGGTATTCTACTCTACCCTCCTTAGAGGTCACTCCTAAGACCCTTATCTCCTTATAGAACTCTCCACCAACTTCAAACACTCACCTTTGCTCTCACACCCCTACTAAGCACCTTTGGGCTCAACTTTGCCACAACATTCCCCAAGCCATTCTTGGGACTAGGAATAGGTCTTCCAACTATTCCTTGGTTGATCTTACTTCACTCTGATCCATCTTGTTGGATTCCTTCTTCATTTGTCCATCGAATTCATGTAAACCTTGTTTTTAGGCCTTGTATCCTTTTTGGTCAATTAGGCCTCCTAAAACTAGTGTTCTTGGAATGACTCCAAGAATTCCTTAAAACACCCCCAAAATATTTAGGGATTCCCCCTATAGACCTCCTAGGCTGCAAGATTTCCTAGGTTTTAGACCTTCTTGGTGTCTATACATAGGTCTGTCACCAAACCCCTATTTTCAAGGGTTTCTAGGGCATGTGACACTGTCTGGTTTCTTTAACTTCATTGAGTGCTTTAATGGCCTCCTCTGGACTTCTCCTTGCATACACATGTCCAAGACACATACCCCTACACCTCTACACCATTTATTGGCACAAACCAATCGGTTAAGCAAGCCCTTTTGCTTCTGTTCTGTTCAAGCACCTAGCCAGAATGCCCCTGCACTCACCTAGAGCTTGATGGAATTACTAGCTCTCCTACAAACAAAGAATCCACATAAAATATTTACACTATATATAAGGTCCCCTAATTGATTCCAAGAGGCCATGGAAGTTCAGCCACGAGAATTCAAGTGCGTGCATCTTTTACAAAACTGGCCTTGAACTGGGCAGTGAAACAAATGAACATAAATTATTTACAAATTATTAACTAGTCATGCCAAATAGCTAAATCAATGCCACACAAAGTAGTTACATGTCGCAAATTAGAGATTCAATGCATTAGTTTAGTCCTTTCAATCCATTAATTGACTGGATCAAGGCTCTGTTTCAAAAACACAGTCAAGAAAACTTGTTCTTTCCAAGACACAATTCGTACAATAGTACTTCCAACTGTTCCAACTCTTCCAACTCTTCCAACTGTCAGGTTAGGGTTTGTATGACCTTATATATCCTATCCCCAAATGTTGGGACCCTTAGGTTGGGCTTAGAACAACATAAAATGCTTCCTAGTGTTTAGGAAAAGTTGTCATGACAACTTTGCAGGATGTCCTAAGAATACACAAAGCTCAAGACTCTAAACAAACTTGCCACAACACACACACCAAATCAACCTTGGGAATTTTTCAAATAGTCCTTATTACCTTGGTGGTTGGATAGAACCACCTACAAGCCAAAATTTGCTAAGACCTTTCAAAATACCTTAAGGTGCTCCTGCACCATCTCCCCCCTGCAACAAGGAAGTTAAGGAACCTGTGGTGTTAATAACTCCTCACTGATACCATGCTTCTTGAAGTCACTCTCTGCTATCCAGGTAGCCTCTGACTCTAGTTGGTGTCTCCATTTCACTAGGTGCTCCATGTATGTCTTGTGCCTATTCATCTTCTTCACCCTTGAATCCAGAATCTTGTCAACCTATGGGATGATCTAATCTGTTACCTTGAGTTCTTCCACATCCTTACTCACCTCAGTAGTGTACTACTCATCATTCATCTCTAGTCCTTTATATTTCACCAAGTCTTTCACATTGAATATACGAGAAATGGACAACTCCTTGAGTAGTTCCACCTTGTAGGCATTTTGATCATATTTATCCAACACTTTGCATGGCCCTATCCTTTTCATCTGTAGCTTACTTGGTATGCCCTTCTATAGTCTAGCCTTGTTCAAGTATACCATTACCAAATCACTTGTCTCAAACTGTAGATCTCTCCTCCGTTCATCTCTTTTATCTTTCAACTTCTGATTAGCCTCCATTAGTGTCTTCTTTACTTGCTCATGAACCTCTCTCATTGATTGAGCAAAATCATCAGCATGACCACTAATTCCTTCATAACCCTTTAGGTCTCTTAGCTCAAGTACACCTCTTGGATGTAACCCATACACAATTTCAAATGGAATCTTACTAGTAGTCATGTTTTTGCTATCATTATAGGCAAATTCTGCCTATGGAATAACTTGTTCCCATCCTTGTCCATACTCTTTAGTCAGACACCTCAACGAGTTACCGAGTACCCTATTTATCACCTATGTCTATCCATCCGTTTGAGGGTGATATGCAGAACTATGAGACAAGTTGGTTCCTAGCCTCCTCCAAAGAGTTCCAAAAGTGGTATGTGAACTTCACATCTATGTCCGCAACTATGCTCATTGGCAACCCATGTATCCTTACTATCTCCTTGAAGAATAGATGGGCAATGTGACTCGCATCATGTGTTTTTTTGCATGGGATGAAATGACTCATCTTACTGAATTTGTCTACTACCACAAACACACTATCCAAACTAGTTGGTGTCCTAGGTAGCCCTACTATGAAATCCATACTTATGCACTCCCGTGGTCTGTTTGGGATGGGCAATGGTTGGTAAAGACCTGCATTTGTTGATGTCCCCTTTTCCTTCTGACGCACTCCACATTTCTCAACATACCTTCTTACATCTCTCTGCATTTTAGGCCACCAATAGAACCTCTCCACTAAGTCTAGGGTCTTGTTTAACCCAAAGTGTCCACTCAAACTTCCATTGTGCTTTTCTTGGATGAGGTTCTCCCTCATGGAACCTCTTGGAACACATAGTTGTTTCCCTCTAAACAATAGACCATTCTGTAAAGTGTAGTCTGCATACTCACTATGAAAGTGATTTTCAAAATCATTACACACCTTATAGATCTCTGAGAAATCTGAATCTCCTTCATAAAGATCCTTGAACCCCTCAACTCCTATACTCTGCAGCTGTATCTCTTGAATGGTAAGTAACCTTCTGCTAAGGGCATCTGCAACTTTGTTATTGACCCCTTTCTTTTGCTTGATAGTAAAAGTGTATGATTGTAGAAACTCCATCCACTTTATATGCCTCAAACTAAGCTTCTCTTGTGTGTTTATGTAGCTTAAGTCCTGGTTATCAATGTATACCACAAATTCTTTAGGCAACAAATAGTGCCTCCACTACTTAAGGGCTTGTACCAAAGCATATAGCTCTAAGTCATAGGATGAATATCTAGACTTTGCTTCATTTAGCCTCTCACTAAAGAATGCCACTGGCCTGCCTTCTTGGCTTAGGACTGCACCCACTGCTATGTTGCTTGCATCACATTCCACTATGAACAGTTTGTCAAAACTTGGTAAAACCAGTATTGGTTGGGTAGCTACTTCCTTTTTCAATCTCTCAAACCCCTCATTGGCTTCTTTTGTCCACACAAACTTTTTCTTAAGTCCTCCTTTGATGGTGTCAAGGACTGGTGCACAGATTTCACTAAATCTCCTAATAAACTTCCTCTAGAATTGGGCTAACCCATGGAAAATTCTGACTTCAGTCCCTGTCTTGGGAATAGGCCAACTGAGAATGGCTTCAACCTTGCTCTTATCCATCTTCAAGTCCCCTTGAGATACTTCAAATCCTAGGTAGACTAGCTCTTGTTTCATAAACTCACTCTTCTCAAGATTTATGGTGAGCTTCTCCTCTTGAAGTTTCTTCAAGACAAGTTCCAGGTGCTTCATATGTTCCTCTTTTGTTTTACTAAAGATGAGGATATCATCTAAGTAGAATACCACAAAGACTCCTATATATTCCTTCAAGACCTCATTCATCACCCTCACAAAAGTGCTAGGTGCATTCGTAAGCCCAAATGGCATTACCAACAACTCATATAACCCCTTTGTGGTCTTAAAAGCTGACTTCCATTCATCTCCCTCTTTCATCCTAATCTGATAGTAGCCACTTTTTAAATCAATCTTGGAGTAATACTTAGCACCCCCTAAACAATCCATTAAATCTTCTATTCTAGGAATAGGAAACCTATATCTAATAATTATCCTATTTATTGCCCTAGAATCAGTACACATTCTCCACTTATCTCCCTTCTTAGGAGCCAACACCACTGGGACAACACATCCAGGCTTATGCTTTTTCTGATCAACCCTTGGTCCAAGAGCTCTTGAACTTGCCTTGCTATCTCTTTGTTCTGCTCCGGTGTCATCTTGTATGCAGCCTTGTTAGGAAATGTTGCTCCTGGCACAAAGTCTATTTGATGACTGATTGCCCTCTTAGGTGGTAGTGTGGCTGGTGTACCTTCACAAATAATGTCCTTGAACTGGTCTAACAATTGCTTCACTTCTTCTAACATAGGTGACTGACTAGGTGAGTCCTCCTCCTTTGGCTTCAACATGATAGCGTAGCCAACTCCTTCTTCCTCCTTCATGTCTTTTAAGAATTCCTTCCCACTCATCAAAAGTGTATGGGATTCTACCTTCTCCACTGTGCCTTCTTCTATTAAAGACCGAATCTTGTAAGTTACTCCATTATTTTTGAATGAGTACTTGTTCTCCTTACCATGGTGTACTGCCTCCCTACCATATTGCCATGGTCTGCCAAGAAACATATGGCATGCATCCATTGGTAACACATCACATAGTATCCTATCTTGATACTTCTCTATGGTAAACTCAATCCATACTTGCTCATTGACCAATATACTTTGCCCCTTACTCAACCAAGTAACTTTATAGGGACACACATGAGGTATCTTAGTGAGGTTCAACTTCTGTACTGCCTCCTCTGAGATGACATTATCAGTGGATCCTGAATCAATGATGACCTTGCATACCTTGCCTAGTATTTTGCACTTGACTCTAAAAAGAGCCCTCCTCTATTTGTGTTCATCCTTTGTAGGTTCTTTCATCAAGATCCTTCTCAACATGAGATTTTCTCCTTTCTCCGAATCTAAACTCACCTCTGAGTGTTTAGAATAGTCCTCGTCTTGGACATAAGCAATCCTTTTCTGACCTTGTGAAGATGTTGGCTTATCAAGACACCTATATGCAGGGTGACCCAATTGCCCACAATTGTAACACTTCATGGAAGCAAAGTGAGAGTTTCTCCCAAATCCTCTTGATCTGCCTCTTCCACCATTGTAAGAACTTCTACCTTTGTATCCCCCTCTACTATTTATCTCATGGGATTTTTCACCAACCTTAGAATCGCCTTGGCCTCTTTTCTCATTGCTCCTTCCACCCAAACCTCCTCTATGTCCACCTCTAGGGTCTCTGCCTCTTCCTCTACCCTAGTACTTGAATCTTGTTTCTTTTTTAGTTTTTCTTCCACTTTAATGGCCATCTGATAACAACTATGGAGGGTAGTAAGTGAAAAGAGACTCAACTCTTCTTGTATGTTCCATCTAAGGTCATTTAGATACTTGGCAACCTTAATGCTTTCACTTTCTTGCACTCTAGACCTCAGGTTTAGTTTTTGGAACTCTTCGGTGTAGGCAACTACATCTAGTTCTCTCTGTCTGAGATTCTACCTCTTCTTATGCAATTGGATGTCATAATCCTTAGGTAGATAGTTTTCCTTTACTTTAGCCACCATAGTTTTCCAATTTCCTATTGGCTTCTTTCCTTCCTTCTCTCTTTCTTCTTGCAAAAACTTCCACCAAGTTAATGCATGTCCTCTTAGCCTTGATTTGGCTATCTTCACCTTTTGTGCCTCTGTAACCCCATCACATTCAAAGTGATTTTCCATTCCCTCAATCCATTCCATAACTAATTATGCATCCATTCTTCCTGTGAAAATAGGGATTCCTTCTAGTGCCTTGCCACTTAGTGCCTTTAATGCTTTGAGGAAGGGTTCCTCTACTAATGCAGGGTCAGGTTCTGGTTCTATTTCTTCCTCAACTTGGTTCTCACACTTGTCTTTAACCCCTGCTAATTGCACTTCCATCTTGCCTGCAGTCCCTGCAACCTCTTCTAGTTTTTGCTTCATCTCCTCCATAATTTTTTCAAGACGTTTGTTCTTTTCTTGTTGCTTTGTCAAATCCCTAGCTAGTTCTACATTGGTCACCATGGTGTTTTCCCCTATGGATTCAAGTCTCTTTGACATATATTTCTCAATTCCCAAGACTTTTAACTTGGCTCTGATACCAATTTGATGGGGAGTACTATCTCTCAAGAGCACATTTGCTCTTTCTAAGACCTACTATTTGGTCTTACTAGGGTATTCTTCTCTACCCTCCTCAGAGGTCACTTCAAGACCCCTATCTCCTTATAGAACTCCTCCTACAAACAAAGACTCCATAGACCATATTTACACTATATAAAAGGTCCCCTACTTGATTCCGAGAGGCCATGGAAGTTCAACCACGAGAATTCAAGTGGGGTGCATCTTTTACAAAACTGGCCCTGAATCGGGCAGTGAAACAAATGAACACAAAGTATTTACAAACTGTTAACCAGTCATGCCAAATAGCTAAACCAATGCCACACAAAGTAGTTACATGTCACAAATTAGAGATTCAATGCATTAGTTCAGTCCTTTCAATCCGTTAATTGATTGGATCAAGGCTCTGTTTCAAAAACACAGTCAAGAAAACTTGTTCTTTCCAAGACACAATTCGTACAATAGTACTTCCAACTCTTCCAACTGTCAGGTTAGGGATTTTTTGAATATTATTATTTATATATATTAATAATTATATAAAATATTAGTAAAACTCTAAAAAAGAATCACTTGAAAAAGGATTCACTATAAGTTAAAATAAACTTTTAAAAAAAAAGCAAAAAAAAAGAAGATTAAAATAAAAATAAGGAACTTTTAAATAAAAAGTATTTTAAATATGACTTTAGAGAATCACAAGAAGCTAAAATAAGGAGAAACAAAGATAATTGAATTGCATGAACATGGGGGAAGTAAAATAAAATAAAAGTGAGTTCTAAATTTTAAATTTTAGAAAAAGAGAAAGCGATGGACATGAAAAGATAGAGGAAACTAAAAGATATTTAGGGGCTTTAGGGGCTTTGTAATCAGTTGTAAGGGGGGGGATATGAAAAGAAAAATCTCAACATGAAATAGGAGAAGCATTGGCAGAAAATTTTGGAAGTATGGAAGGGGTCATGGGTTCGAATCTCTGTACCTACAACACATCTTTTAAATTTGATTTTTTTTGGAGTACCCTTTATGGTAGTCTTTGATGTTGGGAAGTGCGAAGGGAAAAATCAGTGTTGAAAGAATTGAATATTGAGTCCAAGCAGAAAAAACATATATAATTGTGGTAGAAATGGAGCATATTAATAGTAATATAATATAATCACTGAACATTGACATTTAGGCATCATGTAATTGTCTGAAGAAAAAATTACATGGACTTTAGAGAGTTTTTGAGGACAAGGTAGACTAGCTTGGAGATGCTTTATATCACACCATTACAGGAATTGCATCATCGGTGCCTCAAACTGGCATAGGGGGACAATAAGTTGAAAAGAAGGATTGTTGATTAGCAAACGGTGGGTGATGTTTCTATAATGGAGTTGTTTGATGCTTCTACATCTAAGATCAAGAAGTTTTATTATATTAAGGTATTTTCTTACCTTGTTTGAATTGAAAATAATAAGCATCATTAGAAAAGCATAGGAAACATTATTTTTTATATAAAATTATTTAATTGCATGTCAAATTTAGTGAGTCAAATTTTAGTATCATAGAGGTGAAATTGACAATTTTTTACAAACCTCGGATCAAAGAAACCAAGGATGATGTGATGAATTTCAGACATTGTGTTTAGTGTGTGGCATTAGATTAGTAATAAGAGAAATTATAGAATGTCAAATAATATTTTAGATGTAAACTTGATACATGATAAAACCAATGAGCATTAAAATTAGCTAGTCAAAAATCAGAGTCTAAACCCCTATTTGTGATAGGGAAATCGATTAAATTTAGCTTTTAAACTTGAAAGGGACATATTACAGTTTGAAATTTTTTGAAAATAATATTCTCGTATCATTTAACTTATATAAATAAACAATTTACAGAAAACGAAAAAATAGGAATTCTTTTATCTACCTTTTGAGTTTCTTAAAATTACATTGTTAGTTAGTTAAATCTAGGCATTTAGCTACAATTTTACTATAATGAAAAGATATCTAGGTTCTCATGAGATAGATTAATTGTGCCTCTCAGTTTCATGTTTCATATGTTTGTAAATATTTTTTTTAGCTAGGTCAATGGTTTATAGTAAGGTTTTGAGTTATTTAATGCTCTGGAATAGATTTCTTATAGATTAAATCTGAAGGACATTAAATTTAGTAATTCATGTACTTTAAAAATTACTTGAAGTTGGAAATACCATTAAAGATCAAATTGCACGTTTATAACTACTTGCACATAAAAATTAAATTAGATGTCAATCATATATTTTTCTGTCATTTTTTTGCATGAAAGATATACATATGATCAATTGCATGAAAGGAAAAGAGTATTTATTTTATTATCTTTGGATATGAATGTTAATGTTTTCTATGTGTATTGGATTTTACCTTTTGGGATAGGGTGTCGAATATGGGCTAACACAGAAGTAGATCCTCTTTTCAGGATGTACATGATACTTTTAGTGCTTTGGCCAAATCCATGTGTTCATTGAAATAGATGGAATTTGCTTAGAAAATTTATTATATATATTTCTTTTCCATATCCTTTTTTTGGGATACTACATTTTCATGATAGAAATGCATGTATATACATTAGTCTTGCACCAATATTCCTTCTTGGTTTTTATTTCCAAGTTGCTAGGTACTCCATGCAAGGTTGGGTATTCTTCATGCTAGGAAGGATTACAGGGAAGTGTAAGCTTCATGGTTGGGCAGAAAATAACTTGAGCCATGTTCGTGTCTCTTGACTTGTGGAAGACTATGAGGTTCGATGGTGGTCAGAGACTATTGTATGCTCCTCACATTATTATTATATCATTGACTATATTTGTACTTTTATATTATATCATTATTTGACTTCAAGGCATGAGATCCAGAGTTGTATTATTAAAAATAATATATTATTTGCTTTTACCTAGATTATGCACTACACATATGAGGATGTGTTATGATATTTATTACTTAATAAAGTTTTATCACTTTTATTCCATGTTTATGAGATCATGAGTTTATTATTATTATTATGTGAGATTGTGTTAGGTCTCGATCCTTACACACAATCCTTTATCTATTCCTATTTTAAACACTCCTATCCCTCATGGGGTGGAGATTCTTAAATTTGACAAGTCTGGGGGTCGTGGAGACCCTCAAATGCACATTTTTGCATTTATTGTTATGTGCACTAATTTCTTCCATCACAATTCTCTAATGGCTAAAATCTTTCTTAGAACCCTTCAGGACACTACCCTTGAGTGGTAATTTTCCTTGCCAAATAACTTTATCTTCCCATTTGATTAGTTGGTAAATCAATTCCTTCAACAATTCCAAGCTAACATCAGACCAAAGATGACCTTTTTGTATCTCATTCAATTTAAGAAAGGGGACTAGGAAAAGGTGACTAATTTTATCGCTCGATATCATGAATTGTTCTCTCAAATTTCTTATCCTCTGTTGGACTCATATGTGCAAAAGGTTTTCATTGGTAACTTATAGACGTCATGGAAAGAAAATTTTTCCTTAATGAAATATCCTTCTTTTGCATATCTATGTGCCATATTGCATGAGTACCAACGAATGGTGGCATAATTTACGGGTTTATCTTCATTCTTTTGTTCTGATAATCAGTCTATAGTGTCAATTTTTGAAAAAACAAAGATAATTCAAACATGGTCTCTACATCTAAGGACAATCGCCTAGGACGCAATAGGAATTTAACAAAATTATATGACTTTTATAAAGTTGTTTTGAACAAGTTATTAAAAGATAAGGTTTAGACATTTCCAAAACCTTGACCTCTGACTGAGCCATATCATGAGTGGTATAACGAGCATCAATTTTCTCAATTCCACCAAGTACACAGACATGATATTGAGCAATTCATGCGCCTGCATCATGAGATTCATGACCACATTGATGATGGGACCATCTGTCTCGATGGAAAGAAACAAAATTCTAATAAATATGTGGCCAAGGCTAACAGTGAATTACAAATTTATAAGTATTTGTTTCCCTCTCATTCTGCAAATTTGGTAACATAATCTTCTACATTATTTGAGTACATGAACATGGTTTTTTTCACACGTATCCCTCTTCCTCAAAATGTGAGTGATACACCTAACACAACATCCACCTCACATATGAGCCTCTCAATGAACATCCCTCCCCACTATGCATTCCTTCTTTGATCAAAGGAAACATCATAACTCATGTCTTAGTTGATCTGATAATGTGATAACAGAGGAGACTTTGTTTATAAACAACTTACACAAGGAGAGATATGAAGAGTTAGAGACCACTCTCTGTATACATGATGGACTCTTTGTCACCCCTATGGGCTCTATTTCTTTTTCAGTCTTAGAAATGTTCGAGATACATGAAGAGGATGATGTTGTATATGATGATGAAAGAGGGGGTTCATTTTGGAGTCATCAAGCAGTACATGGTGAAAAATGTATGGATCTTGAGTCAACATTATTACCCAATGATAACACTGAGGGGCTGGTTGATTCATTTGATAATAAAGCTTCAGGTTGTGTTGATACTGTAGAAATTCTTGACCCATATGTTGAGGGGTCAAGAAATGCAAATAATGATGAATCTCATGTTGGTGAGTATGAATCTGAGTACAATTGCTTCTTGTGTGATTTTATTTGTGTGAACATTGACATGTTCTCATCCATCGAGGAAAAAATTTATGTGAAAGAAAATGAAGACCCTAGTTATATTGTTGATGAGAAGTTTTTAGTTGGCAATGAGGCTTTCACTTTTGGGTTAGCACACATATCAACTGATATTGCACATAAGGTTACAAATGCACATGAATATCTCCATGCTACCCCTATTGATGTAGAATTGTTTGAACCTTCCCTTGAGGTGTTCTCTATTGAGATGACTGATGATGTGAAGAATGAGTTAGAATATGTTAGTGAGCCTAAGATGAATGCATTTACTCATTTCTTGAATGATAATTCAATGCACATGATACCCACCTCTATGATACCAAGGTGTGTTTTTATGTACTTGAACTGAAATGTCAAAGAATGTACCCATGTTGTAGTGATAAATATAAGGATTCTCTAGAATATACATCTTTTGTCTTTGACATATTTGAAAATGATTTTCATGACATGCAATAAATTGTTTATGAGAGCTTTCAGTTTGAGGTACAAACTGATTTGGATGTCAAATTTTGTGATGAAAAAGATCAAATGGACTATGAATGCTCTTATTTTTTAGCTCAAGTGAATGAGCATCTAGTGGAACATGAAAGTGGGTTGTCCAGGGTAAAATGTCACAATGGTTGTGAATTTCAATCAGTGTCTAATTGCAAATTGCAGATTGACAAAATTGGTGGTGGAAAGCACAATGATATAGTGGGACATGTCAGTGACCGAACTAGTTTGTGGGCAGTTTATGAAAGTGTTTGCAGACTTGACCTACTACAAACAATAGAGAATTTTATTTTTGATGGGGTAAATATTGGCATTTCTTTTTTGGGGGCCTGGGGCCACCAAATGAAGTTTGAAAATGAATGGAGCAGTTTTTCAGGGCACCCATCTAACTAAGTGTTTGGTCTACTCTCCAAAGAGCTGAATTCTCACCATACCCACCAAGGGTATGGATCCTTGAGTTGGAGCCACTGATAGAGCTTTTAAAATTTCCACAAGTCTTGGCTGGTCTATAAAAAAAAAAAAATCTGGCTATTACCCTTGTGCTTAGGAGTCAAAGGTTAGGGTTTAGGGTTTTATTTTCCCTTGTTTAGAATCTTCATATCTTTTGGGCCCTTGCATTATGTTTTCCTATTGACCTATTGCTTTGGCTAGCTAGTCACTTAAATCTTTGATTGAGCCTATTACATCATGCATTTTACCGGCCCCTTTACCTAGCCCTTTGGTCTTTTCTGTGTTAAGACTTAATACTAATCTTCACCTAATGTCAGGTGATAAATTTCAGAATTTTAGACTTATGTCTAAGTCTTATGCCTTAAGGGTTTTTCCCCCTATGCCTAGTTAGTCCCCTTTTACAAATAACATTGTGGCATGTGCAGGTCTTTGGACCGTCATATCGATGGATGTGATCCTGACTGTTCTCCGCTGGTCTCGTGAGAATTTTCAATGATGTCACTAAGGTATGGTGAGGTGTGTGATATGTTTCTATTTGTCATGTATGGTGATAGGGCCCAATCTTAATTCTCCAATGGTATTAATAAAGGCTCTCAAATTGATGGTTGTCATGTGATGATGAGGATTAATTTTGGTTGTTCCTCGCCAACCGTGCATAATTAAAATAATGGTTTTGAAGGTACTGCAAGGTGTGTGGTCAGATGATGCATGGATTCGCTTGGCGGTACAATAAGGTTGATTGGGGCCTGCAAGTGGTATGCATGTTTTTTGACTGGGAGGTGTTTCATTAGTCGAGGATCCTTCCATGTGATGATAGGGAATTTCCAAAGGTGTTTGACTCGATCCAAGTCGTTCAACATTTTGACTAGGAAGTGCATCAATGACCCGAATTTAAAACATTGAACTACCCATGTGATGTTTGTTTGACCTCTGCGAATAACATATATTAATGGCACAGGTTCTTCGATGGATATCAACCTAATTTCCATGTGTGTGAGGGGTTATTTCTTTTTAATCATGATGCATAGTACATCAATTTCCATGAACTTAGAAACTAGCAATGGTGGAATTGACATCAGCAAATAATCATTCGCTCACTCTCTGCTACAGTTGGAGCATTGATGGTTATTTCATCAATTTTATTTATAAATTCTTGTCAGTTATTCATTTGTTTCATAGTAATTCAAAGTTTGAAATATTTTGTGCTTTTGTATTAAGTAGTTGTTGCTTCGGAAAAGGCTCTAGATTTGAGTGAGAGATGAGCAAGAAAATTGGTTTCAGCTCACTGTTACATAGGTATGTGAGAATGGGTATGAAAAGGTCTCTGGAGGAGATGAGATAGCATCAAAAAATCACCATTCTAGGCATTCTTGGATCCAAATAAGAAGATACAAGGTCCCTCCTAGATCTTACTAGGGGCAGTCCTCGATTTAAGAGCCAACTTACAGATGTGGAGGTGACGAGCTGTGAACGGGGAAAGCGGTCTATGGAGCATGGTGAAGGATCAAAGGATGGGCTGAGTTTCAGTTGAGACTCTCTACGGTAGAAGAATTCACCCATTAATGTCTCAAGTTGCTCTGGTAGTGATGGCTCCGAGAATAACTCAGACTATCGCAGTTACCTCGTTGCTTTAACTAATTTGGTTGGTGTTGATAAAGAGGTCCTCATGGTAAGCCCAATTGTCATGGTGGCACCATGTGCTAGCTTTGTTCCTGGTGTTAAGAGGGAGGTTGATAAGGATAAGGTGGTTTTTTTTCCTCTCATGAAGGCGAAAACACGAAGCGGTTGTTTGTATCGTGGTCATGGTGTTGGTTTTGGTTTTGGGAGTTCATGTGGTTTGTTGAATTCTCCTTTTTGTTCTGGTGTTGTGTTGTTTCCTTTTGGGTCTGACGTGGATAAAGGTGACAAAATTCCTTGGTTGGATTTTTCTATGGTTATGGTGGTACCAACTGGTTACGAAGGTTGTAACTATTTTTTATTCCCTTATTCATCGAATGATTGCATTCAATTGTGTGGGAAGTGTGAAATGCAGATGAAATTCCATTTTTGAAATGAAATTCTGCTAAAATGTAATGGCAATGAGCCCAAAGCTTGTCGCTCTCCTATTCTATAAAGGAGATCTCAAGGCTCATTGGAGAGGTCGGATTTTTCAATCCTGAAGGTCTAGGTGGTATATACTGAATGCATATAATGCAAAATTTAGGATAAGTTAGTGGGTGAATTGTCTTGGGCAGGGTTTTCATATGAGATGGTCTTAATATGTCTTATGTAATTACTAATATTGAAAGAAATCTAAAAAATTTAAGGTAATTGCTCTCTTGTGTGTGTTGTGACAAGCTATAAATGAAATTATCAAGGGTATTTTCATCTGTCTTCAATAATTCATTTGAATGTATGATTCTATTTCTTGGCTTAACTTAATGAGTTAATCAAACACTTGAGAAAGGATTGTAAGCCTGTGATAATGTGCTAAGGATCTAATAAGGAGTGTTACTGAGAGTACTATGAAGTCTTAGAATGTAATGCATTGTGAGAATCATTCACTCATATCAGTTTTAATTGTTATGTATGACTAAATATTTTATCTGTGACTCCTGCCATAATTGATGAGGCACTCGTTAATTCATCTAGGATTCTTTTAAATAACTAAAATCATAAACCCCTGCATGTGGATTCAAGGTCAAAACATTATATAATTCAAATTCTATCCAATTTGAGATGCAAATCTCACATAATACTTGTATTCCTAGGAAATATGCAGTCATTTGTGTAAAGGTTGGCCAAACCTGTGATAAATCATGTATGTCTGCAAGTTAGTAGGAATTTTATGTGTGTGAAATATTCTTGAGGTAGGAAATATCATATGAACACAAATAGGACTACCCTCATTGGTCTCACAGAGCCTAAAGAGTAGGGGTAAATCTCTGAGAAGCTTTATATGTCAGTTGGCCACTAGCTTTGATAATTCTTAAGCATAGAGATTGGCTACCTCTTAGAGAGTTTCAAAGCTTAGTTGGAAATAGAACCAACAAAATGGCGACTCGGCTGGGGAGAAATTTTGAGAAATTTAAATAAAAAGGAATCCCAAGCGTAGATGGTAGTACCATAGAGACAATTAGTTGGTGAATCTGAACATTCGGTTCAGATATTAAAAAGTTTTGAACCTGGAAGAGGTTTTTTTGTAGCACAATCCCCAAGAATCTATGTGTGACTTTGTTGTGGGAGAAGACCCAGAACGAAATTCATCTTTGAAAGAACTTCATGTTTCTTTGAATTTTAGTCCTCTATGAAGGAGGTGGCGACTTTGTCTAAAGAACCAGTTGAATTATTAAGAAGACTTCCAAATTTATAGAATTTGTAGTTAGGAAGAAAGTTTAAAAGCTACTACAAGGTTTCCAAGTATTCTCATAGATCTAAAGAAAGCATTAATTTGTTTAAAT
Organism: Sequoiadendron giganteum; assembly: GCA_007115665.2. Taxonomy (NCBI): domain Eukaryota; kingdom Viridiplantae; phylum Streptophyta; class Pinopsida; order Cupressales; family Cupressaceae; genus Sequoiadendron; species Sequoiadendron giganteum. The sequence goes on along the minus strand of CM021110.1, from coordinate 297,301,142 downwards.
GAGGGTTATGAGAAATTTTCAAGTCTTGAGATGATAAATAGTTCCCTATCAAATGAAATTGAATTAAGACAGGGAATAATAATAGTAGTTCTTTTCATACTTCTAGTGTGTAATGACTACAATTGTCTGAGAAGTATGCTCTTGATTGAATTATGCCTTTGAGAAAATTTAAGACACAATGATTCAATCTATGTTTTAGAATCATGGTTGAATTAGTAAATTATGCAATTGAAAACCATGTATGAAGTTTACAATGATTGACTATGGATATAAGAGGGTCTTCCTATGAAATGGAAAGTAAAAGTATGCAGGGAAAACAACATTCACCAAGCCCTCGAAGGGATTTTACAATTGAAAGGTATATGCCATTGGTATTCAGTTTTGTTAAAGGTCTCCCAAACCTAATTCCTAAGAATGTTAGGAAATATTTTCCCAAATTCACAGGCCAAGGTTTTGAATCAGCCTTAAAAAAATTGCAAACATTTATGGATGTAATGGGGGATTATGAGATGAATCATGAGGATCTTTTCATGAAACTTTTTGTTCAATCTTAGAAAAGATGATGTCAGGGATTGGTTCTCATATTTTTTGGAAAGTTCTATTGCTTCATGGGATCAGTTTATGACATCATTTGTTAAACAATTTAGAGAAAGGGTAAATCCAAGTGTGGTGAGAAAATATTTTATGAAAATCCATAGAAGGCAAGGTGAGTTGGTCCCTGTTTTCAATCTTCTATTTGCAAAGGCAATAAGGGAAATCCCAGAAAGTATGAGACCATATGATGTTGAATGCTTGGTTGTATACTTAGGGGTGTTTGATAAAAAGATGAGTTGTCTATTAAGGGATAAAGAGCCTGCAACATTACATAAAGCATATCAAATTGTCATGGATATTGAGAACAATTTGAAATACTCAATGATGAAAGGGTATTTGGCTACAAGTGTTGGTTGTCCTAGCACACCATATACAAATAAAGTTCAAGGATCAGGGAATGAAAATGATTGTCAAGATGATAGTACTTCTGCTATTATGATTTCTCCATCATCAAAGTATGAAGATTGCAGTGATCTGCAGGTTGAACATCAACAAAATTTAAGCAATATTGATCAAAAGTCTTGTATGCAAGAAGTGTATGAAATAAAGAGACACTAGGGAGAATCACCACATAAACTGTTTTTGAGATTTTTGGATGCTTTGATAGAAGTTCCCAAAGATTTCAGACCGGAGGACTCTGTGTTCATTGATTTGTTTTGTGAGATCTATGAACCAGGGTTGAGTACATTTCCAAGAGAATTGAAGCCCCATAGCTTTGACCAAGTTCCTGATTGGATAGGGATTGTAGAATTAGCGAAATGTGGTTATGCACAAGATGTGATTTCTCGAAAAGGAGACATCAGTTTTACTCTTGAAAAGAATCAAATAACAATGCAAACTAGTGAAAATAATATGTCAAAAGATGAGCATTGTAGTCAAACCCCAAACAACATACATATTGAATGAAACAACAATGATGAAGAAAAGGGTACATGGGATAATAATGAAGTAACTATGCAAGAATGATTTTCTTGTGATATCTCAGATGATGTTGAAAAGAAAAATGATATTCTATGTGGTGTTACTAACACTTTATTACAAACTAATGATTATGATCCTAAAAATGCAACTTGGAGTTTTCACTCTAAAAATATTGAACATGGTTTGTGTAGTGATGATTCTTGTTGTGATAAAAATCAAAATGAGGTTGATATTTTTGATTGCTTCTCTGTAGATTTTTTTTCTAAGAAGGAAGCATATTCCTCGCTTGAAGAATACAATGATAAATATGCTCATGATGTCACTTGTCCATAATTGAAGGAACAAACTACATGTGGTAAGTAGTGGGAATGTAGTTCAGGTTTTCCATCAATGGAGTATGATGATTATGTCAGTGATGAGGAATTTGAAGATAAGAATATGTATGATCAATATGTTGATCTTGAGCACAATGCTAAGTGTGATAAACATGTTGATGAATGTGTTGGTGTCCTTGTTGCTCACGATTGTCTATGTAAGGTAGAGATATAAATGTTTGAGATACATGAAGAGGATGATGTTGTATATGATGATGAAAGAGGGCGTTCATTTGGGAGTTATCAAGCAGTGCATGGTGAAAAATGTTAGAGTAATAATTTATTACGCTTAATTAATTACATCATACTGGTTAATTAATTAAGTCACTTATTCCTCTAGTTGCTTAAGCTAAACTTAGGCACATTAATAATTGATTAATTATTAAGTGTGCACACTAGGGTTTCATTTAGGGTTTCCCTTTTAGGGTTTCTTGATCTCCTTCATAAGGATTGATCTCTTTGTAATAACTGAGATTCTAATAATGCATTTTACACTTTGAGGTTTGCAGAACATCTTCTTGGTTTTGCATGTCTTTTGCATGTGACAGGTATCCATTTGCATGCAGGTGATCTTGGATTCTAACATGGTATCAGAGCTCCAGACCTGCCGCTGCCTGTTCGTGATCTGAAGATATGGCTTCTCAGTGAGTTTCAAGTGCAAGGGTTTCCACAGGCATCGTTTTTTGCAAGATCTGGGGGTAGCCAAATTTTCGGGACACTATGGGCTCAAACGGACGTCGCCATCGCGTTCGCAGCGCCCCAAAACCCTAGAAACGCCTGTCAAATCGTCCATTTTCGAGCAGTTGGTTTCTGAGGCAAAATTTTTTTGCTAGGGAAGCCGTACGGCCTCCCCAGCACGCTTCACGAGGCACGAAAATAAAAAAAAAAAAAAAACCCCGATCTCGGGATTTGCGCCGGCGCTCATTGTGCAAACCGGCTCCGCCACCGGGCGGCCACCCGCCGCCAGTCCGCCACCGCCGCCGGTGGCTGCCCCTCAGCCCACCCGCCACCGGGTCCTTCAGCCCCCGCGGGCCCTCCCCTGCTCGGCCGAGGTCATATGGATGACCAGGTGCTCGCGCCCGGCCCCCCGGCCCACTCCAGCCCCCTCTGCTTAGCCCGCGGTCATATGGTGACCAACGGCCTAAAAATTTTTCTGCAGGGAGTGATTTTTTGCGGTGACGGCTTGCAGGCCGTCAAATTTATGCCCGTGAACCGCTGACGTCAGCATGACGTCAGCGTCTGTACGGCCTCTCCTTGCCCCTCCTAACCCTAGTTTTCTCTAAAGAAGCAGTTTTTTTCTTTTTTGCATAACTTGGGCATACGGTATCGAAATTGGGCAAACGAGATATCGCCGGAAAGCTGGTTCCGAGCACTTTCATTTGGTGCAGTTTATTTTTCAGTATTTTCCTGTTTTACTACATTTATTGCTGGTTGAAGTCAGATGTACTTTTTATGCTTCCGAGCTCATAACTTTTTGCCACGATCTCCGATTTTCGCTATCTTTGCGGCGTTGGAAAGGTATTGAGGAGCTCTATGTTGCTGTCCATGCACTTTTTTCTGTATCTGTCACAAGTTTTTCGTTATTCCAGATTTGACCCGATGGGTGTTTTGGAGATTACCTGGATATTTTGGCAGTTGGGAGAGTGCCTCTTGCATCTTTGCACTTCATTTTCAGTGATACATCATTTAATAATCGACTGCTGCTTCATAGATTCTAGAGTTGTTCCCGTTTGGAGTTTTCGAGTGTTCCGTGGCATCGGGTCTGCTGTTGCATCATTATGATTCCGATATGGTTTCTTGTAGACAGAAGTATCTTTCCTTGCTTGCCAGATTGCGGTTCCAGTGTTACTCTACAGTGTTCTTCCAGTGCTTCTTTGCAGCATGTCATATCATTGTAGGGGGGTTTTGTCCCACTGGGTTTTCCTCCTCTACCTCTTTCTTGCATTTGTAAATGGGTACCTGATCAGGCCTAGTTGCCGGGACCCATCTTTTCTTGCATGCATCTTATTCTAGTGTTTTAGCTTCTTCCTAAGTTCATCTTAAGGGGGGGTGTTAGAGTAATAATTTATTACGCTTAATTAATTACATCATACTGGTTAATTAATTAAGTCACTTATTCCTCTAGTTGCTTAAGCTAAACTTAGGCACATTAATAATTGATTAATTATTAAGTGTGCACACTAGGGTTTCATTTAGGGTTTCCCTTTTAGGGTTTCTTGATCTCCTTCATAAGGATTGATTTCTTTGTAATAACGGAGATTCTAATAATGCATTTTACACTTTGAGGTTTGCAGAACATCTTCTTGGTTTTGCATGTCTTTTGCATGTGACAGGTATCCATTTGCATGCAGGTGATCTTGGATTCTAACAAAAAATGTATGGATCTTGAGTCAACATTATTACCTAGTGACAACACTGAGGGGTTGGTTGATTCATCTGATAACAAAGCTTCAGGTTGTGTTGATACTATAGAAATTCTTGACCCATATGTTGAGTGGTCAAGAAACACAAATAATGATGAATCTCATGTTGGTGAGTATGAATCTGAGTACAATTGCTTCTTGTGTGATGTTCTTTGTGTGAACATTGACATGTTCTCATCCTTTGAGGAAAACATTTATGTGAAAGAAAATGAAGACCCTAGTTATATTGTTGATGAGAATTTTTCAGTTGGCAATGAGTCTTTCACTTTTGGGTTAGCACACATATCAACTGATATGGAACATAAGGTTACTAATGCACATGAGTATCTCCATGCTACTCCTATTGATGTAGAATTTTTTGAACCTTCCCTTGAGTTATTTTCTATTGAGATGACTGATGATGTGAAGAATGAGTTAGAATATGTTAGTGAACCTAAGATGAATGCACTTACTCATTTCTTGAATGATAATGATTCACATGATATCCACCTCTATGATACCAAGGTGTGTTTTTATGTACTTGAACTAAAATGTCAAAAAATGTACTCATGTTACAATGATAAATATAAGGATGCTCTAGAATATACATCTTTTTTCTTTGACATATTTGAAAATGATTTGCATGACACATAAGTTGTTTATGAGAGCTTTCAGTTTGAGGTACAAACTGATTTCGATGTCAAAGTTTGTGATTAAAAAGATCAAATGGACTATGAATACTTTTATTTTTCATCTTAACTGAATGAGAATCTAGTAGAACATGAAAGTGGGTTGGCTAGGGTAAAATGTCACAATGGTTATGAATTTCAATTAGTGTCTAATTGCAAATTGCAGATTCAAAAAATTGGTGGTTACATTGGAAATCACAATGATATAGTGGGACATGTCAGTGACTGAGCTAGTTTATGGGCAGTTCATGATAGAGTTTGCAGACTTGACCTACTACAAACAATAGAGAATTTTATTTTTGAGAAGGGTAAATATTGGTATTTCTTTGTTGGGGGCCTGGGGCCACCAAATGAAGTTTGAAAATGAATGGAGTAGATTTCAGGGAACCCGTCTAACTAATTGTTTGTTCTACTCTCCAGAGATTTGAATTCTCACCATACCCACTAGGGGTATGCGTCCTCGAGCTGGAGCCAATGATAGAGCTTTTCAAATTGCCACAAGTCCTGACTGTTCTATAAAAAAATATTTTTTGGGCTATTACCCTTGTGCTTAGGGGTCAAAGGTTAGGGTTTAGGGCTTTATTTTCCCTTGTTTAGAATCTTCATATCTTTTGGGCCCTCATGTTATGTTTTCATGCTGACCTATTGCTCTCGGTAGCTAGTCACTTAAGTCTTCGATTGAGCCTTTTATGTCATGCATTTTACCAGCCCCTTTACCTATCCCGTCAGCCTTTTCTACATTAGGACTTAATACTAATCTTCACCTAATGTCGAGTGATATATTTTAGAATTTTAGACTTATGTCTAAGTCTTATGCCTTAAGGGTTTTTCCTCGTATGCCTAGTCGGTCCCCTTTTACAAATAACATTGTGGCATGTGCAGGTCTTTGGATTGTCAGATTAATGGATGTGATCCTGACCATTCCCCGCTGGCCTCGCGGGAATTTTCAATGATGTCACTAAGATATGGTGAGGTGTGCGATATGTTGCCATTTGTCATGTACGGTGATGGGGCCCAACTTGAATTTTCTAGTGGTATTAATAAAGGCTTTTAAATCGATGGCTATCATGTGATGATGAGGATTAATTGTGGTGATTCCTCACCAACAATACATGATTAAAATAATGGTTTTAAAGGTATTGTGAGGTGTGTGGTCGAATGATGTGTCGATTCGCTTGGAAGCATAGTAAGGATGATTGGGGCCCGCAAGTGGTATGTGTGTTTTCTAACTGGGAGGTGTGTCATTGGTCGACGGGTCTACCGTGTTCTGACAAGGAATTTCCAAGGGTGTTTGACTCGATCTAGGTTGTTCAACATACTGACTAGGAGGTGCATCAATGACCCCAATTTAAAACATTAAACCATCCATGTGATGATTGTTTGAGCTCTATAAATGACATATATTAATGGTGCAGGTTCTTCGATGGATATCAACCTGATTTCCATGTGTACGAGAGGTTATTTCTTTGTAATCATGATGCATAATACGTCAATTTCCATGAACCTGGAAACTAGCAATGATGGAATTGACATCAGCAAATAATCATTCACTCACTCTATGCTCTAGTTGGACCATTGATGGTCATTTCATCAATTTTCTTTATAAATTCTTTTTGGTTAATCATTTGTTTCATAGCAATTCAGAATCTAAAATATTTTGTGCTTCTGTATTAAGTAGTTGTTCCTTCGGCAAAGGCTCTGGATTTGAGTGAGAGCTGAGCAATAAAATTGGTTTCATCTCACTGTTACGTAGGTATGTGAGAATGGATACGAGAAGGTCTCTGGAGGAGATGACATAGCATGAACAGAGAACCATTACAAGTGTTTGTGGATCCAAAGAAGAAGATACAAGGTACCTCTTGGGTCTTACTAGGGACAGTCCTCAGTTTAAGGGTTGACTTGTAGATGTGGAGGTGACAAGCTATGAATGGGAAAAGTGGTCTATGGAGTGTGGTGAAGGATCAAAGGATGGGTTGAGTTTCAGTCGAGACTGTCTAGGGTAGAATAATTCTCCCATTAATTTCTTGAGATGGTCTAGTAGTGATGGATTTTAGACTGACTCAGACTATCGCAGTTACCTCGTTGCTATAATCGAGTTGGTTGGTGTTGATGAAGAGGTCCTCGCGGTAACCCCAATTTCTATGGTGGCACCATGTGTTGGCTCTGTTTCTAGTGTTAAGAGGGAAGTTGATAAGGATAAGGTGGTGTTTTCACCTCTCATTGAGGTGAAAACATGAAGCGGCCATTTGTATCATGGTCGTGGTGTTGGTTTTGGTTTTGGGAGTTGATGTGGTTTGTTGGGTTCACCTTTTTGTTCTAGTGTTGTGTTGTTTCCTTTTGGGTCTGGCATGGATAAAGGCGACAAAAGGCCTTGGTGGTGTTTTGTTGTGGTTATGTTGGTACCGAATAGTTATGAAGGTTGTAACTATTTTTTATTCCCCTGTTCATTGAATGATTGCATTCAATTGTGTGGGAAGTGTGAAATGTAGATGAAATTCCATTTTTGAAATGAAATTATACTAAAATGTAATGGCAATGAGCCCGAAGCTTGTCGCTCTCTTGTCCTATAAAGGAGATCTCAAGGCTCATTGCATAGGTCGGATTTTTGAATCCTAAAGGTCTAGGTGGTATATACTGAATGTATATAATGCAGGATTTAGGATAAGTTAGTGGGTGAATTGTCTTGGTCAAGGTTTTCATATGAGATGGTCTTAATATGTCTTATGTAATTACTGATATCAAAATAAATCTAAAAAATTAAGGTAATTACTCTCCTTTATGTGTTGTGACAAGCTATAAATGAAATTATTAAGGGTGTTTTCATTTGTCTTCAATAATTCATTTGAAAGTATGATTCTATTTCTTGGCTTAACTTAATGAGTTAATCAAACACTTGAGAAAGGATTGTAAGCCTGTGATAATGTGCTAAGGATATGATAAGGAGTGTTGTTGAGAGTACTATGAAATCTTAGAATGTAATGCATTGTGAGAATCATTCACTGATATCATGGTTAATTGTTATGTATGGCTGAATATTTTATATGTGACTCCTGCCCAATTTGATGAGGCACTGATTAATTCATCTACGATTTTTTTAAATAACTAAAATCGGAAACCCCTGCATGTGGATTCAAGTTCAAAACATTATATAATTCAAATTATATCCAATATGAGATGCAAATCTCACATAACACCTATATTCCTAGCAAATAATTGGTCATTTATGTAAAGGTCAGCCAAACCTATGATAAATCTTGTATGTCTACAAGTTAGTAGGAAATTTATCTATGTGTGAAGTTTTCTTGAGGTAGGAAATATCATATGAACACAAATAGGACTACCCTCCTTGGTCTCACAGAGCCTAAAGAGTAAGGGTAAATCTTTGAGAAGCTTTATCTAGCAGTTGGCCACTAGCTTTGATAATTCTTAAGCATAGAGATTGGCTACCTCTTAGAGAGTTTCAAAGCTTAGCTGGAAAATGAACCAGAAAGATGAAGGGGTAACCAGTGGCCCCTATTTTTGTGTTCTCTTCTAGTGTTTTGTCTTCTGTTGTTGTGCTTAACTTAGTTCCAATCACCTTTTTCTACTTTTGGCTCCCCTAACGGGCCTTGATAATTCTCACTCCAAAAGGGTGTAGGTTTATGTCGCTCCCTCAATGGATCTTCCTCTTCTGATGTCCCTCCCATACATCCCTCCCTTCTCTCAACCCATAGACATTTTGAACACAATGGTGGTGTATGTTACGATTTTTTCTTCTTCCTCCTCAACTTTCGCTTCTTCTATGGGGATTATGCATCCTTTACTGAAGTGTAAGTTGGAGGAAAACCTTGCTACAAATGGAGGTCGGAAGAGGAGTCCACCTTCTTCGGAATTTGGTTTTGTCTTGGCCTATTTTTTCCTCGTGATGGAGGCATCTCTCACTTCCCCTAAGTTTTTCACTGCCCCTCTCGATGAATCTGGAAATGTCTCTCAGGAACCTCCTTCTTCTCCCACCTGATTAACACATGGAACTTAAGTGAAGTGCATGTTTAATTCAATGGATGATATCCTAAATCTATCTTTGATCTTTGCAAGGTTGATGGTTTTTCCTCACAAGATCTTAGTGAAGAAGACCTTAAGGGGCCTTCTTCCTTGGCCTTTGTTGTAGGAAAGTCAAAGGGTACCTCTATTGCTATCCCACCCTTGTAGGCATGTCTAACCTCCCCCTACAATGATGTAGATTGGGAGCATGATGACCTATTGGTCAATGAGGACTAGGATGGTACCTCTTCTTTATTTGTAGCGTAGATTTTCTTATGTGTTTGTGTTCCCTCATGCTTGTCTTTTTGTTTTTGTGATCTTGAATGGTGGACCCTTGCTACCTCGTAGATGCTTGGATATAGATGTGGAAAAAAATTTGTACACTTATTTTTCTTGTATCATCATTCTTCCATATGTTGTGAAATTGTTTTTCGATATTAGGGACAATGCAAAGTGTTGATGGAATTTAGGCCTTCTTCCATGTTGACCCAATTTTTATTTTCACTTTGTCTTCATGTGCTCTTCTTCATGTTATAATAACTTTGGGGATTGATGATTGTTCATTCATACACTATGTTATATCTATTGGTATCTATAAACAGATCTGACCCCAGTTTCAGATCCCCCTACCTCTTGATTTATTTGTCTCTTTATGCTTATTGATGTTGTTGTTCTTATGTGTTGTCCCTCACATGTGTGTAACAACATACCATGAATACATAGATCACCATGTGTTTCATGCCACAACATCTATAGCTCTCTTTTATATCTCCTTAGGATGTTATTTTCTCCTCGGCATAGAACACGCCATCATAAGGGGGGGCTACCATGTTGTTCTAATTTTCAATTTGGTGAATTATTTTGAAAAGGATTTCTTGGTGTAAAATTTTTAAATGAATTAATTGATGAAAGAATCCCTTATTGAAGCCTTCCATTTTCCAAAATGTTGTATTGTCTCAAGGCTCTTCGATGAAATTTTCTTTCAAAAATGAAATTGTATGCGAAAGAGTCTAAAACAATTCCTTTAAAAAGGAGCATTCTTTCCAACGAATTCATTGATGACAAATAACTTGCAGAGAATGTTGTGTCTTTCAATTGGAGCATTGCTTTGAATGGACCCCTTGGTGTCTTGAAGGGTTTCTTGTCGAAGGAACCCCCTTTGAAAGCTTATCCTTTAATTGAATTCATTGATGTCCTACAATTGTGTGTCTTTTATCTGATATTCAATTTTGTTGTGTCTTGGTGGACTAGACATTGTATATCCTTGCATCTAGCTTGGGGGTAGCCTAAGTAGACCCATATTTTCTATGATTATCCTACAATGGAGTTTGAAAATGTCATAGGATTATCTACTTGACTAGTCTATCTGATCAAGTTTTGTCTTATCATACTAGCTTGTGTCTTATGAATGTTTGTATTATGATTTTTCACCTAACATGTTTGTGGTGATATCGTAGTTTGCTTTGCGAGATTGAAAACCTATGAATCTCCTCCTCTCTTTCATGTTCAACTAGCTTTGCAATATTGAGATCCTATGGAACCATATTTTCTTTCTTCATATCCAAGTGTTTTAGATAGAAGATTTACTTTCTTGACACAATGGGTAATATTCTCTCCAATCTCTTTCTACTTTAGCTTGCATCTGCATTGACACGTATGCTTTCTAAAGTGGGGGGAAAATGTAATTATGTGAATTTTTACCCTAGGAAAATTCTCCATTTATTTACCCTCACCTTAGAAATTATGTCTAATGATGCAAACCCATTGTCATCATCTTATTTCTTTTGTGTGGCCTTGTCTTTTTACATCGATCCAAGGAATTTTTTTTGAGGACTCACACACACGACATAAACATCCACGCACCATTCTTTCATCCTAGGGTAAGTGCATGAATCTATGACATAATTTCGGTGCCAAATTGCAAAAAAAACTTGTAATAGGCCATATTGTGCTCACCAAATTTGGAGAGTGCCTAATTTGGCGCTCGCCAAATGGCTTGAATTTTTCAATGAATGAAAAAGTGTGAGTTCTCTTTCTTTTTGCAATGACTTTTGGAATGGATTTTTCTAAACTCTTTCATTTTCTCTTTCTCTGCTAGGGAAACTATATACATGAAATAAGTGTAAGTTGACATTTACTTTCTTATACTTTAAGTTATATTTCATGTATATATTCAAGATGTTTGAGATTGATTTTAGATCTCTAGGAGTTATAATGCAAATTCTAGTTTTTGGAAGATCTTAAAAATTTCAGACTTAGTCAAATTTTAGTAATCAACAATTCAAATTTTAGTAATCAGGAGGTCAAATTTTAGTAGTCAGCAAGTTGTATCATCTTTCTCTCTCACTCTCTCCTTCTCTCTACTCTCTATCTCTCCACTCCCTCTCTCTCCCTTCCTCCCTCTCTCCCCTCTCTCTCACACACACCCCTCTATCTCCTCCCTACATCTTCCTCCTTCCCTCCCCTCTCTACTTCTCTCTATCTCTTCTCTCTCTACATCTCCTTCCCTCTCTACTTATCTTTATCTCCCCTCTCTCCCTCTCTCTTTACCTACCTCTCCATCCATCACTTTTTAGCTCACTTATGTCTCTCTCCTTGCCTCTTTCCCTCTCTACTGTCTATCTCTCCTCTCCCTCCCTCTACCCACATCTCTCTCTCACTCTCTATCCCTCTCTTTCCCCTCTTTCTCTCTAACTCTCTCCTCTGTATCTCATAATTATCTCTCCCTCCATCTCACTCTCCCCTCTCTATCTCACAACTCTCTCTATCTCTCTCTCCCACACAAACCTCTATCTCCCTCGCTAACACTCCCTCCCTCCTTCCGTCCGTCTCTACTTCTCTCTATCTCTCCTCTCCCTCCCTCTCTCGACCTCACCCTTCCTCCCCTTCTTTTTGTCTCTCCTCGTAATCTCTCTCACTATTGTCCCTCCCTCCCTCCCCCCTCTTTCTCTCTCAATTTCTCCTTTTCTCTATCTCACCATTCTCTCTCTCTCTCACTCACTCACACACCTCTATCTCCCTAACTAACTCTCCCTCCATCCCTCCCCTCTCTACTCTCTATCTCTCCTCTCTCTTTCCCTCTTTATACCTACCTCTCCATCCATCCCTCCCCTCTCTACTCTCTATCTCTCCTCTCTCTTTCCCTCTTTATACCTACCTCTCCCTCCATCCCTCCCCTCTCTACTCTCTATCTCTCCTCTCTCTTTCCCTCTTTATACCTACCTCTCCCTCCATCCCTCTCTACCTCACTTATGTGTCCTTCCATACCTCTTTCCCTCTCTAATCTCTATCTCTCCTCTCCCTTCCTCTACCTACCTCTCTCTCTGTCTCTCCATCCCTCTCTTTCTCTCTCACTCTCTCCTCTCTATCTCTACCTATCACCCCCTCCTCTCTAAATCACCATTCTTTCTCTCCCAGTTTCCCTCCTTCCCTCTCACTCCCTCCTCTCTAAATCACCATTCTCTCTCTATCCCACTTTCCCTCCTTCCCTATCTATGTCTCACTTATCCCTTTCTACCTCTCCCTCCCTCCAACCCCCCTCTCTTTTATCTCTATTTCTCATTCTCTCCTTACCTCTCTACTCTCTATCTCACCACTCTCTCCATCTCACTCTCCCTCCTTCCCTCTCTCTCTCCTATCCCTCCCTCTCTACCTACCTCTCCCTCCACTACCTACTACTCTCTCTATCTCTCTCTCCCCCCTCTCTTTCTCTCTTACTCTCTCCTTCCCTCTCTAATCTCTATCTCTCCCATTCCCTCTCTACTCTCTCTCTCCCCTTCCCCTCTCCCCTCATTTTCTCTCCTCTCACTCTCTCTCCCTCTCACACACACTCACCTCTATCTCCTCCTTTCCTCTCCCACTATCCCTTCACTCTCTACTTCTCTCTATCTATCATCTCTCTCCACATCTCCTTCCCTATCTATTTATCTTTATCTCCCCTCTCCCTCTCTTTACCCACCTCTCCCTCCATTACTCTATATCTCATCCATGTCTCCTCGCTACCTCTTTCCCTCTCTACTCTCTATCTCTCCTCATCTCTCTCTCTCTCTCTCTCTCTCTCTCTCTCTCTCTCTCTCTCTCTCTCTCTCTCTTCTCTCTCTCTCTCTCTCTTCTCTCTCTCTCTTCTCTCTCTCTCACACACACACACACACACACACACACACACACACACACACACACACACACACACACACACACACACACACACTCACCTTTATCTCCCCCCTACATGTACCTCCCTCTCCTCTCTATATCTCCTCTCTCTATGTCTCCTTCCCTCTCTACCCATATTTATCTCCCCTATCCCTTTGTTTACCTACCTCTCCCTTCATCGCTTTGTATCTCACCTATGTTTCCCTACCTACCTAGGGTTTAGGGATTAAGGGTTAAGGGTTGATAATTGAGGGTTGAGGGTTGAATTTATAGGGTAGAGGGTAGAGGGTAGAGGGTAGATGGTAGAGGGTAGAGGATAGAGGGTAGAGGGTAGAGGGTAGAAGGTAGAGGGTAGAAGGTAGAGGGTAGAGGGTTTAAGGGTTGAGGGATTAGAGTTGAGGGTAGAGGGTTGAGGGTATAGGGTATAAGGGTTGAGGGATTAGGGTTTAAGGGTTGAGGGTTGAGGATAGAGGGTAGAGGGTTGAGGGTTTAAGGGTTTAAGGGTTTATGGTAGAGGGTATTGGGTTTAGGGTAGAGGGTATTGGGTTGAGGGTTGAGTGTTTAATGGTTTAAGGGTTGAGGTATTAGGGTAGAGAGGGAGGGAACGATGGAGGGAGAGATGGAGGGAGAGATGGAGGGAGAAGTGAGATAGAGAGAAGGAGAGAAGGTGAGGGAGGGATAGAGATATATAAGGATTGAGGATCCAATGTATAGGATCGAGCATTGATAATTGATGGTTTAGGGTATTGGGTTGAGGGTATAGGTTAGGGGGTTGAGGGTTGAGGGTAGAAGGTAGAAGGTTTAAGGGTTTAGGGTAGAGGGTATGGGTTTAAGGGTATATGGTTGAAGGATTAGGGTTGAGGGTCTAACATATAAGGTAGAGCATATAAGGGTTGAGGGTTTAGGATTTAAGGGTTCAGGATTAAGGGATTAAGGGTTGAGGGTTTAGAATTCAGGGTTAAGGGTTTAATGTATATGGTAGAGGGTTTAAGGGTTGAGGTTCGAGAGTTTAAGGTTGAGGGAAGAGGGTTGATGGTATAGGGTTGATGGATTAGGGTTGAGGGTCCAATATATAGGGTATAGGGTATAGGGGTTCAGGGTTTAGGGTTAAGGGTTCAGGGTTGAAGGTAGAGGGTTGAGGGATAAAGGGTTAAGGGTTGAGGGATTAGGGTTGAGGGTAGAGGATATTGGGTTGAGGGTAGAGGGTAGAGGGTTTAAGGTTTGAGGATTTAAGGGTTGAGGGTTTAGGTTTTAGGGTATAGGGTTAAGTGTTTAAGGGTTGAGGGTATAGGGTTGAGGGATTAGAGAAGAGAAGGTGCGATGGATGGAGGGAGAAGTGAGATAGAGATAAGGAGATAATAGGAGAGAGGGATGAAGATAGATGAGGATTAAGGATCCAATGTATATGGTTGATGGTTTAGGGTATAGGGTTGAGGGTAGAAGTTTTAAGGGTTTATGGTTGAGGGTTTAGGGATGAGGGTAGAGGTTTTAGGGTTGAGGGTCCAATGTATATGGTATATGGTATAGTGTTGAGGGATTAGGGTAGAGGGTAGAGGGTATTGGGTTGAGGGTAGAGGGTTTAAGGGTTGACGGTTGAGAGTTTAAGGTTGAGGGTTGAGGGTTGAGGGTTGAGGGTTGAGGGTTGAGGGTTGAGGGTATAGGGTTAAGGGATTAGGGTTTAGGGTAGAGGGTATTGGGTTGAGGGTAGAGGGTAGAGGGTTTAAGGGTAGAGGGTTAAGGGTAGAGGGTAGAGGGTTTAGGGTAGAGGGTTAAGGGTTTAAGGGTTTAAGGGTTAAGGGTAGAGGGTTAAGGGTTAAGGGTAGATGGGAGAGAGATAGATGGATTGAGTGAGAGAGAGAGAGAGAGTTGAGAGGGGGAGAAGTCATAGGAGGGATGAACAGTTAAGGGTAGAGGGTTTAAGGGTTTAAGGTTTAAGGGTTTATGGTTTAGGGTTTAGGGTTTAGGGTTGAGGGTAGAGGGGAGAGAGATAGAGGGAGTGAGTGAGTGGGAGAGATACCTAAGAGAGGGAGAGGGGGTAGGAGGGAGAGTCTTGAGAGAGAGAAACAGAGGGAGTGGGAGAAAGATAGAGGGTAGAGGGTTTAAGGGTTAAGGGTGATGGATAAGGGTAGAGGGATAAGGGTAGAGGGGAGAGACATATAAGGAGTGAGTGAGTGAGTGAGTGAGAGACTTGAGAGAGGGAGAGGGGGTAGGAGGGAGAGACTTGAGAGAGAGACAAGGAGAGGCAGTGGGAGATAGATGGAGGGTAGAGGGTTGATGGTAGAGGGTAGAGTTTTTTAAGTGTTCAGGGTTTAAGGGCTTAGGGTTTAGTGTTTAGGGTTAAGGGTAGAGGGGAGAGAGATAGAGAGAGGTGATAGAGAGAGAAGTAGAGATGGAAAGAAGGTGGATATATTGAGAGAGAGGAGGAAAGGAGGGAGAGAGAAATATGTATAGAGGGACAACTAGGTAGAGATAAGTAGATATGAAAGTAGAGATAGAGGGAGAGGTAGGGATGGAGAGAGAGGTGAGACAAAAACAAAGATAGGTGTACGTAGATAGAGGGAGGAGGAGATAAAGAGAAGTATAGGGTAGAGTGTTTAAGGGCTTAGGGTTTAAGGGTTAAGGGTTTAGGGTAAAGGGTAAAGGGGAGAGAGATAGAGGGAGTCAAATAGAGAGAGGGAGGAGAAGTGGGAGAGATAGAGGGTAGAGGTTTTAAGGGTTAAGTGTTTAGGGTTTACGATTAAGGGTAGAGGGGAGAGAGATAGAGGGAGTGGATGAGAGAGAGACCTAGGAGAAAGAGAGGGGGTAGGAGGGAGAGGGTTCAAAGAGAGAGAGGGAGGGACGGAGTGGGAGATATATAGAGGGAGGGAGGGTTAGGGGTAGAGGGTAGAGAGTTTAAAGGTTAAGGGTTTAGGATTAAGGGTTAAGGGTTTAAGGATTAAGGGTTTAAAAGTTAAGGGT